>QLTV01000548.1:2173713-2192236 GCA_003457575.1 Thermophis baileyi
TGGAGACTTCGCCCACCCACCCGGACGCCGCCATTTGGGTTCTTTTACCCTCTGCGCATGCGCAAAGCGTTCTGCGCATGTGCAGAGGGTAAAAGAACCCAAATGGTGGCGTCCGGGCGGGTGGGCGAAGCCTAGCGCTGCCATTGCTACTGGCTCTCCGACGACCGGCAGGCACGCCCGAACCGGGAGCATTTCACCCCAGCCCTGGTCTAATATATATAGTAATGTTTTATATACTTTTATCTTCCTTGAGGATTGTGAAACTAACAATATTGGGGAGAAATGGGTGACTAAATATTTTTCTTGCAAATTTAGTTTCAATTTCTGACATACCTTCTCTGACCTGAGAAGAAATGCAAAATATTGGTCCATCGTCTCATGCAAATGCAGTATGATGCAAGTAACATTGCTGCCAAAACAATTTTTGAAAGAATTACATACAAGGGAAAGGAATCCTTTTTATTTTTTCTGACTGTTAAGAACTAAATTTCATAGCATTTTCTTGTTGCTCTTTGTGACAGAGTTCTGTAGTGTTCTTTTAATGTTAATACAACTTTTGGTAAGTTACACCAAATCCAAAGTAGAAGTGAACTTCACCATCTCCATAGATAAGCTTATATTGTGAATTATTTACATTTATTCAAATATATTTCCTACTCTGTCCAATTGGAATGGTTCCAAATATCTTGTTAGAGAGGTGAGTGACATATATATTTAATAAAAAAGATGCGAAAGGTTATGATTACTTTTTTTCTAGTTATGTAGTTCTAGAAAAGGACAAAATTTACTTACTACAGACTGGAATTTTAATATAACTCGTTCATAACACTGTACAAATATGCAGAGATTAATCAACAAACATTGAATTGGACGTACCACACTACATTACTAGTATTTTTTGTCTCAGTTGTGAGGGACTTTGTATCTTTAACTACCTAACTGCAATAGTAGACTGCAAGAAAAAAGAGAGAGATGGAAAACTGATATGCTGTCATAACATCCTTTTTATGTATTTATTTGATTTATATCACATCTTTTGTACAAAATATGTTAGACCTAAAAAGGCCTAAATAAAAGATCTTTAACAGTCAGGTTAAACCCCTAGCAAATTCAGAAGGACATATTTCTGAGTAAAAATGTGTAGAGGTAAAAGGGGAAAACAAGATGAGAGGCATAAGAGACGGGGAATTAAGCCAAACAAGAAAAGAGTGAAAGAAAGAATTTGTAAATAGCCACAGAGGGTTAAGTTAAAGAAGGAAGGAAGAGGAAAAAGAACTTTATTCATGAAACACAATGTTAAGATTGCACTTATTTGTATATTTGCCTAAGAATAAGCCTTTCCCTTCACTCTGCAACTTTTTCCTAAGTAATGTGTAAAGAATGTAACTGCAGCTTTTTCAACAAGAGAAAGGGGCATCTGGGAAACTAAAGCAGTTTTAAGAAATAAATGGGGAGGGGGAGAGAGATACATGTACTGCTGACTGCTTCCTTTGTTTAAAGAGAAAGATAACTAGACTAGATTGAATTCCAGCAGACAAATAAAATAGCTGGTTGGGGAAACAGATAAGAGAAGTAAAAATTCAGGGATACTTTTCCTGGAGTAGCCTTCTCATACCTGCATGAACCATCTTTTCCTCACTTTTGGAAAAGAAGGGAAGTCAGTGGTCTATTCTGATCCAACTTGTTGTGTAAGCTTTACAAATCTACTGACTACATCATTTCTGCCAACTCTAAACAAACTCCACTCTTACTCAGTCAAATTCTCATTTTCGTGTACTCGGGAAGCAAGTTTCTAATTTCCCATATGGAGAAGAGGTTTTTTTCTGTAAAAGGTTGGCATATGCAGTTGGCGGTGTGATTAAAACTATATCAATGTATGGTTGTTGGATAGTCACTCCAAACAAAACTTTGTGTAATAGTACAAAGCAAAAGCTGTGGAGGTAGTAGTTTTGCTCTTAGCAATGTGCTTTGCTGAACTGAAAAATTTCCAGAGTGCAGTAATAATAAAGCTAACTATTTCTTGCCCATCCTCCTCTCCTCCTGAATCTAATTCTTACCTTAATACTAATGTCTAAGCCAGAATTTGTGGTTCATAATTAGCTATATTGTGACTTTTTTAGACTAGTTTGAAATAGAGTACTATATCTTGTTGACTCTAAATTACTAAATCCCACTGAATTCATTGTATATAGCACGGGTGTCAAACTGCCGGCCTGCCGGCCAGATGTGTCACACACAAGCCACGCCCACCCCAGCTCCCCAAAGGGAAAAAAATGTCGCGATACGTCACGTGACAGCAACGTGACGCAGCAAGTTTGACACCCGTGGTATATAGGCTTTCAGCTTCAATATTTTCTACTAAATAACTCTGAATCTTTTGATATGGTACTGTTTTAACAGGGTAAAGCGTTTGTAATTTTAGGGTTGCCTTGACCTGGTTTTCAAGCAGCCTCTGCAAACTACTGGTATAGTATCTACCTAGATAGCATTTAAAGGGCAACATATGATAAAGTTTTGATTGAGCATCTAAATAGGTGTGTTTCAATCTCTGGATTGAAAGATCAGGTGGATGGTGCAATTTCCTGTACTCAACCCTGGGATGGCTAAATGTCTATGGAGATTCTCAGTCATCCAGGTCATGCTTGTTGATTGACATCCATGACCTGGATGACTGAGAATCTCCATAGTCAATCCTGTGATGTCCCCCCCCCCAATATTATTGTGTATTTACTGCAAATATTCCATAAACATATTTATGGAATAAACATTGTTTGTTTATTGATTTTACATCCTGCTTATTCAGTGATTTCAGGACTGCATGACAATTTATCCCAAGTGTAGGGAGACTCTCGAAGTACAAACACGAACAGGGATCTTAGAGACTGCAATCCAGAGATTGCACTCCCCCATTGTATTGTCATGTATTAATCCTGCTACGGATAGGTTCAAGACTACAAGGTGATTTTTCTTGGCTGAATGAACCTGACTTTCTGAAAACCTATTCCAAATATGATTTCGTATACCTCAGTGTGAGCATAAATTTATGTTTGTAGCCAGCTGTCTAGAAATCATCCAATTTAGGCAATCACACCGTCCTCCCATATTGAAAAGGACAGGAGGCTTCTTCCAATTGCATTGTTAATGATTGCTGGCGCTGATGACAGGGTAAAACCAAAGTTATATAATAAGTTAACTTTTGGTGGCATATGTCAGCATTGCAGTACTTCGTGTACTATAGAGTCTTCATAAATGACGGCATTGCCTATTGAATGTGGATTCTCTCTTCTGATGGGAACAAGAATTATATATATCTCATATTGCAAGAATAATATAAATCTCATGTTGGCCATCACAAATACTTCTTTGTGCCAGATGGAACAGAGCTGAAGGAAAAACAAACTTGATTTTTACATTGTGCTAAGCATGTCAGGCATGGTGGCAGCCTGTGGCCTCAGGACTGAATGCAGCCTCCCAGCCCTCTTTCTGGAACCTTCTCTGATCATGACTGATGAAAATTAATAATACAATTTCTTGGCCCTTTTGAGGTAGAAAATAAATATGGCAGTTGACAAGTTAGTAACCTGTGATGACCCAGGGCATGGCACAGATATAACACAAACAGCTGGCAGTTCAAATCGGCCTTTTTAGTGCCCCAAATCTCCCCCAAACAAACCTCAAACAGCCTCTGGTCGCAATTAGTCCAGCCCAGCGCTGTCTGCACCAAGGCTGCACGGCAATAAATCCCAAATTTATCTAGCAAAACAAGAACAAAGCAAGGAGTTCAGGGGGCAAAAGATACAGATAATCAGTCCAGAACACCACACAGGAATGCAAGGATTCTTGGCAAGTTCAAACATCGGCACACAATACTCCAGGAACTCAGCGTTTGTTCCCGACAAGTGTCCCTCCCCACAGCATCTCCTTAAGTCTCATTCCCCAGGTGTGCCTGGTGAAGCTGGGCGCAGCCCTCTCCTCGTTAGTGGCCTCCTCCATTGGAGCTGATCCCACCTCCTCTGCACTCTCCAAGCTCTTGCATCAGAAGGGAGTGGTTCATGCTCCTCAGCTGAGCTCTGTTCCTCCCTGCCTGCAGGCCTTGCTAATTCCGAACAGCCTGGCCTGGACTAACTCTGCCCTTCTCCAGTTTCCTCCAAGGCCAATGGAGATGCCCTCTCACTTGCTGTCAGTTCTTGTTCCAGCTCATCTTCCGTTCCAGAGTCAGACTCCGACAGGGGCATGACAAACCTGGTTGTTAAGTGAATCTGGCTTTCCCATTGACTTTGCTTGTCAGAAGGTAGCAAAAAGTGATCACTTGATCTTGGGACTCAGCAATGGTCATAAATATGAACCAGTTGCCAAGCAACTGAATTTTGATCACGTGATCATGGGGATGCTGGAAAGGTAACTGAAAAACAGTCATAAGTCACTTTTTTCAGTGCCATTGTAACTTTGAACAGTCACCAAATGAACTGTTGTAAGTCGAGGGCTACCTGTACTTAGCAGCTCCTGGAAGGGGCATGTTAATTGTGATCCTTTGCAGCCCTTAGCAACTAAAAGGATGCCTATATGGCTTAGCAGGAGGAGAGAATCCAGCCAATGTGGTTAATTTGTTTTGTGTGTAAATGGGAGTCAGCGCTTCTAGCATGGCCTATAGATAATCCTTATTTAGCAACTGCCTTGTTTAGCAACCATTTGCAGTTACAACAGTGGTGAGAAATAATTTTATGACCAATCCCCACAAGCTGAAGATCGTAAACACAGATGTGGCTTCATGCAACGACTGAGTTGCTGATCCTAATTGTGATTGTTAAACAAGGACTATCTAGAGCAGGGGTGTCAAACCCACGTCGTCACGGTGGCGTCATGTGACGTATCGGGACTTTTTTCCCCTTCACTAAACCGGGTGTGGGCATGGCCAGTGTGTGACGCATCCATCCCGTGGGCCGCGAGTTTGACAGCCCTGATCTAGAGCAATAAACTATTGTTTGTCATCATGACTTGACATTGGTTTACTGATTCTTATGATACACAAATAATACTATTAATGTGTTGACAAAGCAATCAGTTAATGTAAGTTCAGTGTTTCTTAATTAAATTGTAAGAAATACCTTTTCTACTATGACAGTATATAAGTCTGAAGAATGTCAAACAAATGTTTCCTATAATTTTCTGGAATAATTTGGTGTAGTTTGGATTGATAAATTTTAAATAGAGCATAATTCTGCAGATGCATTGTCCCATGCCAGATCAGCACCACCAAAGAAATGTTTGAATGGTGGATATTGTTATGCTAATTAGTCTGTCTGTGAAAGGTCAAATAATTTATATTTAAAATTACTATTATAATTTAAATTTATATTTATACCATTTATTGGTTGGAGATCCAAAGCTCTGCCCCACAATCCCTACCATGGCAACTTTCTGCTGTATGTGGCTGGGACTCTATTCGCTGCCACTTTTACTCAGGGACAGATTCTTCTACCCCCAGCCTAGGTGCTTTTTACTTCAGAAGAAGAGAGTTGAAAAATCTCCTGTGGCATCTGAAATATGTGGCATATTAGACCACTTCTTTGGAAGAATCAGTGTACAGTATAGTGAAAAAAACATTTAGGTAGGATTTCTGTTATGTGTATTGCAGCTAAAATCAATTGGATAAGCATTAGAAGGACAGTTGGAAAAGGAAAAAAGAAAATCAGGATTCCTGCCAGTAGCAGCGGCGGCGCGCGCCCGCGCACACACACACACACACACACACACACACACACACACACACACACACACGTAGAAAAAAGTAGTAGCAAAGATATAAAGAACAGATCTAACCATAATATAAATTAACAAAATAATCCAAATCACATTTCCCAGAAGTTAAGGACCAGTTGCCCAAGCTTGGTTGAATTAGAAGATATTAGTCATCTAGCTCAATTCCATGTTTTTCCTTAGATGACTAATATCTCCTCATTCAACCTGGATTGGCCAACTGATCCTTAACCTTTGGGAGAGATTTCCTTCTCCTATATAGAATAGAGAAGAAAGGTACAATAGTGCCTGCTTCCTCCTCCTTCCATAGTACATCTGGTGGGGGTGGGGGTGGGGGGAACGACACTTATTCTGCTTGCTTAGAGTTTGCATTTCCCCAGCTTTGCTGGACTCTGCTCCTTATTTAGACTGGCAGGTGTAGTTTGGACAAGCAAGCTCATATTTGAACCTGTGAAAGTATTTTTCATTTTTCACACTAGTATAATTTCTCAGGACTCCTTATGACCTGTGCCTAAGTGGTAAGCATTTTTATAAGAATTGTTTTTCTGCTTTGCAAATCTAAACCCAGTAAGTATATTAGAATTACTTTCCCCTTTCTATAAGGATAATTAGTTATTGCCTCTTTCTTTAAATGAATGTAGATATTGTTGTGTCTAATCATGCAAAGAGTAAGTTGATTATTTATTTTGATTAAAATTATTCTTTATATTAAAATATCATTTTCAGTTCTCTATGACATAAGGAGGAAGAGCTTTTCTTCTCCAAAATCCCTGGAAACTCTGTCCCTCAACACTATTCCTCTCACAGCATAGCAGGGAGTCTCTTTCTGTATGTAAAAAAAGGAGTAATAAGACCCTAAGGAATTAAATAACTGGGATTCTTTGCATGAAGACAGTACCAATATCTTAAAGCAACTGCTCACTTGTTGTTTTGCAAAATGAGATGGGAAGGGTTGGCCAACCAAATTCAGCCTATGGACCAGAGGTTCCGCATCTTTTATTATATATCTAGAAAAACCTGCAGAGTTTTCCCCATGGCATTTATTACCCAATCTCTCTCTAAAACAAGTCCCATCAGCTGCATGGAATAATCTTTTAATTAGAAAGCCAGATTTAATCTTTCAGTTACAGAAGTCCTCTATGCATACTGTTCAGAACTACAAAGATCTGAAGAGAGAACCATTCAAGAGCCCTACCCCCTGCTGTCAGGGTTCCAAATAGCATCCAAAATTAAATCAGAGTCCAAGGCAAAGGATTCCTCAAAGTTCCAATTTATTAATAGAGCCATGTTGGCACATCTGGGTGAAACCCAAATCTGCGCTTTATTTCAGATCTTCTAGACCTAGAATTCTGACTTTCTGCTGACTTCCTATTGTTTGTATTTATGGAAAACTGGCAGGGAACATTGGAAATTGGGATCATATGAGTGTAGAGATGCTGCGATAATTCAGAATTCTGAATTATCACTAATACAGTACCATCATAACATTGAACAGTCATTGAACCAGTAGTCATTAAACAAGGATTCCCTGTACTTCTTCCACAAGAACAGACTCATAACTCAGGAGTGCACATAATTGTAGCATTGCTCCTACAAAATGCTTTTGGTATAATTTAACTTTACATCCTCATCTTTAAACCAAAATAAAGATGAAGCCCAAATCATATGTGTTAGTTCTTTTAAATAACTCCAGCATAAAAAAAATCAGATAGCCAATGTTGTTGTTTCTTCAACAACCACAGGGATGTCCAGTAAACATGAAAAAGGTTTTTTAATGAATTAGTTCCAGTTTAATGTTATAAGTCCCTAGAATTCTACTCTAAATTTCAATTAGAATCCTACTCTAAATTTATAAGACCTTAGAATGCTATTCCTTAAAATGTCAGGGTTTAAAAAAAAGGGGGGGATATTCCAGTTTTTAGTTCCAGATTTCTTGTAAATTATCAATGTTTATCTTCAAAATCCTCTTCAACAATTTGAATAAATGCACTGTAGTTTTAAGTTCCTCTGTGATATTTTCCGTACACCTTATAATTTAGAAGGCTGCCAATGTACCAAACCCAAATTCAGTAATCAACAAACATTTTAATTTGGATATATTACAGCTAAGCTATTTCAGGCAATCCAAATTCTTTTTGTAGTGAGTCAATGCCTTTAAAAAAACTTTAAAGATCAATTCATCTAAATATTTTTTCTGCCTATGTAAAGAACTTCCATATTAAAATTATGATTATCCCAAAGAGTTAGTTTTTCATAAGAAACAAAATCAAGTTCAACACTCTTCCTATAGTCTTCCAAATTATTTTGCTGCTGATTAAAATGACATGCTGATTAAAATGAATGAGTTGGGTGGCCATATAAATCTCCTTAATAAATAAAATGAATTTTAAAAAATAAAATTTGAACCAAGTATTTGACAGATTTTCAGAGGTCAAATAATAGCATTCTATTTGTGCCCCTATTAATCTTTATTCCTTCTTAAATTATTCTCATTTCATTCAAAAATTGGAGTCAAATTATAAATCCAATGATGTAATTGAAAATCTGGAATGTTACACCTCCTTTCATATGAAAACCTATCTAATGAGACTTGGAAGCAATGACTTTGGCTCCCATGGAAATTTCATATTGAGGAATTGCGGAGGCCAATTGTTCCAGTACCAAATTAAATATAAAGTATAAGGATAAAGGACTGCCTTCATGAGTTCCAGTGTATCAATAAGTGAAAAATTATACCATTCATAATAAACTTAGCCAAGGGATTTAAATACTGTATTCTTAACTGGTTAATAAAAACAGAAGTAAATCCTTTTTTTTTCTTAAACATGTTCAAAAAAATATCCAAAGCCTTTTCTGCTGCTAGATGCCAGAAAACTAGATCAAATTTCTCAGATTGAATTGTAAAAATATCTACCATCCGCCTGCTATTACAAGATGTTAGAATTTTTAATAAAACTGGATTGTAAACTAAAGAAGGAAATAACCTCTGTACTAAGGTTATAATCACATTTTTATTATCTGCAGCTAAGAAAGATATTGAACAATAACTAGTACAACTACTTGGAACTTTGCTCAGTTTCACTAATACGGCTATATACACTATATACAAGGAGGGAAATTTATGTTTCATGCAAGTCTCACTAAATATATGTTACCGGCAACATGAAAGAGCCAGTTTAATACAGTGTGTCAGATTCGGGTTAATGTCAGGGTTCTAAGTAACACCCCCAACGAAAGAAAACTCCGAGGCTTGAGTTTCCTCAAAGTTCCATTTTATTAGAGATGTCATATTGGCACATCTGGGAAAACCCGAATCTGAAAGCTTCCGGGTTTTCCCCACCCAAAAGAAAGTTCAAGTCCCTGCACCAGCACCCACATGTCCATCACATTATCCAATCAATGCACTGTCCCAACTGGAGATGCCTCCCAGGCACACCCCTCCAGGTGCAGGGCAGAGTGACCTTGACTCTGGGAGAAAGGAATGTTATTTTGATTATATTTCCCCACTCAGACAATCCCCCCTCCCAGTTTCCCACAGCACTATATGTGGCAGGCCTGAGGATCCAAGGCCCAAGATGGTTTCCAGGCCTGACACAGTGGCTAAGGCATTAGGCTAGAAATCGTGATACTTTGAATCCTTGGGCGTGAAACTAATTTGGTAACCCTGGGCTCTCAGATCAGCAACTAGAGCCGAGGTGGCGCAGTGGTTAGAGTGCAGCACTGCAGGCTACTTCAGCTGACTGCTAGCTGCAGTTCAAATCTCACCGGCTCAAGGTTGACTCAGCCTTCCATCCTTCCGAGGTGGGTAAAATGAGGACCCAGATTGTTGGGGGCAATATGCTGACTCTGTGAACCGCTTAGAGAGGGCTGTAAAGCACTGTGAAGCGGTATATAAGTCTAAGTGCTATTGCTATTGCTATTGCTCTCTCAGCCTTAAGAAGGAAGCAATGGCAAACCATTTCTCAAACAGCCTGTCAGGTAAACCACAGGAACAAGTCCAGGCAGTTGGCAGGAGTCAACACTGATTTGAATATGAACTATATTCCTTTGAGGGACAGTTTCACAGCTGGAGTACTTCACTCAAAGGCCCTGTTCCATATGGCCATCAGCAGCACCAGTGGAGGTGGGCGGTGGACAAATTGATGAAAGCAGTGTTGTGTTGTTGTGGTGAAGCCCCACCCCTTGTGTACACGCACTGCATGTGTGTCCCCCATTTATACTTTTAAAAATAAAATAAACCTAATGATTTTCCAAGAAATTACCCATTGGGGAAAACCTAGTTGTACCATTAATGTTACAAGAAATTATTTATGAAAGCAGGAAAGGCCCCTGATGGAGATGGATTTTTAATAAAATGGAATTATGACTTTTATGGAAATGGAACACATATATATTCTCTCTTTATTTATTTATTTATTATTTAAATTTCTATGCCACCCAACTCCCGAGGGACTCTTCCGTTGATGTTGAGACTAGTTGTTTTGTTCAACTTCACTGTTGTATGATGACATTTTTTTCCAATGTTTATTTTCAAAATAAAATGTTGTTTTTCTCTTGCTTTAAAATTTGCTCTCTGTGATTCTTTAATATCTGTAAACTTAACTTATTATCTTGAATTATTGGTCTCTTTTGGGAAGCTTTCACATTCAAAATGCAACTCAGAAATCTTATATATAAATTAAATAATGTGATTTCTCATATTATCAAAGTCATTGAATGTCTCTTTTATGGTCACAGAATGGAACTGTACCCCCACTTGATATTGATGTGCACCTGGAAGAAATAGCTTACAATCCCTGCTGTGATTGCTTTACGTGAGTAATATCCTATTTGGAATCGGTTTTGAGAGCAGATAAAGGAACGTGTATGCTCTGGAGCAGACTTGTTCAGAATTAATAGTTTGGTTAATTGCAGGGAAGAAGGATCATTTCCAGCATAGAACATGTGAGTCACAGGGTGGTATATGTATTATCCATGTACATGGCTGCATTAGTAGAATCTGGACTCTCCTTATACTTATATTGAATCTTTCAGCATGTTTGTAGATGTTTGCTTACATTATAAACATTTAGTGCTCAAAATTAGAAACAAATATAACTGCAAATACAAGTGCAGAGATTTCTTAGCTTTTCAGCTCTTGGATCCTAGACCTTTAAAAAAAAATATCCTTGAAAGTAGCCCGGCCTTTAGGAGGTCATATTTCCTTACTTCCATCATACGGTAGAATTCTATGTATATTTATTTCATTATGTCAGTATCAAACTATGTCAAAAGCACTTATAAATAAGCTCTCCATACTGTTTCGAGACAAAAAAAATTAGTAAAAACCATTGCATTTTTAAATTGCATTAATTTTTATTTTACAGGTTAATCTATTGGCATGTCAGCTTTAGACAAAAGAATGTTGGTTATTAATGATTTTAAGTGGGACAGAAGGCCTCCTTGTTTAAAAGAGGCGATTATTAGATCTCTACTTAAAACTTCAGCACTGGATTTTTCAGAGATCAGCAACTATAAGGATCATATGATAAGAAGGTTGTCACTTCTCCATTGGGGACAGTTCTGAAGAATAGAGATTATCTTGACTCATTTCAAAATGGCTTCAGAGCTTTAATGCATTTCTTTACTACGGTAGATTGATATCCCTTTATTTTCTTCAACTCTGTATAACGTTCCCTTCCTCTATTTTCTCAAGAACCATTCCATGAGATGGATTAAGCCGAGTCACAGTAATTGGCCCAAAGTTATCCAGCTGGCTTCTGTGCCTAAAACAAGATTTAGGCATAGCCGAGGTGGCTCAGTGGTTAGAGTGTAGTACTGCAGGCTACTTCAGCTGACTGCTAGCTGCAGTTCGGCGGTTCAAATCTCACCAGCTCAAGGTTGACTTAGCCTTCCATCCTTCTGAGGTGGGTAAAATGAGGACCCAGATTGTTGGGGGCAATATGCTAACTCTGTAAACCGCTTAGAGAGGGCTGTAAAGCACTATGAAGCGGTATATAAGTCTAAGTGCTATTGCTATTGCTATTGCTAAGATTAAAATTCCTAGTTTCTAGGCCAGCACCATAACTACCCTACTATAAAATGGCTCTGTTTGATATCAGTGAGCCTGATCTTTATTTGGATATTGTTGGGGAAGTATGATTCTACTGATTTGAAGATTGCTGTGCCATCTTTCTCCGATGCCTTTTTTTGTAAGCTAAAGATACCAAATTCTTTAACTGTTCCTTATGGAGCTTGATTTCCAGAACCGTTACCATCTTGCTAGCACTCCTATGAACTGACTTCAATTTGTCGCTGTCCTTTTTCAATGGTGGTGTCTAGAACCGGCCAGTGTCCCAAATGGGATCTGATCAGGCTAGAATAAAGTAGAACATTTGCTTCCACTCACGTGGACTCTGTGCTCTGATTAATGCACTTCCCGATAGTGTTTCCTTTATTGCATCAGCATCATTCTGCTACTCATGTTTAGTATGTGGTTGCCAAGGACTTTAGTTCTCTTTCACATGTGCTACTGCCAGGTCAATCCTTCTGCTTTATATTTTTACTTCTGCTTTATATTTTTCCCACCCAGATGCTGAACTCTTCATGTTGTATTAAATTCCATTCTATTTATTTCAGCCCATTCCAGTCCATCTTTTGAATCTACTCTCCCTTGTTTAAAGTATTATCCATCCCTTCAGGTTTTCTGTCATTTGCAAAGTCTGAACTCTGTCTTTCAAGCTGCTGATAAAAATGTTAAACAGCACACGACATGTGATATAGCCCTGTGGCACCCCTCCCCCTTGATAATCTAATGTGTTTATCTGGGATTGATTTTGATTTTGGATCTACAGTGACCCAGATATTTCAGTTACTACAGAAGGTAGCAGACAGATTGGTCTGTGGAAAAATAGCATTTTATCTGTGCTACAGCCATTTACAATGTCTGCCAGGTTATCTCAATGCAATATAGAATTCGACCCCATTGGATGTATTGGATTCACGTAACACCCATGTGGTTCACTTAGCCATGTCATTTGCTTAACGGCCATGGTGACTGGCTCTATGACCATTGTAAAATTAAGTCATGTCACATGGTACCTCAACTTATGACCGCAACAACTTTTGCCTGAAATTCCGTATGAATTTCCAAATTAATAATTCAGTTTTAAGTTTATCTGCCTATCTTGGAACGCATTAACAGATTTTAAATATGCCTGTCGAACAACTTCTTAAAGGGACAGGCTGTTACCATTGAATATTAGCAATTTTTTGGTTATGTTTTTGTGTATTTCATGATTTTTATCTTAGTATAATTGCTTTTCTTTCTTTTTTTTCTTTATAGGGGAGCAGATCTTTCAGCTCTAGTGCGAGAAGCTTCTGTTTGTGCCCTAAAACAGCAAATGACAATGTTCAGTCCTGCAAACAAGAACAGTAAGGAGGGGGAAATGGCATATTATAACTTAAGGCAGATTTTCTTAATGACCAGATGTTAAATAACCTTTGGTTGTTTTCATTATTTTATTTCAGAGTTCCCACAGTGCAGAATTGTTATAGGATTGCTGTAAACTAAAGACACACTAAAAACAGTGAAAGGAAGTTGTTAATTAAATGCTTGGTATGCATGAAAATGTTAGTATTTCTTTATCTACACTGGGCTGTCTAGCACTATAATATTTTTTTTTAAAAAAAATCTGTAAGTATGAAAGAAAAAAGAGGGCAAAATATCCAAAATACTGAAATGTGCATTGGTTAGACCCTGACAGCACTGACCCTCTGTAAAAAGTGATAAAATGTAGGATGCTGTTGCAAGACTAAGAAGCTACTGTTAGAGGCAGTCTAGAAAAGAGTTGAGCGTGAAATATTGGACAGTTTTCAGCGGTCAAAACAGTACAGGTAGTCCTCAGGGTATGACCACAATTGCACCCAAAATGTATGTTGTTAAGTGAGAAATTTATTAAGTGAGTTTTGCCCCATTTTGCGACTTTTCTTGACACATTTGTTACGTGAATCACTGCAGTTGTGAAATTAGTAACACGGTTGTTAAATGGGTCTGGCTTCCCCATTGACTTTGCTTGTCAGAAGGTCACAAAAGGGGATCACATGACCCCAGAATACTGCAACCATCATAAATGTGAGTCAGTTGTCAAGCATCTGAATGTAAATCACGTGGCCATGGGGATGCTGCAACGGTCATAAGTGTGAAAAATAGCAATAGCACTTAGACTTATATACCGCTTCATAGTGCTTTACAGCCCTCTCTAAGCGGTTTACAGAGCTAGCATATTGCCCCCAACAATCTGGGTCCTCATTTTACCCACCTCAGAAGGATGGAAGGCTGAGTCAACCTTGAGCCGGTGAGATTTGAACCGCTGAACTGCAGCTAGCAGTCAGCTGAAGTAGCCTGCAGTGCTGCACTCTAACCACTGCGCCACCTTGGCTCCCTAAAAATGGCCATAAGTCACTTTATTCAGTGCTTTGTCATAACTTTGAACGGTCACTAAATGAACTATTGTAAATCGAGGACTATCTGTAGACAGTTTGGAACAACTGAACTAGGGATGTGATTTAGAATAAAATACATTGATAAGTAGAACTTTCTTTGGTACAAGAAAAAATGCAGAAATGCAGCTGAAATTTCAATCTGGCATGCAAGAGTTGTTCTTGCTAAATAGAAACTTGAGCAAGCAGTATAATTCAAGCAAAGTTTTCCATTTCTGTCTCTTTTCTACCAATCATTAATAAACAAATCTATGGTAATGCTTACTAGAAGCTTTGTGAAATAATCCTGGTGATGCATGACCACTAGTATAATTGCCTCTTTTGTTTGTAGACACTGTAGAGCAAGGAAGAACCAGGAGGTTATAGAAACTAAATTACTCTCGCCTAAATATTTTCAAGCAGTTTCCTCTCAGTATGATCTACATATAAGTAATTTGGATTCAGTTCCAAACAATATGACATCTGTTTTCAGATTTAAGATTGAAGACAAATCACAAAGTGAAGAGGATTAGCTAGTTCTTTACTTTTCATTAATGCCAACAGATCAAAGATTTATTTCCACAATTTACATTCTATAATAATGCAATGCTTTTAAAGGTTAGGTTTTAAATTAATTAAAAGGAAAAGTTGACTCTACTGTTTTGTTATGACAGTTTTAACTGGGTTTGATCCAATGAACATCTTCAGATGTTTTTGTGGGTGTGTTTGTATCAAAAACAGCGTTTTCCAAATTGCACTTGTGCCTCTGTTTTTCTTGCTACATTTCATTTTTTGTAGGCAAACCCTAGGAAGAATAGAATAAGGTTAATCGCTTTAGCTGGGAATGCAGAGTTGGATTAGATTAGAAATAATCATATCATTGCAGGTAGTCCTTGACTTACAACCACAGTTGCAACCAAAATATCCATTGCTAAGCAAAACGGTTGTTAAGTGAGTTATGTTCAATTTTATGACCTTTTTTGCCACAGTCGTTAAGCGAATCATACGGTCATTAAGCAACTGACTTCCCTCATTGACTTTGCTTGTCAGAAGCCGACTGAGAAGGTCACAAATGGCGATCACATGACCCCAGGGTGCTGCAACCATTGTAAATACGTTGCAAATATGCTGCTTGCCATGCACCTGAATTTGGACAGATGATCATAGGATGCTGTGTTAGTCATAAATGCGAGACCAGTTGAGAGTAACTTTTTTCAGTGCTGTTGAAACTTCGAACAGTCACTAAACAACTGGTTGTAAGTTGAGGGCTACCTATACTATTTTCACTCATGGAGTTTTATGTATAAATAAGCCTTTATAAAGTACCAGTTAATAGGCAAACGCTAAGAAGAGTTCCAAACAAGGTAGCCATAGACCCTATGATAAAAAACAGGAAAAATACATTAGTATTAATTTTAAAAACAAGCCCTGGTTTTATCACCTTTTAACTGATGGTGATATTAAAATCCTGTGGTGAGTTACTTATTAAATACATCCTTATTTTTTAATGGAGGAAGGAGAAAGGACACATGTTACTTCACTATGTTTCAGTGCTGTCTTAATATATGGGCAAAGTCTTAATCACTTTTGAGCAGACAGCTGCCCTCATTGAATAGCCTGTGGAAAATAGTCGTTTCTGAACATGGATGCTGTTTCTTTCCAGTTCCTATAGTGCATTACATATTGTAACTCAGCTCTTGCAGAGTGCTTGAAATAATTATGAATTCAAGCTTCTCACCTCTTTAAGCAGAAGACTGTAGAAGAATGGTTACTGAATTAGTTGTATGTGAAATTTTCAAACTTCTTGATTTTTGCCTTCTCTTGATAAATCTTATAAACAGAATTGATTAGGGGATGTTTTCCCATTGAATTAGACCTGAGGACGCACTCTAGCAAACTAGAGGGTTTTTTTCAACAACTTCATAACTCTAGCAAATAAGCATGGAAATGCATGAAAAATAAGTAGAGAGAAAAAAATAGTTCTGTGGCAAATTGTCTTATTAATAAAGAACTTCTTGTTTCTCCTTCCATTGTTAATATTGTGTTGATCAATACGCATTTTATTTTATCAAAGTTATCATTTTCTTCAATTATAGTAAGTGTTTCTTGTACTACAGTCTTCACAGGGGAAATTAGAGTTGGCAAAAAACATTTTGAAGAAGCTTTTAAGAAAGTGAAATCCTCTATAACTCCAAAGGTAAGAAATACTTTTAAATTTTCAATTGGTGACCCAGATTGTTCATAGAACATTGTAAAGAAATATGCATGGCCCGGAGCTTCATACTTCTTTAAAATCTCATATAATATGCCATAGATCAACTTTGAGTGAAATGTAAAATGCACCAAGTATCTTAATTGTTCAAAGTATGATGCCTTTATTCACTTAAGTCTTTCACCCTATGCCAATCTTTTTTTTTTTCAACTGTGCTGGTGGCGAGTATGACTATTGCAGAAATGTTTTAGGAAGGAAGGTGTGGTTTTTGGAAGGATTATTATTATGCTAAATTCCCAATACAGGTAGTCTTCAGTTCTTAATAATTGGGACTGGAATTGCATTGCTAGGTGATGCAGTTGTAAAATGCCACATCACATGACTGCACCATTCTAACATGCTCGGTTAGAATTAAGCAAATCACCACAGATCCTTAAACAGAGACACCATGTCTGCTGGCTTCCCCATTGACTTTGCTTGTTGGAAGCATGCAAAGGTCACAAATGATGACTGTGGGATGCTGCAACATTCACAATCGTGATGCAAGGACACTGTGACAGGCAGAACTCTGAAGACCAGGTTATAAGTACTGCTTGTTTAGTACCATTGCAAGTTCAAACAATCGCTGAATGAGTGGTTGTGAAGGAAGGATCCCCTGTAATCCCAACAAATTATAACAGTAGCAAATGAGGATTCTTTCAAGAATGAACGTTGGTTCCTACCTGATACATTCCTTTTCGGTCCTTGGTAGGAGTAGTCACGTGTGGGTTAATCTTCCATCTGCCTGGAGACTGAGATTGTTTCAATTTTGGCTGGCCACTCCCCTTCGCTCGCCTGGGAAGTCCAGTTTTTGCAACGAAGAAGGCCAAGGAAAGTACCTAAAAAAGAGAATTCACCACCCCGGAACTGGGCCCGGACCTGTACAACGGGCGGGAGTGACTACTCCTACCAAGGACCGAAAAGGAACGTATCAGGTAGGAACCAACGTTCATTTTCCGGTCCACATGGTAGGAGTAGTCACGTGTGGGACATACCCAAGCTAAGTCCCCAGGGGGTGGGGAACTGAAGGGCCCATAGTGGCAGGGGTGGCAACTACACTTTGCAGGACCCTCCGTCCGAAGGACGCTTCAGCCGAAGCATATTGATCGATCTTATAATGGCGAACGAAGGGCGAAGGAGAAGACCAGGTGGCAGCCCTACAAATGTCCAAAATCGAGGCCTGGGTGGACCAGGCAGCTGAGGTGGCAGCGCTCCTAGTGGAATGGGCTGTAACGTGACCGGGAACCGAAACAGCCCGCAGATTATAAGCGGTCGTAATGCAAGCCTTCAGCCAGCGGCCTATGGTGGCGGACGACACCTTCCTCCCCAAGGAGGATGGCAGGAAGGAAACAAAAAGCGCCTCTGACCGCCTGAAAGGTTTGGTGCGTTTGATGTACCTGCGGAGGGCCCTCCTAACATCCAAGGTATGCCAACGTCTCTCCCGGGGGTGCGAAGCCCCAGGACAGAAGTCTGGCAAAATAACTTCCTGGGCCCGGTGGAACCAGGAGTTGACCTTGGGCAGAAAGGAGGGGTCCAATTGCAGGACGACCCTGTCCTGATGAAAGATGCAGAGGTCTTCCCGTACAGACAGGGCAGCCAATTCCGAAATACGCCTGGCGGAGGTTATAGCCACCAGAAAGAGAATCTTGAGAGTGAGGAGGCGGAGGCTGGTAGACCTGAGGGGCTCGAAGGGGTCTACTGTGAGCGCTTGCAGGACTAAGGGGAGATCCCACGATGGGTATCGGTGCACAACAGGAGGACAGAGGTTGGCCGCACCCCTTAAGAAACCCTTAACCCTGGGATGGTGACTGAGAGGTAGACCTCCCTCCCCAGGTAAAACAGTAGACAGGGCAGCAACCTGTCTCCGGCGAGTGTTGGGGGACAACCCTTTTTTAAGCCCTTCCTGCAGGAATTCAAAAACCGGTTGGAAGGAAGCTTGAGTGGGATCTATGGCCCTTCCTTGACACCAGCGGGAGAAGGCCACCCATGTGGAGTCATAAATGCGCGTGGTGGACGTCCGGCTGGAGGCTTGGATCGTGTTTATTACCTCAGATG
>QLTV01000548.1:2201883-2223162 GCA_003457575.1 Thermophis baileyi
GTGAAGATGAATTATTGCAACAATGGACAAAAAAAATGATGATTTCTATTTTACAGACAATTGGATAGAAAATACTTAGTATTAATAGCTAAAGACTTGAAATCACCCCCAAATCACCACCTGATATCATTACATTGAAAACTTTTCTAATGAATACACACACACACACACACACACACCTATACCTATACCTATACCTATACCTACACACACACACACACACACACACACACACACACACACACACACATATAGAAGATAGAAGAAGAAGATAGAACAGTGGTTCCCAAACTTTTTCAGTCCACCGCCCCCTTGGTGCTACAAACTCAACCTCAGTGCCCCCACCCCCACCCCCTTCAGGTGAACGTGGCTTGGTGGTCAGGTGATGGTGGGCATGGCCAACTTGTAAAATGTAGTGAAACTCACTTAACAACGCTCTTGCTTAGCAACCAAAATTTTGGGCTCAATTGTGGTCATAAGTCTCTTTTTCTTTCTTTCTTTTTCTTTCTTTGTCTTCCTTCCTTCCTTCCTTCCTTCCTTCCTTCCTTCCTTCCTTCCTTCCTTCCTTCCTTCCTTTTCTTTCTTTCCTTCCTCTCTCTCTCTCTTTCTTCTGCCGTAGAAAGCAACCTCCCCCAAGGCAAATATCTTGTGACAGCAGCTATGACATGCTCCTAAAATTCCAAATTACTCACCAATTTCCAAGACGGGGGATTCCTGACATAGAGTTTATGGCTTATAAAATGGTTCCAATGTGTGCAGGTATATCTGGATGAGAGAAAGCGAGGGCGTCCCTGAATGTGTGAATGCACATGAGAAACATCCATGCCTTTTCCAATCTTCTTTCTTTATTTCTTACTCTCTTCTCGGTGGCGGGAGAAGGAAGAAAGTGCTTTGGCTGGCGCTCGGCTTACTTTCCTGGTGAGGCTCGGAGACCGCCCGGCACACCCATCCCCTGGCTCTCCAGGCAGCACCACTTTCTCCCTGCCCCGCCAAGGCCCCTGCCAGCCCGGAGGCCGGCAGACCCCTGAGGCTGGCGGAGGTCCGTAGGTGCACACCCTGACGCTTCCCAGCCCGCGAAGGTCCCGGAGCCAAAGCCGGGAAGGCGAGAGGGGCAACAGCAGCAGCAACCGCGCTCCGGCCCAGCAGCGGCGCGTCCCGTCATGTGCCATCCCGGAGCGCAGTTTCTGGGCTGGCAGGGGCCTTGGCGGGGCAGGGAGAAAGTGGTGCTGCCTGGAGAGCCGGCGGATGGGCGTGCCAGGTGGTCTCCGAGCCTCGCCAGGAAGGTAAGCTGAGTGCCGGCCGGGCCCACGTGCTCCCGCCCGCCCCTTGCTCCGGCCATCTCCCGGGAAGTGGCGGCTGGCGGAGCTGGGTAGGGTGGAGCCGCCGCTGCAGCAGCGCACGGCAAGGAAGGCTGGGCGGGGAGGCGCGGCCGATTGTCTCATTCACGGCGCCGTGGGGCAGATGGGCTGGAAGAAGCGCGGTTGAGCGGGGCCAGGGCAGCACAGCCTACTGTGCCTTCTCGTGCCCCGCTCTCCATCCCGGAGGACCGCGCATCCCCCCCGCCAATCCTCCGTAAAAACTGCCCGCCCCGTTTCTGCAAAGGCAGAGCCCTGCAGGGCGATCTAAAGAGGGGAGGGGGATGCTGTAGAAAAGGCCGCCTTCCACCCATGCCGGCTCCACGGGACTTGGGGCTCTGAAGCAGCCCACTGGCTTCCAACCCGGCGCTGCGGGCCAAGTTCCCAGAGTGGCGCCGGCAGTCGGCCGGGCCGATCTGCAAAGAGAGCAGGCAGGTGGCCAGGTGAGAAGCCAGTGTGCTGCTTTGGAGCCCCAAGCACCATGGAGCCGGCATGGGTGGAAGGCGGCCTTTTCTGCAGCATCCCCCTCCTCTCTTTGGATCATCCTGCAAGGGGAGGACTCTGCCTTTGCAGAAACGGGGCGGGCGCATGTGCAGCAGCCCCGGGACATCTGCTTGCCCTTCCGCCGCCCCTCTCAGCATCTGCATTTCCACCAAGTGCCGCCTGCCCACCCACTGGCCGCTGACCTCGGAAGGCAAGTGGGTGTGGGGGACCGCCAGGAAGGCCGCCAAGCATGGCAGGGCTGCGGGGAAGGGAGTAGGCTACCTCCCTTCCCCGCCGCCATGCTTTCCTGCCTTCCACGTGGCCTCTTAGCACCCCCCTGCTGCCCCCCTTGCCTCTTAGCGCCCCCTGCCACCCCCTTGCCTCTTAGTGCCCCCCCAAGTAATCCCATCGCCCCCCAGGAGGTGGTACCACCCACTTTGGGAACCACTGGAATAGAAGAAAGAAGGATGAAGAAAGAAGGATGAAGAAGAAGAAGAAAGAAGAAGAAAGAAGAAGGAAGGAAGAAAGAAAGAAGGAGAAGAAGAAGATAGAAGATTGTTGTTCTTGGGAAAGGAAACAACATGCTGACCCTAAAATAGCTTTCCTAATCAATTTGTTATATTACATGTCACCTTGTGAACTTCCATTTAGTGTTCAAAAATCAAAATGTAATCTACAACTTATATTTCTTTTAAAATGGGATCAAACCAAAAGTGTTGCGTCATGCCTGTCACTAATATGTTGCATGAGGTGGGGTGCAGTATACACGCTCTTTGAATTGCAACATAAAAGGTTGATATGACTATGTTAAATACATAACTTTTGGCAGCACTTCTAGCCTATCTAGCTTCTTTCAATACTTTCTATTTCAAGGTTCGGTGTAATAGTAAAACATTTTTATGCCACTCCCTTCCCACACACACTGAAGCACCATAAATAAGATTTTAGAAGCTATTAAAAAATTAGCTTCACCATATTTATTTTTACTATGCTTTCCAGAAGATTGTGCATAGTTGTATTGATAAAATTTAGCATATACCTTTATTCAAGTACTCAGAATTTTTTTAACATCAGTTTAACTCCTATCCCGTTTTCATAAGATGTATTTGCACACTTCATATTCTACACATATACCGGTAATTGATAGAGCTGTCATGCTGGCAAAAGCAAAAAAAAAGCATACACAAATCTGGGTTCAGTAAATTGTAAGGCTATTGAGGGTTACCAAGGCAGATTAATCCAATACTTAATCTGAAGCAAATTAGTATAGTAGCAACATACCAATATTTTAAAAATAAAAGTGTCCTACTAAATGACAGTGCTGCCAAATTAAATTCCACTATCTGTAAGTTCATCTTACCCTCCTACACCAAAATTCTTGTTCTGAAGGTTCTGGATATCCTCCAAATAAGATCAGATGACATGCTCTGTCTGGGGTTTCAAGTAGGAGAAGAAAAACTCTTTTTTTCATAAATGCAAAATATGCTATCATATTGTTGAATTTATTCCACAGAATAAAAAACAGTTTTCCACAGACAAGCTTCTGATGGATGTATGCTAATTTTAATTAAATTTAATACAATTCTTTCCAAATAGCTAACATATTTATTTTGAGTCAGAGAGTACTGATATTTTAAGGAGCTTATACTTTTTAAATAATCATAATACAATACTGTCTATCTGCTATATTAGCATTACATATGCTAATCCATAACATACATGTATTTGGAAGAGATTGAAGCCAGACATTTTAATATAACATGTAAATCAAAATTAATGTTAACTAGAAGTTTATTTAATAATTACACTTAGTTAGTAAAATAAGAAATATGCAGGAGTTGTAGTCAGCAGATACTTGAAACAAATTGTATAAATTTAAACAACTAAGTTTAAAGAATCAAGTTACTATATTAATAACTGCACAGAACTATGCCAGAAAAAATGGAAAAGGAGGAACATTCTAATTCTATCAATGTTTTTAATTTTTCAGAGACCTTTTTAAAATGTAACAATATATCCATATTCTAGCCTTGGTCAAGATAACAAGCCATCAAGTATTTATCAAGTGACATCTTATTCCAGCCACCATGAAGACACACCTTTGGAGTTTGTGAAGAAACTTTTTGTCTGAAAGGTTACTCTTGTTTCTCATCACCTTTTACAGGTCTTTTCACACGTGAATATGGGCTGACAGTGTCATCCATCACAAAGTCATAAAGCACTTTAATCCAAGAGTTATATTGTGGTAAGTGGTCATAGTATTCAGGAGCCATTTTCTTTAGCTAAAATTGAAAAGATATGCATACATGTATTAATCCGATATTCCATCTTTAATTTTAAAAAAATGCAAACACTCATTTTCAAAGCCTCAAAAGCATGATGCTGAATACACATCAACAGACAACATAACTGTTTTTCCAGTCCCAAACTGAATCAACTAACCATTAAGAAAAGCTTGCAAGAGTATCCCAGCTGGGAACAAATTAAGAACTTCTCTATCACTTGAGTCCTAAATATAACTACTGTAGTTTAAGACCCCTTTACCATAAACCATAACCAAAAAAATGATTATTCTTAAAAAACCTGTATCAGCACTAGAAACAAATGTCTCTTAATTGACTCGGAATTTTTAGCAAAAAATATTAGATTAAAAGAGAAGTTGTACCTAATATTATATATAACTGAGTTATGAATATTACAATTTTCATGGTATTAAAATCATTTCTAGTAATTTTGAAGTACCAAAGTCTAGCACTTGAATACCAATCACCTTCTATTTCTGAGGTATAGATGTATTTGCTATTACCAGTATAAACCTAAAAGACATAATTCAGGTATTGCCAAAACTGGTGGTATACAGATTATTTATCTTCCTAAAAACTGGTTTCCAACACTGCTGAATGTTTAGGGAGTTCCACCAATGCACCAGTATGTTCCAGTTTGGTTACATCCCTTCCAACAAAATTGCTTGTTTAAGATAGACAGCTATAGAAATCGAATGAGTAAAAATTCCTTAAACACTTCCCTTATATTCCTTGATTAAAAGAATTGGGGTATTATACTGTCAGTGGATTAATTTCAAATAATTTTCACTAATTCTTCCAAAAGAAGTATCCTAGCAGTTTATTCCGCCATAAAATATTCCATGTCCTAGTATCTTCTGTAATGAAATGCTTATTCTCACAGATGTTTATTCAGTTTGGGTTTATTTACTTGACTTGTATGGCTGCCCAACCCATGACAATTCTGGACAGTCCTAGTATCTGGGCAAGATATCCTTATTTATACCCTATAAATTTTGACACTGCTCCATCAATATGTTCTTCTATCCCATGAATTGTTTTTTTCAAAATCAGCAAGACAAACTGTATAAACTTATTTCTTCTAGCTCCTCAATCAAACTGCTAACAAAACTGTTAAGGTCATCAACAGGAAAAAAATGCTCTCAAATAAAACCACAAAACTAGCAAAAACTAAAAACAACAAAGGGTATCTTTTTTGAGGTGGGGGGGGGACCCTAAGGGCTATCAGTTTAAAGCAGAAACTTAATCTAGCAGGTATAGCAACTATGTTCTTGAGAAATTCTCAGACTAATTTGTATTACTTTTCAAGCTTTGTTATTATATAATGGTATAATTTCTCTTGCTATCAAGCTGCCAAGAAATCCACATTTTCTCTAAGGAAGGTGACATATCCAAGTGGCAGTTAGATTTTATACTTTTGAGGCAAGGAAATCAACCACCTTAATGTGTACTCTTTATCATTCTTTCATAAAGCCATGATAAATGTAAATACCAGTGTTTCAATACCAAACTATTTTGTCACTCTCTTCTCTTCACCCCATTTTAATGTCTGGACAGACATGTGGTTTGCCTTTAAGAACAATCCTGTTATTTTTGGATTTTGAAACTTTTCTGAAGGGCCAGCACAGCCTATGTTTGCTTCTTACCCCAATGATATGTTTGCTGTAAATCTAACAGGTCTTAAATCTGAAACAAGTCTGCTGAAGCCACAGAAGAAGCAAGCAATGTATATGTACAGAAATTGTGTAATAGTAATTATTCACTAAACTTGATGATTCTGACTTGACACAAGACAACTAAAACACTGTGGTGGAAGTTATGTTAAATTTGAACTATTAGCTAACTTTATAGAGCATTTTTTTGTGCAAACCTGAATTGCAGGCTACATGTATATATTTTCAATTAAGGCCTTGCTTGGAAGCATCTGCCTTGTAGTAATTATAAATCCTTTCTTAAATCAATGATTGTGAAGAGTCTATTTTGCCAAAAATACTTGAACTTTATCAAATGGTGATATGTGATATCATTATCCCTTGTCCTCTGTTAAAGAATCTTAACTAAATATATGCCACTGCTCTGAATAAGCATTATATTTGAAACAAGTGACTATGTTTAGTTCATTAAACATTTACTTTTACAATTCCTTTCTAAACACTTAGTAGTTGTAATGGTAGGTTAGTAGTATGTAAGTAATTGTAATGAAAGTACACACATCCTATATTAATTTCAAAGTATTATGACTATGCTACATATTGAATTGCAGCAGGAATCTAATTGGCTATAAAATAGCATATTCATGAAATCGGCTTTTAAGCATTTACACTGCAAAAAACAAAATAAATGTACTAAAATTTACTTACCAGTGGAAGACTTGTTCCAGGAATATTAGGAAAATCATGATGTTCATTGTGATAGCCAACATTGAAGGTAAGTTTATTCAGTGGTCCATAATATGAGTATGTTTCATACCCCTTTAAAAACATATAATGTTCGGCTATGAAATGTCCTGAAATAGGATGCAAGCCCAGCCCCAATATTACTCCTGCCAGAAGATAGAACAATGATTTGATTCCTAGGAAATAGTATACAAGAACATCAAAGACAAATTGAATTGATAAATTAATGATTTCTAATCGAGATATTGGCTTGGGATTAATACAGAGGGGTCGAACAGAATAAAAAAGTGGCTGGAGAATAATCCACATGAGTTTTCGAAAACGGGTACAGAAAAACCATCCTTCAAAGTTAGTAGGTATATCCACATCAATTCCATCTGCACCAAGATAACGATGATGATCCATGTGGTATCTCTTGAATGATATGGAGTATGGTACACCAAGTGGGAGATTGGCAAACATTCCAAACCATCGATTCCAGGAAGATCTAGAATTGCCGAAGGCACTGTTGTGAGCAATCTCATGAATTGCCAAAGTCATGGAATGGTTGAGACAGCTGCCAAATATATATGCCCAAAATACAACCCATTTCCAGTCCAAATCTTTAACTAGATAAAGAGCAACAAGTTGTGCAAACACCATAAGTACAACCAACCAGATCACATTGTAGTCTGGTTTCATCAAGGTTTTTATCTCCGGATGTTTCCCTGTTGAAAGAAGAGAATAGATATCAACTGACAGTTTGAACAGAATTGAAATGTCAATAAAAACTCATTCAAAAGTTAGATTACATTAAAGAATGGCTGAGTTAGTACAAATGTACAGACTACAGGTAGCCCTCAAGCTACAACCATTCATTCAACAACTGTTTGAATTTACAGTGGCACTTAATCAATGGCACTTACACCCAGTTCCCCAAGTTATGGCTATTGTAGTACCTTTGTGATCATGTGATCAAAGTTTGGATACTTGACAGCCTGCCCACATTTATGACTGCAGGGGTACTTCAACTCTCCCCACCTGCCTATGTCCCCTCCAGTCCTTTTGGCCTCCTGCACTCCATTATCTATGGCCTTTTTTCTTACCTTTGCAAGCCAACTGCTGGCCATACAAGGCTTTCCTCCCAACGTCATATGCAGCAGTTTCCTTGCAAGACCTGGGGAAGAAGACCTCGCATGACCAGCAACTGCCACACAAAGGGCTACATTGGGCACGCTCCATCAGAATTGGGAGGGAGAAGATGGCAAAGATCAGCTAAGGAGATGGAATACAGGGCAGAAGAGGACTTCTGAGGTGGGCTGAGCTGGGGTTTCCTGAGGTGGTTGTGACCTCACGCCATGCTGGGAATGGCTGTGGTTCACACCAGTGTTGGACTAGGGCAGCTACAGTCTAGCGATGTAGTGCTGGAGTGCGCCAGGATGGCTGGGTTTCCCAGGATGGCTGTGGCTTTGCTCTGTGGCTCAAGGGTTTCTTGCAGCCCCTTGCCTTGTGAGTGTTGATGGGCGTGGTCTTGGAGGTTTTTTGGTTGGGTTTACTGTTAGCTTGTTTGGTAGTTCCTTGCTTGGGGTTATTGTTCACTTCTTGATTGTTGGTCTGGTGTTAATCTTGGTGTTAATCTATTCTCATCTGAGTATTGCTTGCTGGTGGGGTGATATTTTCATCCCTCTGTTCCCTTTTTGGCTTGTTGATTGTCTTTTACACAGTACATAGATGTTGTTAATGTCTACATGTTTATTGATGACCAACTTGTCAAAGTGCCAGGCTTCCAGGTACTTTAACATTTTTGGACTTGGTCTAGGATGGTCAGTTTCCCAGTTGAAACTATGGTTAAGTTGTCCATATCTTGTGAAATTAAAGAGTTTTCATCATGTCTTCGGATTGCTAGTTGGTGTTCATGTTTTACTAGTCTTCTGCCTGTTTGTCCTACATAGTGGCTGTTGCAATCTTTACCCTGTATGTTATAAATTCCTGTTTGTTTGTTTTCTAGGGCTGCTGGGTCTTTTGGTTTACCAAGGATGTTTTGGAAGGCTTTCTTGATGTGGTTTGTGTGTTATGCTGATTTCTAAATTTGATTATTGAAAAAAGTTTGAATAAGGGGATGAAGGAATTATTGTAATGTTAAGGAGAGGGGAGGAATAATAAGTTTGTAAAGAAGGATGGAAGTTGCTTCTTTCCCTTTTAACTTTGTTTTTTTTCTGCATCTTTCCTTTATATAACAATAGCAATAGCATTTAGACTTATATACTTCTTCACAGTGCTTTACAGCTCTCTCTAAGCAATTTACAGAGTCAGCATATTGCCCCCAACAATCTTGGTCCTCGTTTTACCAACCTTGGAAGGATGGAAGGCCGAGTCAACCTTGAGCATGGTGAGATTCAAACTGCCAAATTGCAGGCAGTCAGCAGAAGTAGCCTGCAATACTGCATTCTAACCATTGCACCACTGCGGCTCTTATATTTCTGTATTTGTCTTTTACTAATGTAAACACTTAATAAAAATTAATAATTAAACTCCCAACACATAGGATAGGGAAGGCAAATTTAAACTATTTAAATAGAACAGTTTATTTTTCAATGCTTCATGTAACATTTCGTGCAACATTTAAAAATACCTGCCAGTCTGCATATTGGACATCATCAAATTGGATTCAATTCTTGATGGCAACCTGAATAAATACTTAACTCCAACTATTTTCAACCTACAGGTTATTTAAGAATGAATTCAACACTCTCTTTAACATTATATATCCATCTTCCATTTCCCTCAGCAAGTTTGTGTGTTCCCCTTACATCTTTGCATAAAGGATGTGAGAGTCTACTAGCTGCTCAGCACATCAAGAAAGCAGGCAGCCTTTACTTGGCTCACTGATCTCCTGGTTATTATCAGTGTTCAGCTTTCACAACCAAACATAACGCAAGAATTTACTAAACTGTCTAGATGCAAATACCCATATCTTATATTAAAATCACATTTCAAAATTACACATCTACACACACAGGGACTTTTTAAAAAGCAGTAGGTGGAGAGCCAGCATAAAATAGTGATTAAGGTGCTGGATTAGCAGGGGAATGCCCAAGGGCAAAATGAGTGCAATCTAGGAGAAGGCTGGGAAAAAAAATATGAATGGATGATTAAGGAGTGTTGATTGGGATCAGGGACACCCAGGTTCCATTTGACACTCAACCATGGAAGTTTCCTGAGTGACCATCACCCCCTTTAGGCTGATCCTCCTTCAGAAGATTGATGTTGTAGGGGGGGAAATGGGAGAGGCGAACTGAATTCCTAAAAGATAGACAGGGTATCAGCCTAATAAATCAGCAAATAAACGTGCATCATAAACTGAAGGTAGGCAAAGTCCGAGTTGAACTTGAGTTCCAACCTTTTCTTTGGGGAGTTCATGGTAAAACCCACAGCTGGGATGTCAGGTGAAGTAAGTCCTACATGACCGCCGGCCAAGAAAAAACTAGCATTTAACCGACTTGGATCGGGGTGGGGTGGGGTGGGGTGGAAATCAACCCTGAGACGGAGAAAGTCGACGGGGCGTCGAAAAGAGCCAGTCACGCCTATCGTAGTAATAGGTCTCCTTCTGAAGTGACTCACTGAGCCCACAGATGCTTTTGCTCGCCCTCCTCCCTCCCCGCCATCGCTTCAGCCTCTCCCACCACGAAAGGCCTCGGAGAAGACGACGCCGACGCCCCTCCTCGCCAGCCGGACGGGACGCGCTCGCTTCTCCACATAAGGCATTGGCGCAACGCGGCGCCTGCCGCACAAGAGGCAGAGAGGCGGCCCAAGCCCCGGAATCGAGTGAGGTGGGGAAACCACCCCCTCCTCCCGGACTCACTCAAAATCTCCTTGCGGCGGTCGGCGTGAGGCTGGTCGGTGCAGACCCACTCGAAATCTTCTCGGGCCACGAAGTTTCCCATGCCGGAGGCTCTTTCTACCGATTCCCACGAGCTGCAAGCGGCGTCCCGTCGACACCGCTACTCGGCTGACTCTCGCTCTCACATTGAAGGGAAGGAGGGCCTCCGCGGACGGCCGCCTCTTCGTCGCGGCCCCATTGGCTCCCGCGGGCGGTGACGTCACGGAAACAGCGCCTCTTGAGAGAGGCCGGACGGCCCAAAATTCAAAGTGGTCCATTTTTTTTTATTTTATTTTTTTCCCCCTCACACATTTGGAGAGGATTCGCGCGTTAGGCGTGTTTCATTTCGACATTGCCAAATCTTGTGATCAATAACGTTACCCTACCATTCCTGTGACCTCTGCAGACTGCGCCCACCCGGTGCCATCACCTGCCTAGACCTAGGAAATGATGCTGGGAGCCCTCTTCCATTGGAAGTTAGGGCGGCGGAGGCGCGGAAGTGAGCTTGTTCAGACGTGCCCCCCTCGCTCGGAAAAGCTGCCCCGACTTCTTTTACAATTCAGGGAGGCAATGAAGACGCCGCTCTTTCGCTCCCCGAGACCCGGCTGACGTTCAGGGCTATATTAATAACGTGTCTCTCTTTTTTTAAAAAAATGATATTTCGGATATTTTAATGCATAACATTTGTCTTTGCAAGCTTTGTACGTAATCGCTTCCGCGCGTAGGTGCATACATCTTGCCTCAGAAAATTCTCTCTGGGCGGTTTGCCACTTGTGATGATGCTGCGGATAAATATATCCGCTCAGTCAAAAAAAAAAAAAAAAGGAAGATGATTGCAGCGGTGGCTGGGAGCGTGAAAACGGAAGGCGTGTCCGGGCCTGAGATAACTCACTCCAGTTTTAAGAGAGAGATATTAGGTGGTGGTTGTTTTTTTTAATTGTTGGGTGGGAGCCGCCCAGAGTTCAATTCAAGGTGTAAATGCTTTAAATGCTTCCACGTGCCTTCCAGAGTCTTAAATAGGACCCCAATTACAGAACTACTTTAGCTTCCGCTTCGGCGCGGCGAGCCTCTCGACGCCTTAACTCGCCCCGTGTAACTGACTGAAGGCGGAGAGACCGCAACCCGAGGCTCCCTTCTGACGGACACGCTCTCCCTCCCCCCCACACACACACCAATTAACAGCGGCATTTTGGCAACAAGAGCCTGGGCTGAGCGGCGCTTTAAAACTTTGCCCGCAACCCGCGCGGTCCCTTCTAGTTGATACTGACTCCCCCGTTGATACCAACTGGACTCTCCAAGAAGAGGCGCGCGGATGCCCAGCTTGCGGATCCTAGATTGTTGAACGGGGATGGTGGTAAAAAGAGGGCGGAGAGGAAGGAGAGACGAACGTGTTAAAGTCCAACTACGTGGAAGCCACTTTTGGCTAAAAACCGAAGGAAGTGTTACATTAAATTTTGAGGTTTGACGATTAGAAATGTCTATGATTACATAAATATTAGGTTTTATTAAATTTCTGATCAAAAGGTTAATGTACTTTTTATAACTATCGAAGAAAGGTGGAAACCATTTTTCATCTTTGTTACCCTTTCCCTTAATAATTTTTGCTTTTTATTTTTTGTACAGAGCGCCAAAGGAGATTAGCAACACATCTTTCAACTTCTCTATTTTGTACCTGCAAGCTTCAGAAATAGCTGCCACAAAGAGGGAGAGCATTTTCAATAACAAGTCAATGGTTCTAGTGAATACTTTTCTGCCTGTTAGTAACAAATAAACAAATTCCAGAATAGGAAAAAGGAGGGGGAAGTAACAACTAAACAAATTACAGAATAGGAAAAGAAATTAAATTATAAAAGAACTGATATAACTTACTTTATTACTTTATTTTATATAACAAGTGGAGGATGAGGAGAAAAGTATGATACAGAATCTGGTTGTTAAGAACTTATAACAATAAATGCATATTACATATTACAAATAAAATAAAATTGCTTTCTCATCTGAGGGTATGCATACAGTGAAGCCAGGAACAAAATTGAGCCAAGTGGACCAAAGGAGGAGGATCCACACTAAGCCCAAAAATGATTATTCCTGGAAGAGATAGTCCCAAAGGTGCTTTTTTTTTCTTCAGGAGGAACTGGACTTCCTTGTTTCTTTGAAGATGTTTCACTTCTCATCCAAGAAGCTTCTTCAGCTCTGACTGGATGGTAGGGAATGGAAGGATTTATATTCCTTGCAGACAGCTGGTCATCTGCATTCTTTTAGAGAGTTGTTGAGGCCACTTGGAGGTTTATCTGTGTCCTCAGGGGTGCAAATGGATGTGGATAATTCTTGGCTGCAGGATGTTTTCTGCCCTGTGTCCCTTCACTGTTGAAGACAGGCGCAGGCTGTTGGGGATGAGTATATGTTGTCTGCATCTCAAACTGAAGTGCAAATGGTTCCTTGTTAGTTTGCAATTTTTTTTGGAAATCCATTCATACTCCTGCACCATTCAAAGGGTATTCATCCCAAAGTGCATAGCTAAATGTCTATGGAGATTCTCAGTCATCCAGGTCATGGTTGTCCCAAAGATGCTACACTGAGGAGATATTTGTTAGTAGGCAAAGGAGAATTGGCAATCCCAAGGACCCAGGCTACTTCCAGGTTTTAAAAAAATCTAATCATGATCATATTTTTTTAAAATAAAAAGAATACATGAAAAAAAAACATTCATACAAAAAGAGTGAAGTTTATTTGAATAAAAAGAATTAACAAGCCAGCCTTTGCATGTTTCAAAAATTATTTGGAAGAAATGATAAAACAAACAAATGTAACTGCTAGTTATTAAAGCTATAGGAGTCTGAAAGAAAGCATTGCTGCTTTAAGACTAAGTGATTCTTTTTCAGGTTGAAAAAAAAAGCATCTTTACTGAATAGCAGAAATCAAATCTACAGCATTTCTGAACCAACTTATTAGCAATTATGGAAAAATAGGGTTCCCACCGTGGTTGGCAGGGCAAAGACAAAATTGTCTGACCCCAAAATAGCTAAGCAGGATCAGTATTGGATAGACTACTAGGAAACCCAAAGATGTAAAGCTCAACTCTGAAGCCAAAAAATTATTCTGGAAGAAGGCAACAGCAAGATATAGATGGACTGTATGAGTTTAAAGTTGGGCAGATTACAAGTTTAATAAATAATGATGCATGCATATAATATTACACTTATTACAAGCTGTATTATACTATCATATTATGGCATAATCCTGCATAATATAATTGCATAATAGATAATACAAAGTGGCTCTCCAGTTTGGTCTAGTAGTTAAGGCACCAGGCTAGAAAGTGGGACACCATGATTTCAAGTCCTACCTTAGCCATGAAAACCAGCTGAGCCAGTCACTCACAGCCCAGGCCATTTCACAGGGTGGTTGTTGTGGGGAAAATAGGAGGTGTGTTGGATATGTTCACCAATAACTTGAGTTATTTCTTAAAAATAATAAAGGGATATAAATTAAAATATAGCCAAATTTTCAGACTGGATTATATTTATTTTTATTACTACTATTCCTTTATTCCCCTGATGTCACTTGGTGTTGAGCTCTAATAACTTTTATATACTATAAATAGTATAATTCTATTGCTAATACAAATGACCCTTTAGGCCACAGGTGTCAAACTCACTGCGTCACGTTGCCGTCACGTGACGTTATTCCCCTTCACGGAGCTGGGATGGGCATGGCATGCACATGACGTATCCGGCCCACAGGCCACCAGTTTGACACCCCTGCTTTAGGTCATCCTCTGATTGGCCAGGGAACTACTAACTTCTTTCTTATTGTCTTTATGGAGAAAAAAATGCAGCTTTTTTTTTACATGAGTGCAAGCCAATTATCCACCCAGGGGAAAAAAAGGTTTGGTATCAGTGGTGCAATTCAAATTAAATCACGTTGAAAGTATTGTAAACATATGGGAACTGTATTGGCTGAGATCATGGTAAATAAGAAAAGGCAAACTGAGAACAAAGCAGCAAATGATTAAGCAGCACTCGTGAAGGGAAGCAAAATCAGGTCACTCTTGATTGTCTTTGCACAATTGGGCCTAGGAGTGAATGATTAAACAAAGAGACAGGAATGGGGGTTTTGCTGATTCAATTTCTCATGCTAGTTTGAGACAATTGTTTCTATGGTCAAGACTGTCAGAAAAAATCAATTTAACAGGTCAACATACATGCTGAGTTCTTACAGTGTATATTTGATAATGTTCTAAAATAGAAACTCGTTGGATTATAAGATCCTAAGATTGATTCCCCATGACCCCATGACCCACTATTGCTATGACCCAATTTACAAGTGGAAACCACACAATCTGTTTGAGGCAAGTTTATTTGAACAGCACTGAGAACAGATCTACTCTGTTCACTAGTGGAGGATACAAACAAACTTTATATAGTCTTATAATAAATGTTGACCAGCAGTGATGTCATATATAGTTAATCTAGGTTAGATTTTCTGTTTATAGTGAGATATGCAGCAATAAAGTGAAAGCTGGCAATAGTCAGTTTTTGTGGTAAATTACTTCCTAATTTCCATTTAAAAGCACAAGTTCTGATTTAAGATAATCTGTGAGACAGCATCTGCAAATGTTTAAGCAAGTTATTAAGCAGGCTCACTTTGAGTTCAGGGCCCTTGGAGGTTTTGGTTCAAGAATTTGTTTTACTCCTTCAATATCAGGGACCCAAAAATGGAGACAAGATTTTCAATGTTTCATGTTACATAACCCTTCAGTCCAGAAAAATACATTGCATGTAAATACCAAACTTATTTTTGTACTACTTTGTAAGGTTTCTGCAGGGAGGTAACTTTTGACTTTGACTTGACAGTCAAAATGGCAGCTGGACCCATGCAATTGAAGCCTTCCCCTCCCCCCCCCACTTTTTTTTAACACACAATGCATTAAAGAAACAGGCAGGCTGATAGCTTGATGATAGCTGAAGAATATACAATGATGAATATAAAATAATAGAATCCTTCAAACAGGAAAAGTACCTTTTAAAACCTAGAGGGAGCAAAAGTGATAACTTCTATAGGAAAGGAATCCCATTCAGAAGAAAAGGTCACAAATAATTTTTTTAACACTAAGTCAACCAGGAATTGGATCAAATTATATAGAAACAAGCTACCAAAAGTTTAAAAGTGATTAAATTACTCATCGGGCTTCCCATCTTTTTTTCCAGCTTCCTTGAGAAACTGACAAACTATAGACATGCAGCAGGAAACTCCTGACAATGATAGGCTTAGGAAGGTTTTGCTGATTTGTACTAAATACAGCTAATGTAACCTTGTAACAAAAAGGACAAATATAATAAACCAAATGTAAACACTAACCTTGTGAAAGAAATCCTATAGATTGGCATGTTGTAAACAAAAAAGTTTTGTATAAAGGTCTTATACAATGTTTAAGACGTTAACATTTACTCAGGGCACTTGATTTGAATCTCTGTCCCAAGCCTGAGGCTTTCTACTTCTGCAGAAAGAAACAAGAGTTGCAGCGTGACTTATTGGCCACTCCCACCAGGAAAACAGAACCCAGCTGAGGCTCAGGCCATCCAGGCTGTCAGCGCACGGCTCACAATCACCATCTTGACTTTTTTCTTCTTCTTCGCACAGGTGCCTCTGCCAGCCTATTATCATAATAACTACCAGACATCTAACTTTCCTCCAAGCTAAGGAGAAAATTTCTTGAGGACATATCCAAGCAATATTTGAGGGAGAAAATGTTGGTATAACATTGGTATATCAAAAAATTAATCAGGGCCATCTCATCATGAGGTGGAGATGAGATAGACAATATCCTATAGACAAGAAAATTAGTCTTGCCAGGAAATCATTGTGCTGTGATTAGGGAAAACTGTCATATATTCTTTACAGCCTGAAACATCTGAAAAACTATACTGTATGAAGTTAAAAGTGACCTTTCTATAGGAAACATGTACAACTTGTCCTTTGGAACCAAATATAGCTCATACCAATAGCACCCCAACTTGTTTCTTTTTTTCCTTGGGACAACAGGATAAAACACTGAGGAAATAAGTAGACAATTAAGTTTTGCAGAGTGGGGTTTATTTAATAAGAATTAGACAGGAATAATATTTAATTAGGAATAATGTAAAGAAATTTGCAATTAAGGGGGAGAACTTAACATCAGCCTACACCAGAAAGCTTTCAAGACACTCGTTCTCCATTTCATTCTTTCCCCTTTTATTCCCTTCTTTTTCTCAGAGTAGAAAGCTGAATTTTGTTATCAGTTACCAAATTTGGGGTGTAATTCTGTAATCACTAACCAAACCTTAGATAATCAGTTTAGATATTTTTCAATTAGTTTTACAATTGGCTATTATAAAGAAATAGCACAGACTGTAAATTCCCTCATTCTTAAGTACACAGCATACTCAAAAAAAGAGATGTAACTTGAAAATTTATGCCAAGGCCATACTTGAAAAAGTGGAATGTGTGACTAAGTATAAGAATTTAGAAAATGTACTCTTGGAATAGAGGAAATGGGAAACACATGTGCACATGTCCCCCACCCTCTTTGCTGAATAAGCAAACTCCTCAGTGGCAAGCCTGGCTATGCGTACTATTTGCTAATTGCAGTTTGTTGTTTGGCTGAAATAGAGAGATGCTGTTGACTTTCTGTGCTTTACTGGCATCCCCTCAGATGTGGCACCTGTGTGCAGTGCACAACCTGCACAACCTGCATATGTCTGGCATGGTTTTTCAGAAGTGGTTTGCCATTGTTTCCTTTCTAGGACCAAGGTCACCCAGCTGGCTTTGTGCCCAAGGCAGGACCAGAATGCAGTCTCCTGGTTTCTAACCTGATCCCTTAACCACTATACCAAATTGGCTATCTTCCTAAAATGTATATAAAATATAAAATGCTAAACTGGTAGAGATACCAGTGTTTTCTTTGGGCCAGACTGAGTAGAAATCCCCCTGAAGAGTAGGGCCAGTTAAGGGTTCAATACATTGACAACAGTCTGGAAGGAGTAGTCCAAGTGTTGGATTAAGCAAGAGTTCTAATACAAAAGAGGATTTTAAGGTTATAAGTGGGCTCATAGTCTTATTATGAACCCATAAAGTACTGTATGATTACAGTCTCACAGACCACAATTTGGACACAATATCAGTCCTTCTTTCTATTTTCCCAAAAACTCTGAGAGGGAGGTTGGGCTGAATAATTTGCACAAAATCATTCAGTAAACATCCTGGTTGAGGATGAATTTTAGCTGGAGTCCAGCATTTTAACTACTATACCATACTGGTTCTGTCACCAATTCTTACTTGTTTGATCGACCAAAAGAATGCTATGAATAGAATAGAATAGAATAGAATAGAATAGAATAGAATAGAATAGAATAGAATAGAATAGAATAGAATAGAATAGAATAGAATAGAATAGAATAGAATAGAATAGAACAGAACAGAACAGAACAGAACAGAACAGAACAGAACAGAATAACAGAGTTGAAAGGGACCTTGGAGGTCTTCTAGTCCAACCCCCTGCTTAGGCAGGAAACCCTACATCACTTCAGACAAATGGTTATCCAATCTCTTCTTTAAAACTTCCAGTGTTGGAGCATTCACTATGGATACAGTGTACTTAGATCTCAGGAAAACATTTGATGGATAGGGTGGATAAATGAGAGTTGCATTTATGTATCTGATGGATTTGCAGTTGGTTAAACAACTGCATTTAAAGGGCATTCATAAACATTTCTGCTTCATCTTGTAATATAAGTGGCATTACTCAGAAATAAATTATCTACCTAATACCCATTCAACCTATTTCTAAATGATATAGGGGATGGAATGGAAGGAGGACTATCACATTTATAGACATTACCAAGTTGGGGAAATTAAATAGAAAGTAAAATCACAATTAAAAATTACCTTGACAAGTTGGAATGTTAGCCCAAATCCAATAGTGTGATGTTCAGTTATAACAACTCAAGTTCCTGTATCTGGACAGGAAAAGTCATATAGTGCTAGTACAGGTAGTCCTTGAATTATGACAATTGACCCCAAAATTTATGTTGCTAAGTGAAACATTTGTTAAATGAGCTTGCCTCATTTTACGATTTTTCAGTTAAGTGAATAATTGCATTTAAGTTAGTAACATGGTTCTTAAGTGAATCTAGCTTCCCCATTGATTTTGCTTGTCAGAAGGTTGCAAAAGATGATTACTGTCAACTTGCAAAGATTTCAAGTTGCCATGAAATGGAGGCGGGGAGAGCTGAAGGAGTGGCTGACTGCTCTAACTGAAACTACATTCCACAAATGATTCTTTTACTGATTGTGTCCTAGGCTACCGGAGTCAGAAGGAGGGGTGTGGGGTTTAAACCCGCCAACATGATTCATTGGAGAATGTGATTTATGACATGTCCAATGAGAAGGGGGGAAACAGGGTCATGAGGGCATGCAGCCTGGGTGAACTCAGTTCTGACTACATCGGAGTAATGTCGGAATGGCGCTCCTAATAAATCTCTAAATCACGGCTCATGAATTAATTAGGGCATCTTTCGGAAACTTCACAATTACATGACCCCAAGACACTGCAACCATTATAAATATGAACCAGTTGCCAAGCATCTGAATTTTGGTCATGTGACCATGGAGATGCTGCAACAGTCGTAACTGTGAAAAATGGTCATAAGTTATTTTGTTCAGTGCCATAGTAACTTTGAACAGTCACTAAATGAACTGTTGTTAAGTCACTTTTTTCAGTGCCATTGTAACTTTGAACGGTCACTAAATGAACTGTTGTTAAGTCACTTTTTTCAGTGCCATTGTAACTTTGAACGGTCACTAAATGAACTGTTGTAACTCGAGGACTACCTTACTATCCCAGGTCCTTGGGAAGGATTCAATAGGTGGATAAAAATGCTAAATGCAGTCTAAACACCTGACCATGTGATGAACTATAATGATAATTTAAGAACAAATGCATACGAAGTCAGAATTGAGAAGATAGCAACGGATAGCAAGTGCCACCTCTGCAAGGAAGCTGAAGAAATAGTGGATCACCTGGTTAGCTTCTGCAGGAAGATTGCACAAACTGACTATAAATAATGGCATGACGAAGTAGCAACAATGGTTCTTTGGAAGATCTGCAAGAAATACCATTTGGCTGCAAGCAAGAAGTGGTGGGACCATAAAATAAAGTAATAGAAAACGAAGAAGCTAAAGTGCTCTGGGGCTTTAGAATTCAGATCTGCCACATAACACCCCAGACCTAACAACTGTCAATAAGAAAAACAAAAAAGTCTAGATCAGTGGTTCCCAACCTTTTTTGGCTATGCCCCACCTAAGCATCTTTAAAATCCTGATGCCCGCCCCCCCCGTGACATATAATTCTTACTATTCAAAAAGTGAACTCCTACTCACGTGGAGGAAGCCTAAAAGGCTTGGTTTAAACTTGGTTTAAACAAGGTTCCAACTGCCCCCATTAAAAATCAAATTGCCCCCCTGTGGGGCATTGGCCCCACGTTGGGAACCACTGGTCTGGTTACTGGCAGTACCTGGAGATAGCAGAATAGAAGAGAAAGAACTGGAGAAGGTAACAAAACACAAAGACCTGCAAATAGAAATAGAATGACTATGGCAAAAGAAAGCAAAGGTGGTACCGAGCACCTACAGTAGGTGCTTTGGGTGCAATCCTGAAACAACTAGCACACCATTTGAATGCCACTGGCACCAACAAATTCACCATGAGTCAATTGCAAAAGGCAGATTTATTCAGAACAGCTTGTATCCTGTGATGATATTTCTAACACCTAAAACATCAACACCCGACTATCTCAGGTCCTTGGGAAGGATCCGATAGGTGGATAAAAATGCCAAATCCAGTCTGAACATCTGGCTGTGCAACCAACTATAATAATAATTAGAGTTGCCTTTTGTGATTATCAGAGAGGGGAAATTGGATATAGGGCTAATAAATAAATATTTTCCTGACCTCAAATATTAATGCCACTTGATCCACCCTAAGGTCTTCTCCATAGACTAATAAAAAATGTCGGGAATCTTTTTCACAATATGTGAGAGCACATAATGCCACATTGTGATAATACCAAGGTTTGCTCAAAGACAAACTGCTTCCTCTCCTAGGAAGCAGAAAGAAAATTCACTTTCTTGATAGTATATTCACAAGCAGAAACCTCTTAAATTCTTGACAAATTGCAGCACTACAGATATATTTCACAATATATAGTGCTAAAGCAAAAGAATCCCAACACTACACAAAATAATATTACTCCCAACCCCATACAAAGGGCGTAATATTTGTATCTAGACAACTTTCAGCCACTATCACCACAACACACTTTATTTTATTTATTTTTTGTCACCCCCATCTTTATTTAGAAATATTTCAAGGCAGGGAACATACATAATACTCCTTCCTCCACCTATTTTCCCCCCCAACGATCAGGTGCGGTGGGTTGGGCTGAGAGACAGAAACTGGCCCAAGGTCACCCAGCTGGCTTTCACGTCTAAGACTGGACTAGAACTCACAGTCTCCTCGTTTCTAGACCAACACTTTAACCATTATACTAAACTGACTCTGATTTTATCTCTTATTTATGTGCAATGGCAGGATAATTTTAAAAAACTAAAAACAAAGCACCACTTTTTAAAGATATGACAGAAAAATATTACAGGCTTGTACTTTTGCTCCTTCAGGTAGTCCTCATTTAGCAACTACAATTGAAACTGGCAACTTGGTCATTAAGCAAAGCAGTCACTAAATGAAAAATCATGGGACCATGGCTGTGCTGACAATTTTACATAAAACAATGCATACTGACTGACTGCAATGATAAAGAAGAGAGAGAGAGAGAGGGAGGGGG
>QLTV01000548.1:2238466-2268339 GCA_003457575.1 Thermophis baileyi
ATGAGCAAATACACTGGCCGTCCCGAGCAAGCTCTGAGGGAATACGGGGCACAGTAAGGCAGAAAATCAGCGATGCCGAGGGAAAAACGGCTGTGCTGGTAGCCACGTGGAGCCACGCGAGCGTTTGCTCAAGCGCCAGAAAATTGGAGGCTCAGCAGGGGATTGCAATGACAATTATGGCCTTCCGACTCACTTTTTGATTAAATAATGGAGCCTGCGCGAGCGTTTGCTCCAGCGCTAGAAAGATTTAAGGCTCAGCAGGAATTCTCCACCACAATAAAATGCCCAGGGGAGCCAGCAATGTTGTTGACAATAAGCAGCCTGCACAAGCGTTTGCTCTAGTGCTTCCAGGCAATCAGCTGTGAGTCGGGGAAACGAAACTAGGCAAGTCCAATTAGCACCGGGAGGCCCTCGAGCGGCAAATAGGGCATAGAAAAAAAACATGTGAGCAGTTGCTCCAGCGTGTGGTCAAATGAGGCCAGGGGAATCCCAACGATGATCGGGGACCTTTAAAACCTCGATCTGAGGCACCCCCAGGGTCTTTTGTTAAGTTGGGAGGAGAAGGGGGGGGAATGGGGGGGGAATTCAAACCGTCCCACTTGAATCCGAAGTTTTCCTCCTTGCTGGAACGAAGACAGCGAATTTCTACACGATGGAGCCACCTAGTGGCTTTTTTTAGAATAGCTCAGCTAAGAGAAAAGGTAGTTTAGAAAATAAAAGGCCTAATTTGGTAAAGGGCGGCCCCCCCGGGGTTTTTTGTTAAGTGGGGGGGAGAGGGGGGGGAATGGGGGGGAAATTCAAACCGTCCCACTTGAATCTGAAGTTTTCCTCCTTGCTGGAACGAAGACAGCGAATTTCTACACGATGGAGCCACCTAGTGGCTTTTTTTAGAATAGCTCAGCTAAGAGAAAATGTAGTTTAGAAAATAAAAGGCCTAATTTGGTGATTTGACTAAAACTAGGATGGGAGTCCGTTGCCAGCCGTCCTTCTCGTGAAAGGACCGAGTCAAATCTGGAGCTACAGGAGGCGGATCCTAATCTAAATAAGAAAAAAATAGACAGACTCGGTCCTGAAACCGGATTGGACGAGGACAACCCATCCTATCCTGAATGCTGGCTCCACCCCAGGATGGAGAATGGATTCTTCATTGTACTCCAATTTACAAATACATTGGGTCTCCAATTTGTCTAAAGCAGAGTTTTTGAAACCTGGCAACTTTAAGATATATTTCAACTCCCAGAATTCTGGGAATCTAAACCCAATCTGTGTTACTAATTCTAACTGGAAGCCTAGTCAGGCTAAATTAATTAAAAGCCCTGAACAATTCTTAATCCAACCAAGCCTCTTTAAATCAAGCCAAGCCGTATTTTTAAAGTTCTCTTTGGCTACTTTTATTACACATTTATTATACATTTATTCTTCAGCCTCATTTAATTAACTCTCTGTATGGGGAACTTATTTTTGCATATGAAATTACTAATTAATTAAAATTGGTTATATTTTTGCTTTCCCCCAAAAAAATTATTAGATTATTCTTGTATGCTGGACAGGTGCTTATTAAAGTGATTGGAAAATACCAGTATAGGCATGTTCTCCATAAATTCATTAAAAAGTGCTTCTGTTACTTTTAAAACCACTTGAGTATACGCAAGAGGAAATCATCTTAAGAACATTTGAAAATATATTTTGTTCTTGACATAAATTCTCTGCAGTAAGCCAATTTTTATATTGAGTAAACAAATCATTCAACAATGAAACTAGCATAGTTTCCTATTGGCTGAACAGAATAAGACACTCAAAGCAGTACCTGGAGCTGCTGCCATAAGACGTCCTGATACATCTGAACCAGGCAATTTTCTTTTTAGAATTGGAACAATCTTCTCATCAAAATATTCCATTGCCATAGATGAAATGTCCCTTAACTCCTGAAGGACTTCATGGGCTCTTTGAGGAGCTTTAGTGGAGTTTACATACCTTAACACACGATAAATTTCATCTATTACCTAGTAATAAATGGAAAAAATAGAGACTTAGCTACAGCAAGATCAAATGAACATACTTTCCAACAAGGATATTGTTTTCTATAATGACTTTTTAATTATTTAAGAACTAATTAAAAAGTACTAGAAATAGCCTGTAAAACAACTTAAAGGTCATGCATGTTAATCTGATTTACAGGCATAGTAAATCTGAGGACAGTAAATCATAGTAAATCTGGAAAGCAAACCAATTTTAATCAATATTTTATACATGTCTTTACTTTATACACTACATGATTAAAAACTTTCCATCCAGGTAAGCCCATTTGTTATAAGAAAGGAAAAAACAGTCTTATACCAGAATAGATAATAAATAACAAATGCCACAACATTTGTATTGGAGATCCTTAAACTTCATTACTGACATTCTCAAAACAATTTAGTGCCAAGATATATTTACTTAACTTTTAATATAGCCCTTTTTAAACATTACCTTTCCAGGTATAAAGCAGCAGAGATTGGAATCCACATACTTCATAAATGTCATGTTTAGCAGTGATAACCTTGTTTCTACTGCAGCAAGAATATCTGCATGGCGAGCTAGTGAATGATTTCTCCTTTCTGATTCCCGTCTAAAAAAGAAATTCAGGTCTATTATTTAGTGACACTTCAAATAATAGCTATGAACAAAAAATTACAGTTAGAAGATGTGAAAGAAAATGTGACATCAGAATTCATATATTATCAGAACTGTCCAACATTTCCAATTCTATTCATTTTATTTTGTTAAAAATTGAAAGTTGAATTAAAAACAGCTTCCATTTTGATCCAACTGTATTCTTTTTTTAAATACTTTTCAGGAATAGGTAAAATTCATAATTTTACAAAACAAAAAATGCATAATTTTCAAACAATAAGTATCATCTCAGAAAAAGAATTCTTCTTGCATGACACAGGTAACATATTACTGCACCATTTTTTCCCAAATGGAATGATGCACTTGCATATAACAAATGATGCATCAGTTGAGATTCATGATCAACTAATAATTCTTTCTTGAGGCCCCTAAATATTAACTATGATCAATAGCACTTCATAAATAATAAACCATACTGCTGAATACAATGCATTAAAAGTTATATATAGCTAATACAATAAATGATTTAAATGTGCCAACCCAAAAGCTCTTAAAAATAAGAAGACATTACTTACTTAATATAATGAATGCTCAGAAATACTGAACATCTCTTTTTTATGTGTGGACCTTAACTTCAAATTTCAGATGCTGCTGATTAGATTTATGCAAATCATTCAGGGTGCTTTTCGCTCCTCAGAGCAATGAAGCAATAAAACTCCCCAAAGACTTGGTACAGTTGCTTCCATGAATGAGTCCAGAGGGGAGATTTAAGCAAAGTGCTTTGTTGAATTATCTACACAATTTAACATTTCATAATTTTCTGTCACAAACATTACAAATTGTTTTATTTCTGGTTATAACACAAAGCTAAAACCTAGCTAAAACCTACAGAATGGTAGTCTATATATCTATAGACTATATCTATCTATATCTATATATCTATGTATCACACAGACACAGACAGACACAGACACACACTTATATGTATAAAATTATAAATTCTGGATCTAAATACAGACGCAAAGAATTCTAAAGTAGATATAGGTGGTGTAAACCTGAAAGAAAAGTTGGTGAACCACTATGTGTGCGCTTTTTGTACATATGCTGTTTTATTTATTTACTACTTAGTTTCTTTTTTCCAAGAACTCAATGCAGTTAATATCTAAAACTTTCTAATTTTGATAATTATAATGCATATAATGTAGTCACAGAAAATATTGCTTGCTCCTAAAATCTACACATTAATTCTGCCCTGTATTTCTAAAACTTATATCCTGTCCCTCAGTACAGGATACAACTGACAAGCCTCTATTAACATGCCTAGCATTCTTATTTTCATTTTACACACACACACACACACACACACACACACACACACACACACACACACACACACACACGAAAAATGTTCTAAATATTTTAAGATGCAACCCTCATGCTTTTTTAGGTGCCATGTACAAGGTAGTCTTCGACTTACAATTTGTTTAGTTGCAGGATACAATCTGGGTTGGTCACCGGGACCAGAGGTTTTGTCTTCCGAGTTTGAGCCCATCTTCAGGGAAGTCTCTCTAGCAGAGTGTGTGCTGTTCTGTGAGTGGTCTTTATAGTGCCTTTTGTAAGTGGCTTTTTAGATGTTGATGGCTGGCTTTTAAGTCATTAGCTGTTGTTTGTTTGTGCTGCCCAGCCCTTGCCTTCTAAGTACTTGATAGACTGGTGGTAATTAGCACTCCTGTTGACTGAGGAGGGGCCTGTTTCCCAGGCTTCAATCACTTCCCTGGCTGTTTTTGTGCCTGCTCATCCAACAATCTTAGCAGCTGCAAAGTTGAATGTCTGTCCTTGTACACTGCTGTGTGAGGCTACCAATGAGTTCGGGTCTCCTCGTCCGACCGCTCGCTCGCTCGTGTTCTTGTAATCTGGTGGTTAGCTTCCTCCCTGTCTGTCCTACACAGGGTAGTCACAGGGGCAATCTATGCAGGGGATTCGGTAGATTACATTGGAAGTATCTCCCACCTCCAAGCAATCTTTACAATGCATAATTTGTCCTTGTATGGTAGCCTCTGGGCGGTGTGCGATGCCCACTTGCAGATCTCGGAAGCTGCGTTCTACAACTTCTGAAATGTTTTTGATGTATGGCAGGGTGTGCCATGTGGTTGGTCTTGTACCTTGTTTCTTCCTTTCTCTCCCCACCGTGTTGCGCAAACATCTTGTGACGAATGATTGTGGATACTGCTTGTTCACGTAGCTACTGCTCTCCAGCTGTTTGGCTTGCTGGGTACTACAGTGGACTCTCACCCTGCCATACAGTGTTCTGATGCAACTCTTTTTGTATGACAGTGGATGGTTGCAGTTGAAATGCATGGGGTGTTGGTGGCCTTGCGATAAACAGTGGTTTCTAGGCTTCCATCCTCTTGTTTGTTGACAAGTACATCTAAAAATGGTAATTGCCTAGCTGTTTCTTCCTTCATTGTGAACTGTATGTCGGGGAAAATGGAGTTCAGTATGGTATGAATGTCTTTAAGTGCATTTCTCTTAATGACAAACGTGCCATCCATGTAGCGGCACCAGAATTTAAGTGTGTGGTTCTGAAATGCACGGTGTTCTAGTTCATGTAGGACTATTTCTGCAATGATTCCTGATATTGGGGGTCCCATGGTCCCTTTTATTTGTTCATACATTTCACTTTTGAATGTGAAGAAAGTGCATTGACAGTATTGAAGTAACTTTATGATATGTGTCCTGGTTAGGTTGTTGTGATCTGTGTTGTACTCTTCTTCTAGTTTTCTATCTATTACTTCATATGCTAAGTGGGGAGGGAGGGATGGAAATAGGGACACTACATCAAAGACCATGATCTCATCAGGAGCCACATTTAAACCTTGTAGTTTTGTCAGAAATTGAGGGTTGGGTCAGGAAGCTTAAGCGCTGTGACAGCCATTTAGCCAGGTGTCTCGTAGCGTTACAACAGGTCTGAGGGGGACTCCTATTTTGTGTAACTTGGGGAGTCCATAGAATCTCACTGGGGCCGCCTCTGTTCCTCTCATTTTCCACCACTCCTTCTCCGTTATACAGTTGTTTTGTTTGAGTTGGCGGAGATAAGCTTCAGTTGCGTGACCATTGTTCTCATCTCTGATGTCTTTGCTTGTCTGTATGTTGAGGAATCATTGAGCAGGGCAAATGCCCTTGTTTCATAATCTGTATGGTTCATCATCACCATTGAGTGGCCTTTGTCTGCCTTGTAAAATTCGTTTAGTGACCGTTCAAAGTTACAGTGGCACTGAAAAAAGTGACATGCTCAGTTTTCACACTTACAACCGTTGCAGCATCCCCATGGTCACTGATCAAAATTTGGGTGCTTAGCAACTGGCATGTATTTATCACAGTTGCACTGTTCTGAGATCATGTAATCACCATTTGTAATTTCACAACCAGCTTTCAACAAGCAAAGTCAATGGAGGAAGCAGATTTGTTTAATAACATGATTCACTTAAAAATTGCAGTGATTCGCTTAATAACTGTGGCAAAAAAGTCATAAAATGAGGCTAAACTCACTTAACTATCTTGCTTAGCAACCAAAATTTTGGGCTCAATTGGGGTTGTAAGTCGAGAATTATCTGTATTTCTAGTGTTAGAATATTTTAATGATGCTGTTTAAAATTCATTTTACATTTGTTACATCATACATTGCTTTGTGGAGACTGAGTAGAATATGGATAATTACATGCAAATGAAGAAAGGGAGACATATATTGGAAGAGCTTTGATAGATCCTGACAACAATAAATCAAGAAGAGGAGAAAACTGAAAAAGCAGACAGGAGACTGGGAACTAGACACCCAAGCAAAACATTGCAACATCAGGCCTCTGAATACAAATCAAATTGGTCAGCATATTTTAAAAGGAAATACTGTGGCATACTGGACATTTCTTATACCAAAAGGAAGTTATTATTATATAAAGTTGTTTAATCTAACAGAGTGTACTTTGGGATCAGATTCCCACCAGTAAGTTGTTATAAAGTATTAAGCTATAAAGCCCTACGGGTACAGGGCCTGGTCACTTGAGTGCCTGTCCCCCATAGCACCTGCCAGGCTGGTTTGATCCTGCAGGGTTGGCACGCTTTGGGTTCCTTTGAGGAAACATCACCCATTGGGACACCGAAAGTATGCTTTTTCTGTAGCAGCACCTGTCCTCTGGAACAAGGTTCCTCCCAAGATATGGATATTGTTTAGCAGAGCCATAAAGATCTGGCTGTTCACCCAAGTGTTTGGCGAGAGTGAGACCCCTTGCTTCCCTCAAGGTTCCCACTTGCCTTCTTTTGTTTTTATCTTTATTGATTTGTCTGTTTGTTTGTTTTGAGCCACCCAGTCATTGTGAGTCAGGTGGCATATAAGGTTTAATAGTAATAGTAGTAGTAGTAGTAGCAGCAGCACAGCAGCAGTAGCAGCAGTACAAACAACTAACTCATAAATGTGCACCAGCCATCACAGAATCAAAGGGCTAGAAAAGATCTTGCAGGTCTTCTAGTCCCGCCCCCTGACCAGGGCAAGAATGTTCAGGTCACTTTTGACAAATATTTATTCAATACTCACGAGTACCCACACCATTACTTTCAGACTCAAAAAATTCTTCCTTACTTTGAAGTTAGATCTTTATCAGTAAAGTTACTCCTACTCTTAAGCACTACAAGTATCAATAATATTGAATTAATAAACAACTTTCTTTCTTTCCCTTTAATTAATGTGACTAATTGATGACTTGAGCTGATGCCTAAGCATAGTAATGGAGAGAATGAGCACATTATCATAGCTAAAACCTGATCAAGGCAAAACAGAAATAGTCTGCCTGGACACAATGGTCCTCAATTTGCTCTGGGGGGGGGGCGGAGGGATTGCACTTTGTTTTGAACTACCCCATTTGATTATGGTTCTGGAACCAATCATGTCACTGGAGACACAGATAGCAATTGTACTTAGGAGCACTTCTGGGTGGCATGCCCAGTGCCCATACTAACAACCTTTTGGCACTAGGAAGTTACATTAGTTTCACCCCGGCATTGCTATAATTTATGCTTAGTTTAAATGTCTGTTCTATTCTGGGATGTGTGAATTTTACATTTTATATCTTTCCTGTACTATTTATTTAAGAAGTGCATTTATACTGCTTATCTTTTTTCAAAATGTTTGTCATTTTCTTTTCTCAGAAAGCCTTCGTTAATGAAATAATGAACAAACCAATAACCCTGGGAATGATAAAATCTGGATCTCTATATAGACATTCAAAATCAGGACTACCTACAATAGTATTATAGCTTATCATCTGCATGTCATCACTGAAGAACTGACTCTGAAGTAGAATGCAGCAATCTCGGCTGAAACAGAGGAAGAAAATGACGTTCACTTTCAAGACATTCCAAGCTCAGAATGCCAAGCATCAAATCATTCCGCACACACAAAGGAGGCAAGTGGTACCTCTCCCTGCTATTCTGTTTACATGCGATATCAATGGTTCTGCCACAAGATGGGAATAATTTCATCTGTTAAATATTTGTCTATATGATTGCATACGGATGTTTTTCTTGAATGTCATCTGTACATACAGATTTTTAGATTGCATTATCTCTGACCTTCAGTTTTGTTGATCACATACCTTGGAAGTTGTGCTTTAACCTGTTTCTGACACAAGTTATGGTATCTTTCCACTTTCAGAAATCCCTGGTTTAGCATTCTCTGACAGACTAAATCCATTCTCTTACAAACCTAGACGGGAAATACAAAGACAAAATTTAAGATATCTGAGGTAGTGAATATGCTACAGGCTTCATTATTATTATTATTATTATTATTATTATTATTATTATTATGCATATTTGTATAATAAACAAAGTAGTAACATACCTAATACTCCTGCCTATTTCCCCCACAATAGCAATTTCTGAGGCGAGTTGGGCTGAGCGGGAATAACTGGCCTAAAGTCACCAAGCTGGTTTTCATGGTTAAGGGCGGGATTTGAACTAGATAACTTCCCAAACAATCTTTCCCAAAGCTTTTAATACAACCCTCATCCCATAATTAATCTTTAATGTTCTATTTTAAAATTGACATTTTCCATAAAAATGACATATTAAAAATTGATATTTTTGATGTGATTCTTAGCATTAACAGAAAATGGGGATTTGAAATTCTGAAGAAATAGATCACATACAAAGAACCTTTAAAGAAAAGCAAATCATGCAAACAGCTTTTTTAATGCAATTAGTAATCTTTATTTTAATCATCATCCCAACTGCCTAGTTAATAAAGAGTTCTTTTCATAGTCATCATTTTGAACATGATTTCTGTAGTTCCAGCAGCCCTTTCATGTCAATTTACAATACTCATATATATCTAATGTCTCTTTTTTTTCCTAGTGGAGACAGGCATAATATAAAAGTTGGAAATAACTAGTAAAGGAGAATATTTGTAGCTCAGGGTTGACACGAAGGGTCCTTGGTGCTCTCTGAGCTTGCTTGTTTTTTTGCAGACATTTCATTACGCAAACTAGGTAACATCAGCGCTAGCACTGATTGGGTAATGAAATGTCTGCAAAAAAACCAAGTAAGCTTAGAAATAACTAAACAAAGATAAATGGATACATAGGAGATGATCAGTTCTATTTTGTTTATCAATTGAATATTCTTTTTTGCCTTCTTAAAAGCAGTTTAAGCAGAAGTAAACATCTAAAACAGGGGAGTCAAACTTGCGTCATGTCGTCACATGACATATCGCGACTTTTCCACCCTTCCCTGCTAAACCGGGGGTGGGCATGGCCAGCGCATGATGCCTCTGGCCCATGAGTTTGACACCCCTGATCTAAAAGGTTGTTATATAATGTATGGCTTCTTTGCGAAATAAAAAAGAGGTAATCCAAGTCATTTATTTCTATAATTCTGCAGCTAATCCCACCCCTATTTGTCAGTTGGTCACCATAAAAGACTCTTGGCATCTTGAAATACTATGTTTGTTTTTCAACCACTAGTTAGAAAATTAAGCCATAATCCAAAACTGGCCATTGTTCATACACAAAATGATTTGGCTGAGAATAGTTTTCAAAAACCATGTTTATGTCATGGGATATGAATCTGAATGCATCCTCACATTGCTTCTATTAACACTGTAATTTCAATTATAGCAGCAAATCATTGTTTTCTCTTATTAAACTAGATGTGGCAAAATTTGGGGCTTGGGTTCTCAATATCGTGCTTTTCTTCCTCCATCATATTTATCTATTTTTTTTACCTCACTGCAGTCTGAAAAGATATGAAGAAGGAATCAATTTCTATGTTTCATACCATGAAAATCTATTCCTTCCAAATACTTTATTGCTTCATTGCAGATTTTAAGAACCACCCACAGTTATGCAGGCTGACGAACAAACTAAAAGCAAACAAATAAAAAATGAGTTTGTAAATAAGAATGTCTATATGGAAGAAAGAAACAGGAGTTGATTTCTTTGAGAGACATAAAAATAATTTCTGGGGCTTTTAAATCCTGATTCTGAACACCTACTTTTCTTCTATCAAAGGAAAGGGCATAATATTTAATTTTCAGAAAGAGGTCTAGACGATCAGGTTTATGGGGATAAATACTATTTATGCCATCTATGTTGTTACACCTTGGCTGAATTTGAAAAGCCAAGTAGGATTTTAACTTGATAAGTACTTGTATGGGAAACAATCAGGAAATCGCATGGTTATACAGTAGACTGGAAAGTTGGAAAAATATCCTGGAAGAAAACAATGGCAAAACATTTCCATATTGTTGCCAAGAAAATTAAATAGATGTTTTATGTGCCAAAAAGCTTACCATCTACAAAAAGGTAGGACAAGCTCTGCTCTAAAGTTTACAGTTTAAATGCAAACCTATCAACAAAGAAATAGAAATAGAAATAGAAAGAACATCTAGAGAAAAGATGTTAAAGTTGACTCACAACATACTATTAAGCAATTCAAGATGACATTCGTTAGTATTGGCACTGGTTGCCTATTGTTTGCAAGGCACAGTTAAGTATGTTTGATTTATATCCTGCCTTTTGTTCAGGAGCTCAAAATGGCATATACAGTACAGCACTGACTCCTCTCATTTTTCCATTCCAACAACCCTATGAGGTAGGATGAGTTGAGAGTGTCTGATTGGTCTACTGTCACCCAATGAATTTTCATGGGGGGGGGGGAATGGAGATGGGAATGGGATTTGAGCCTGGATCTTTCCAGTTTAACACAAATCACCACCCTGCACTAGTTTGATCAAGGTTTTTTGCAATAAAGGAGGGATGGCAGCTCCTGCAGTTACTCTATTTGTAGCAGATAGCTGGAGCTCTGCTGGTCTTCTGTGAGGAAATAGAACCCATCATCTCACAAAAGAACCAAGTATGCTTCAACTTGAAAGCTACACATATTAGCATTCAAACTATTCCTTAAGAATCAAATAAGTTCAGAATCCACAAGATATCAATTCCACATAGCTGTTAATGAATATTTTTATACTAATGAGGGAAAAGCAGAGGAACTTATTTTCAGTGGACTTTTAGAAGAATGCAAAAATCCCCAAGAGAGTACAAAGAAGGCAGAGATGCTAAAAGGTTTATAATACCATACACAGAAGGCAATACTAAAACGACTGGTTTTAATGTAAATAATAACAAAAACAAACAAAAGTCATGGGAGGATTTAAGGAAGAATAGAGAAAACAAGTTTTTTGTAATAAGAAAATGAAAGGAGAGCAAAGTCCTTGGCTCTTTGATCTCAGTCATGCACCACTAAGCAGAAGCAGATTATCAAAAGATAAGACAGCTGTCCTTCCAAAGCAAATAAAATGTCCTTCAATTTGCAATCAGCTTGTAATGTCTTCAAATCAGATATGAAAAATTGGTTAACATTAATAGCAAGTTTTTAACTGTACAATCAAACCAGTCTCAAAGCAAAGCAATTCTGGAAGACTATACACTACAAGCTAGCTGTTCTGTCCTCTTGAGCAGCACCCATACACCTCACTAAATAAAATTCAAATATTTGAGCAAATCCTGAAGTAAAAAAAAAATGTATTCTTTTGTAACCCTTTCCTCACTTTGTTGAAAAAACACAGCTTCTGATTTACAACTATAAAACAGTTTTGCAATATTATTTTCTGAAATCTAGACACCAGGACTCAAACTACTGAGATTTCAACACATTTGAAATATATGCTCAAGTACAAATACACAGTATTTGTATTGTACTTTCCTCATTTTTTTGCAACAGAGGTAAATGGAAAGCAAAAGAGAGCCAGTTTGGTCTAGTGCAGTGGTTCCCAACGTGGGGCCCATGCCCCACAGGGGGGCAATTTGATTTTTAATGGGAGCAATTGGAACCTTGTTTAAACCAAGTTAATGGCCTTTTAGGCTTCCTCCACGTGAGTAGGAGTTCACTTTTTGAATAGTAAGAATTATATGTCACGGGGGGGGGGCATAGGATTTTAGAGATGCTTAGGTGGGGCATGGCCAAAAAAAGGTTGGGAACCACTGGTCTAGTGGTTAAAGCATCAGACTAGAAAATGGGAGACTCTAAGGCAGGGGTGTCAAACTTGCGTCGTCACAGCGGCGTCATGTGACGTATCGGGACTTTTTTCCCCTTCGCTAAACCGGGCGGGGGCAGGGCCAGCACGTGATGCATTCGGCCTGCGGGCCGTGAGTTTGACACCCCTGCTCTAAGGTCAAGTCTCACTTTAACCAGCAGGATGACTTTGGGCCAGTCATTCACTCTCAACCCAACACACCTCACAGGGTTGCTGTTGGGGGGAAAATAGGAGGAAGAAGGTGTGTTGGATATGTTCATCGCTTTGATCATTTGTAAAAATAATAAAGGTGGAATATAGATAAATACATAAAAATAAATATAAGGCAGTTATTATATTCTAAATAGAATCCTGCTTCTTCGTTAGAATTCTACTTTTATGATGTTCTGAAACAACTTAGAATTCTAAAAACACAACAATGTGATTGATCCTACAAACATGTCACATATTTTTTTTATATCAGTACCTAAATACAGTGTACAAAGTTCTCCAAGTTTAATTTTAATACCCAGGAATGTAAAACACTTTCCAGTACTGCTACACTTACAAATACAGTTATTAATACAGACAGAAATAAAATAAAATAATCCACTATTCACAATCACTTTAGAGGTAATAATGCAACTAGTTACAGATATACCCAAGGGAATTAAGTACAAAAACTTCCAAATGAATGTATTTTAGCAAAGATAACAGAGGGTAGCCATCCTTTTATGGCAAAACTGAATGTAGAGTAACAAGTTATTATATTTAAGAGTTTTTTGATGGGAAGATTAGCCACAAAATTATAGTATTACACTGACATCTAGTGGTAAAGCAGAACTATGCAGCCATAGCCCAACATCAGCTGGAGCTTGGTTAGAAACAAAATGGATTGAGAAAGATCAATGCTATTTAATTTATACACTAAAAATCACTAAAATCATTAAACATGCATAAAATGGTTTTTTGAAGGAAGGCAAAATGAGATTAACAGAAATATTGGCAAAGTAGTCCAACAGACTATAAGCAAGACTCAACCAAAAATAAATTCTAGCCATAATTCCACTCCAGAAAAATATTCTGCATAAAATATCTCAAATCTGGAACCAGTGAAGTGGATCTACAAAAATTACCTCTTCTTAATGTCAAATAAATGGTTTTTTTATGCTATATCTCTAAATATCAGATATATAAATGGTTAGTGAATGTAATCAACGGTTTCTAGAGGATGAGGAGAGAGGCTAGATTTGTTGATATTAAACTATTCAGAATAGTAAATACTGTCACAAAATTTCTACTCTTTGCTGTAGAATTACATGATATTACTCATAATGTCAATGCAGAAAAATACTTTAAATATAGCTTTATTTTTCATTATGATAGTTTGACATTTACTATATGTTTCATGTTGACCGGAACTTTGCACATCAGATAAAGAGAACTGTAATGTTGCAAAAACTGAAATTTTTTTGCTGCAGTCTTTTGTCATCAGATATACCGTAGCGTTACCATTCCACTTCTTATAATTCCTATCAAAATGCTTAATGCATGAACCTATTTACTTCATGCTGAGTGAATTACAATCCATAAAGCTTAATTGCTTTCTATTATGCTCCCACACATCAAACATTCCTTGGCTTTTTGTTAAAATCCCCAAGCATTTCTGACTATATGTCCCTATATTCTACCCACATCATCTGCAACTTTAATACTGAATTGTTTTCCTAAAATGTTTTACCTACTTTGATATTTGTATTTCAGCATTCAAAAAATAATACAACAAAATAAAGACAAATGCTATAAAAATTATTTCAGAAAAATACTTCAAAAAGCATAGTAACATATTCAAAGAAATCATTTTTAGATCAATTAAAGCAGATGTAACATTTTCCAGGCTTTTCAGGGTGCTTCACTGTCTCTGCAATGGGTTTGCCTAGGCACGTCACTTCTTTGATACAGATAGTCCTTAACTTACAATCACAATTGAGCCCAAAATTGCTAAGCAAGGCAGTTAAATGAATTTTGCCCCATTTTATGACCTGTTTTGCCTCATTTGTTAAGTGAATCACTGCAGCTGTTAAATGAATCATGCCATCATTAAGCAAATCTGGTTTCCTCCATTGACTTTGCTTGTTGGAAGCTGGTTGGGAAGATTACTAATGGTGATCCCATGGCCCAGGACAGTACAACTGTCGTAAATACATGCCAGTTGCCAAGAGCTCAAAATTTGATCACATGGGGATGCCGCAATAGTGAGAAAATTACGACTATAAGTCACTTTTTTCAGTGTAGTTGTAACTTTGAACAATAACTAAGCGAATGGGTGTAAGGGTGTAAGTTGAAGTCTGCCTGTACATATGCCAATGTGTTCCAGATAACCTTTTTTTGAAGAATTTGTGTAGCCCTAATGGAGATTATCAAACAATGGCATCTAACTATGGCCTTTATTTGTTTACAATTTTTTTTAAAAAGACACTTTGATAGAATTACTTTATTGCCAGCACTTACTGGACTATAGAAGTGTATATCAGAACAAATTACAAAATTATCTGAAGCTAAGGTATATCATTCATTAGAGGAAATATAATGAAATAAATAGCAACATAAAAATATAATAAGTAACAGTATTTATAAAATAATAAAATTCAGCAGAGCTTAAAGAGGTTATTACTGCTTGATGTTACAGAGGCACGTGTAAAGATTACCTTTTAAGGACTGAATTTATTAAGAACAGGCACTGGTTACCTATAAATGGAAGTTAAATGGCAGTGGCCTTCTGATTAATAGATGAATATCTCCAGAGCTATGAACAAATAAATAAAGACAAACTGTGGATCTAATGCTATAGGATAGCGGTTCTCAACCTGTGGGTCGCGACCCCTTTGGGGGTCGAACGACCATTTCACAGGGGTCGCCGCGCGCGTTAGCCCGCCATTTTGGTGCCACCGTCACTGCAGGAGTGAAAAGGTCGGCCGTGCCTGCGGGTCGCCGGACAGCTGGTAGCCCGAACACTGCCATTTGGGTTCTTCTACCCTCTGCGCATGCGCAGAATGCTTTGCGCATGCGCAGAGGGTAAAAGAACCCAAATGGTGGCTCATGGAAAAGGAACTCAAACGAGACACTAGCGGAAGCTGGGTTGCACCGCTGCCCTTCCGCACACCCAGATGGTCGCGGCGACGGGGGGGGGGGGCGCGGCATTAGAAAGGTTGAGAACCACTGCTATAGAACAAATTTTATACTATTATGGCACTTGGATCTTTCTTTCCATTATATATAATTATATTTTTATTTTAGCTTTTCAGAAACAATCTTCCTCCTGACCTCCCATCTTCCTTTCTTGTATGTCTAAACTGATAATACTGTAATTTCAAAGAAAAAATTGCTTTTCTTAGAGTTTTGGATAATATCTAATGTATTATTTTTGTTCCTTCAAGTCAGTTTTTGCACTATTGGCATCTGCCAGACAAATCCCTGCAATTTCCTTGAAAAGATTTTTCAGAAGTGGTTTGCCACTGCTTCTTTCCTAGGGCTGAGAGTGAGTGAATGACCCAAGGTCACCCAGCTGGCTTTATGTCTAAAGTAGAACTAGAACTCAACAGTCTCCTAGTTTCTGCCTGATATCTTAACTACTATATTAAACTGATTCTCCAATGGCTTTATTAATTTCAGGTTGATAATACAACTTGTAGATAAAGACTGCATGGCACTTGTTGCTGCCACCACCTTGAGATAGACCTTATGAAATCATCTAGATCAGCGGTCACCAACCGGTGGTCCGTGGACCACTGGTGGTCTGTGAAAATTTTTTGGTGGTCTGCAGAAAAAATATTTGCATTTTTTATATTGCACTAAATACTATTTATCTTTTTTTAAAAAATTCATTATTAGTGGTCCACGGGATTTAAAATTATGAATTTAGTGGTCCCTGAGGTCCGGAAGGTTGGCAACCCCTGATCTAGATGTTGAGACTCTAGAAAGAGTGTAGAGAAGAGCAACAAAGATGATTAGGGAGGGAACTAGAGGCTAATGCATACAATGAACGGTTGTAGGGACTGGGTGGCATGTCTTGTCTAACGAAGGGAAGCACTAGGGGTGACATGATAGCAGTCTTTCAATATTTGATGGGCTGCCACTGAGAAGAGGGGGTCAACCTATTCTCTAAAGCACCTGAGGGCAGGTTAAGAACTAACAGAGGGAAACTTATCAAGGAGAGATCCAACTTAGAACTAAGGAGAAATTTTCTGACATTGAGAACAACTAACCACTGGCTTTCTTCCTGAAGTTGTGGGTGCTTCATCACTGAAGGTTTTTAAGAAGAGATTGGATAGCCATTTGTCTTGAATGGTATAGAGTTCCGTGTTTGAGCAGAAAGATGGACTAGAAGACCTTCAAAGTCCCTTCCAACTCTGTTATTTTGTATATTGTACATATTGTGTATGTGACCCTTTTAACTATTAAAATGTCAGCCAGTTTCATTTGTAGGTCCTGCTTAACATCTTTGCCAGTATCATTTTTGTATCCTGTCAATTTTAAATTTATTTTGAAACAACTTCATTTTGTTACATCCTCTTCTATTTTTTCTTTTAAGCCCATTTTTATCATGTCAGACAGTCTAAAGAGTAAGTTCTGGGTACATTGTTGCCAAATATCTTTAAATTCTTCCAGAGTTAAAATATATTTCTCCATTCTCCATTAATGGGAATTATCCTTTAATTATAATCTTTAATTATTTCTGGCTGCCTCTAGCAACCAGCCTTCAAAGTCTCCTCCTCTTACCCAGAACTTTTTCCCAGGAAGAGATTTCTTAAACTTACAATCGTCATATATTTTAATAAGCTTTTAAATAAATTACTGGATATAATTCTTATAACTTTTTCAAAGTCTTGTTTCCAGTCAATCTGGCCCTCTAGTCCATTTAAAATTTTTACAAAACCACCCTTTTGTAACTTATTTCCAAGTTTAAAAAGGGGTTTAAGTTTTAATTTTAAATTTTAATTTTAAAAAGGGGTTTAAGTTTAAATGTTAAACTTACCTAAATCTCCTTTCACTGCAGGTTGGATGAAAATCACCCAGTATAATAAAACTGGACATCCTTAATGTCCAAAAAGCAATTTATAAGCTACTTCCAATAAAAGTGATTAAGAAGGGAAGTGAGCAAACTCACTGTCTTTTTGAAAGGATCCAAACCATGGCTTTGGTTTGGAGCCTTTCAAAATCTGTTGGAGATCACTGTTTTATGGGACTATCTGTAAGGGCACCCAAGTGATCTCAGGTCTCTCTCCTTCATCCAGAGAAGAACTTGGGAAGCTGCTTCCTCCACCGGTTCCACTTTCCACCATGATTATTGCCTATGTTAACAGTGAAGCTGTCTTAGTCGGCCATTGCTTCCCCAGAAATGGGATATTTTGTTTTTCAATATCATTCTAGCACTGATGATGCTATCTGGTTTGAGTAATGAAACATTGGCAAGAAAACAACCAAGGTCAGAGAGCACCAAGGACCCCTCCTTTCAATATTTAGCAGACCATGTTACTTGGAGAATTAAAAGAAATACATGGACACCAATTTAAGGCAACCAATCTCTCCTAGACATTTGGTTAGAAAAAATAATCATATATACTGTATTTTTCGGAGTATAAGACACACTTTCCACCCTTAAAAGAGGGTGAAAATTTGGGTGCGTCTTATACACTGAATGTAGCCCCGCCCATCCCCACCCTTTGGCCTCCACGCGTCCTCTCAAACGGAGCTTTTGGAGGCTGCAAACCCAGCCTCTCAAACGGAGCTTTTGGAGGCTGCAAACTCAGCCTCTCAAACGGAGCTTTTGGAGGCTGCAAACTCAGCCTCTCAAACGGAGCTTTTGGAGGCTGCAAACACAGCCTCTCACCCAGAACAGCTGCTGCCTTGTCAGACAGGTTCCGCGCTTCGCCTGCTGTACTCACTGGAGCGCCCTGCAACGATCAGCTGCATTTTTGAAGCTGCGTATCTGCCCCAACGAGGCGCATGCGAGCATAGTGAGTTTGCGCGCGCGCTCACAACCAGTGAACCTGTTGCTAAAGTTCACCTCTGGGAACAGCTGATTGGGGGTATTCCCTGAGGCCGATCCACCCGCCAATCAGCTGCTTGTGCTGAATCAGGCTAATGTGCTGAAGCTGACCAGACTGTTTGCTAAGGACGCTAGCCAGATGAATACCGATGGATGCTGGTAGGCAGAGGCAGATTTTTTTTTTCTTATTCCCCCCCGCCAAAAAAAAACTAAGGTGTGTCTTATACTCCGGAGCGTCTTATACTCCGAAAAATACAGTAATTATCAAGAACTGCTTTATGCCAGCTTATTTTTGGAAACGTATATCAGGGATTTTTTAAAAACTTTAGAAATGAAAGGTTGTTATAACTTATTATCTGTTACATCTATGTGTCAGTGAGCTCAGCAAAAATTGTTAAAAAGTAAAACAAAAGACTGCAATTAACAAAGCATGTTAAAAATATGCTCCCCTCATTATGCTAAGGCATTATTTGCTCAATTCATGATTTGCTGGGAAAAAACATGACTGATGCTATGGTTTATAAACTATAGAGGCATATTATTAGAAGGCTGGAAAATATTTATAAAATTGGATAATTAATTGCATAGTAAACTAGATTTCTCTTTTTTTAGTTGCATGACTACTTGCTAGTCCATGGCTGCCAAGTGTTCTTCAAACACCATTCAGCTACAGTATATAGTTTTAATATAATATAAAGTCAATGTTTAGTTTTCATTTAAGCAGTGTATCAACAGTTAAATTTTAAAAAAGTTATATAAAAGTTATACAAATGTTAGAAAGGGAAAAATAAATTTTTGAGAGGATCTAGAAAATATTTGTTTTCTTAAGGAGAGAGATAAAAATTTACCTTTATGCAATATATGTTTTAAAGTTTGATAGAAGATAGGATTCCAAAATAATTTATCTCAGTATCTTCTAGCCAAGGTATTAGCCAGGTTCAGGTATATCACTAAACTATGATTTTAATCATGCTTTGGCTACATTGTAATAGCTGTTTGTACATTATATATTAAACCATAAATCATGATTTATAAACCAAAGTCTCAGTTCAGAGATTATCTTAGCCAAAACCAAGCAAACCACAGTAAGGCTTAGTGCAAATTATAGTTCCAGCCAATCAAATTATGGTCTACTCTGAAAACGTATTTCACATGTTATATGTCTTGTATTGCATTAATTTATCATGCTAAATTATTACTGTGTATGATTACTTTCTCTTCCAGATACTGAAGTTGGAAAAAACCTAACCCAGAATTTTCATGCAAATTGCTAGGTACAATGAAAATAGGTTGAGTGTGTTTGGTTGCTTAGCTACATCAGTTTGATGTCTGCAATACATAAATACTTACTTTGGCAACTCAAAAGGATTGACTTTTTATTTTACCATCACCTAGAGACCCAATTTAACTTCCTTATAATGCTTTCACAGTGGACACAGCCTAATTTTAAATATAATGATCAATGGAACACAATAATACTTTGACAGTTTTTTCAAAGCAAGGATCAAGCTACATCAATTCTAATAACATCAAGTCTGCAATCCTAAAGTTAATTACCTGAAAGGAAACCCCAATAAATAAACTTGTTTCTGAGAGAAAAATGCATAAGACTGGGCTGCAATAAGTCTGGATTTCAGTACTGATCAGAGGGATGCAGCACAAAAGCAATACTGCACATTTTCTTTTATAAGCCATTGTTCTAACCAGGAGACATTTTGTGAGGTTCCTAAGATATCTAAACATGTGTCTATTTTTAAAGAGCTGCAGTCTGCTTGATGCAGAGGTAAGAGACAATGAAAACTGCAAGGTGGAAATGGAGTTTATAATTGGATAAATTTTCTCAGCTCTAACACTGGTTAACTCCTTATTCTTCTGAGCACATGCCATACTGTTCTAACAAAACAGACAAAATTCTGTGGTTAATAATAAACTGTGACAAAATACTGAATATCCGTGGCAGCAAAAGCAAGAATAATTTATTTTTAAAACTCAACTACATGATTCTCCACATAGAAGTATCTTACATGCATTTCCAGGTAAAGCAACCCTAATCTCATATAAATTGGCACAGATCTGTCTGCATATTTGACTTTTAACATTCTTATACATAGGATTAGACAGTTGGTCCTTTGGTTGTAAGAACAAAACTATATTCTCCACAGTAATAAGAAGAAAAAATGTTCTGTACTTTCTGCATGTGTTGGTGCATACAAAGATAAGGCAACTGTCTCTAGAGTCTTTCCCATATAGAGGCCTGCAAGTTTTAGACAATAACCTCCATCAGTCCCAGACACATTCTATAGGCTGATGGAGGTTGCAGCCCCATATGTATTGAAAGTTGCTATGACCATCCTAAACTAGTAATCAGATTCATTTTCCCCCCAGGAAATATTTACAGGAAGAGCAAACTACAATCATTTTCAGCAGTGCTATTTTTTTACTATTTGTTGCCCTGAGTTATTTATAAAAATATAAAAAAATAATAAAGGTGGGATATAACTAAATAATGATAAAGCCATATATGCCTTGTAATAAGACTGTATGAAGCACAGTAATTTAATATGAATTTTATATACACGACTATTAGATTATGTTCCCACTTAATTATATTCAAGCACCTTTTATCTTAATTCTTGTTCTCGTACCAAAATACTTAAAAGATACAACAAAGACACTTCTACTTTTCTACACATTTCTCTCCCTTTTCATTAATCCCATACATTTTCTGCATCTGGACTAATGGGAGTTCAGAATATGGGTCTTTATCATGTTTCTAATGGTTGTAAAGCATATGCTTATTACTTAAAAAGTATTAGTATCATCCTCCTATAGGCCCCAAATATACAGTGTATTTACCCATACGTTTCCTGCAGATAGCCTAGAGAAAATGAATTCTGCATGAGGAAATCTAATCCGGGCAGAGAGAAGCAGTTGTGGAAACTGCTATGTAGTAAAGACCTGAGGAAGAAGCATTTTTAAAGCAAGTCAAAAGAAAAGAATTGGGTGGAGAAGAGAATGGATGCCAGAGCTACGGGAACCCAAATAAGATGGAGAACCTGAGGGGTTCCTTTCCGTCATAAAGGGGTTCCATCATGGGATTCTCAAACCGGGGAACCATTCTCCTAAAAAGTAAACTAGACCTTTTCATTCCAAGCAATGCTTCAAGGAAAGAGGCCCTAGAGGTCATCCACTCCGACTCCAACTTCGGCCACACTGGCCTTCTCCCCCCCCCCCGCCCGCTTGTATTGACCCCAGGGCATTTCCAATTAAAACAAAAACAGCCAAGAAGCTAATCTTGGGAGTTTAGGGGAAAAGAAGATCTACACTTCGATTCGGTTGTGCCTAAGAGGAAATACTTGGCGACCCGCAATAGGGGTAGGGAAGGTGGGAGACAGAACCCCCCCCATGGGTCCCCAAATCCCCATCCAGCCGAGACCGAGCGCCTCCTCTTCGCGAGCCCCCCCCTTCGATCCCCCCGCAACTCAGCCCCTCACCAAGCGGAGCTGGCTGGTCTCGTCGTAGGAAAGGAAGCCGAGGATGCTCTCGATGGCCACAATGGGCAGCCCCACCAGCGTGTTGCTCTGCGGGAGCTGCTCCAGGGACGGTGCTTCCCCCCGGGGCTGTGGCAGCGGAGGTGGGGAGAGCCGCGCCGAATCCATTGCGCCTCCTTCCCCTTCCGACAGGAGCCGCTCAGCCGCTACAACTGCCGCCATCTTGGGGCCTATTCCCTTCCTCGGCTCCGGGAGGGGGCACTTCCTGTGGCAACGTTACCGCCTCCTTCTTCGGCGACACAGTTAAAGAGACAGGAGGCCCTCGCGCTCTCCTGCAGCTTCTGGGTCGAATTGTTCGTACAGTCTTTCGAATTCCGCAGTCTCAGGTTTAGGCTGCTAGCTAGAGACTAGCAAGCCCGTTCCAGAAACCTTTCGGCTACTACGGTAGTGGTTGTCGAAGTAGTCAAACTTGCAAGAATATGCCAGCACAATTTCTCTTCTCTTCTGTTCACTTGCCGACTGGCAAAGTGATGCCGCCGGTGGAGAGCTTTGGAGAATAAGTCAGCCGAATTGGGCAGGACGACCCGCAAAATGCAATGCAACCCGAGTTCTAAAAGATGTGACCCCTTACATAAAGAACTTACTACAGTAACATCAGGGAAGCCTAATTCTCTAGGTTTGGAATGAACTCCTTTTACGGTTACCAAGAGTTAGACCTTGCAAGCCCTATACAGATTCCCACATGTATGAGGGCGAGTGAGCACGAGAAATGTCAGGCAGTAATGGAGCAGTTCACTTCAAGTTGCTGGAAAAAAACCCTCTTCACCGATGCCTTCCCATTCTGTGAATAATCTTTTGCTTGGTTGTCACTAAGCGGTCTTCAACTTTTCTGGTTGAACTGGTTTGCAAGTCGAATTATAAGATTTTGCAAGCAGAATGCCCTAGGTATGTCATAGTTCCAAGGAAACTATGTGTGATAGACACTCGTGAATGACTGCATTCTTTGGATATATAATCACTGTGTGGCTAATTACAGTACTGTATCACTTAGACAAGTGGATGTATAGCTCTACCTGTAAAAGTAAAACGTGCTATTAAAATTCCAGGAAGATAAAATCAATATGAAAAAGTATTAATTTTTACCTATTAATTAGAGCTAGTTTACAGGGTTGGTAAGCCCTAATACATTTAAAGGTGTATATACATTCTCTCATTGTTCTATTGACTTGGCAGAAGGCACTTTATGGGAATTTAATTTAACTCCTTACATTTGGGTTGGATTCACACATCACACTAAGCCATAGTGGATTTGTTTGATTTTATTTACTGTGGGTGAAACAAATCTTATTTTAAATCAGGTTTATGGCATAGTGCAATGACAATCTAACCAGTTGCGGCTTGTTTAGTAAACTAATGTTATTAAACTGGTTTATATTATAAGCCTAATTTCTGAGGAAACAGAGCAAATTCAAATATCCTGCTCACCAATACTGGCTTGTCCAGATGAATCCTTTTTCTGACATGGCAGTTCTGTCAAATATGTACTTACTCAATTCTTTTCTGACCTTGTATCTATAATTATTCTTCCCTTTAATTTTCAGGTAAAACAGGTGTTTATTCCCTTCTTCCCTCTCTGAATATATGTCTGAAACTCAGATGGGTTGCAATGAGAGGGATAAACTGTAGCCTAGTTGGTGAAGTAGCAACAAGAACAATCGTAATGCTGGTTTACAAGTGTTACTAATTTACATTTGCAATTATGGTAGAAATACTCACCAATAAATGAAAAATAACAGGGTGTCTCTGTATGCTTCAATTTCAAAAGCAAGTATCACTTTAAATTAGTCACATGTAATTTATTTTATTTATTTATTAGAAAATTTATATTACTGCCTATTCGCACATGGCGACTCAAGGTGGCTTACAGAGGTATAAAACATCATATAAAAAATAAAACTAATAAAATAAAATAATCAATTAATCAATTAATAAAATAATAGTCCCTCACCCTGGGGACAACGCATCACACCAGCCATTTAATGAGCTCCATCCCACTCTGGGCTCCCCAGGCCTGCTGGCAGAACCAGGTCTTCAGCACTTTCCGGAAGAATGTTAGAATGGGGGTCATTCTAATCTCTGGAGGAATGATGTTCCAGAGAGGGAGCCACCATGGAGAAGACCCTTCTTCTGGGTCCCACCAGATGTATTTCCATAGGAGATGGGACCCAAAACATTCCTTGCCTCCCCGCTCTAGTGGGTCAGGTAGATGTGACCGGCAAGAGACGGTCCCTTAGATAACCTGGTCCCAAGCCATGAACGGCTTTAAAGATGACAACCAGGACTTTGAATTGTACCCGGAAGCAAATTGGCAACCAATGCAGCTCCTGCAGGAGAGATGATACATGTGCACACCGAAGTCTGCACAAAACCATGCGGGCCGTTGCATTTTGCACCAACTAGAGCTTCCGGATGCTATTCAAGGGCAGCCCCATGTAGACTTACAATACAATGTATAGTTACCCAATTTTTTGTCCTGCCAAGTTCTCAAGACAGCTTAGATTAAAAAATAAGGAACACATTCAAATCAGACTTTTAAAATTTCAGTTATTATTTTACAGCTCTCTGCATAATGAAAGATAATTCTGATAGTTAGAACATTTCAGTTCTTGAATCATATTAGATCAAAAATATAATTTTTATTTCTCATAATGGGCAGATTTGTGCTTTCATTTGTGATTTCTTTCTTGGAGTTATTGTATATATGTTAAATTCTAAATATGTGACATTGCTTAGTATATATCAGGCAGAAGTTGAAAGGAACCAGATTTTAAAATCAGCAAAGTGCAATAATGACAACATAATAATGCACACATAATAATAAAAATTACATAAGCAGCCATTACATAGTTGCATCATAATAGGTGATGCAAGCATAAAAATTACACTTGCATCACCTATTTTATTTGATGATGTCAAATGCATGGGTGGCATTTGCAATCCTGTTGTTCTAGAACGCTAACATGTTTGTGAATCCAATTGCTTATCATTACTTCTTAGTATCTGGAAATGAGTTGTTATCTGTAACTGGTTGATCCCAAAAAACTAAACAGTACTAGTACTTGGATAGGAGACCACTAGCAAATACTACGGCTGTAGTGTTTTTTTTTTAAAGAAACTTATTTTTATTACTTCAATTTAAATAGCTGCCTTGGAATATGACTCAGGGCAGCATAATCAGTAAATAACCCACAGTTGAGACCAACACAATGAACATTGAAAAAAACCCTAAGGATATAAAGTAATTAAAATAAATCCTGGGATATTAAATTCTATTCCATTGTCCACACAATTCAGATCTGCTGTATTTAACTTATATAGTCTCTTTAGGCTAAAAGAGGACAAAAGCCTCAGTAAAGTGACTTCCGGTATTCCTTACAATCTCCTTCAGTAGGGACAGACAACAGTTCTACCTGGATAATATAGCTACAATTATGATTCCCCACAATGCTCTGAGACAGTGTTTGTCAAGTTTGGCAGCTTAAGTGTGACTGAACTTCAACTTCTAGAATTCCCCAGCTACACATGTTCAAGTTGCCACGGTTGAGAAACATGGATCTAAGGCATTGTGGGAAATTTTAAGTAAGGGCTGGACACAGAACCTGGCATTGCTTGAAGCAGTAGATTAATACCCTGTTTCCCCCAAAATAAGACATCCCCTGATAATAAGCCCAATTGGGCTTTTGAGTGCATGGCAATAAGGCCAAGCGCTTATTTCAGGGTTCAAAAAAATATAAGACAGGGTCTTATTTTCGGGGAAACACGGTAGGACATCCCTGAGAGCTTGCCAGAGATACTAGGTGCTGATCCCTGTCTCAATCTTTTATCTGCTAAAGCAGTCCTGGGGTAATTTGTGGTTTTGACACATCTGCAGTTTAAAATAATTATTGGAGTTACCATTATGATAATAATTGTAATTAGAGCCTTTTAAACCACATGAAAGGTGTGTAGGGCGTCACACAAGGAAAATCATGGTATACAAGAAAAAATCTGGGTGGAAGGGAAGAGGAAGAAGAGGATATCTAAGGGTCAACATGGGAAAAGATTCATAAATGGGTCTCTTGAGTCTTTATTAGTTCTTGCTATGGGTACTTTTCTTCTGGACCCTTGTAATCAGCCCCAAAGAAAGTTGTAATTAATTCAACTGCAAGTATTTCGTAAGTTAATTGGCTAATTCTATTTAAATTGAAGGTCATCACTGTCAGAGATGTATCTGAGAAATCACTGTAGCCATAGTAATGAATGCAAATCCTTTACTGCACCTATGATTTTGAGCCTTTTTAAAAATTCTTTCCTTCAGCTCCTAGCTTACTCAACCCCATGATAATTGAATGTTTAGATTTTCATGCAAATTCTGAGGATGATCAATTAAACTATAGAATGACTTCAGGCAAGCTTTAGCCTAGTAAGCTCTCTTTCTAATATAAGCAGGGATTATATATACAGTTTTCCAAATGAGATCTGATATCACCAATAACTCAGCAGATTTTCTTTATTTTTCCTTCCCAGTATATTGATTTGCTTTTTTAAAGCCTAAATGGCCTATAAGGAAGATATCTCAAGGATGTTATCAGTCTCTCTGGATTTACATAAGCTTCAGAAGCATGCTGTAAGCTCCCAGTACCTGAAGTGCATAGGGGGTGCACAGAGGTTTTATCTCTTTCCTGCTCACTTTTTGAGGGATATCAGGCTGAAAAATGCAGATACTTTTGTTTTTATTAATGAGTTACCTACTGTAAATTGTGCTGTGGTTTTATTATGTTTTCAAAGTCATAACTGAATAGCAGAACTTAAAAAAACAGTAAACAGAAGCAAAACATCACTATGAGATATGTTCATCCTAGTCCAGGCTACTTTAGAAGTGCACTCTAAATATTTATAAAATCCATTAGGAGGCAATCTGTGTGGTTGTATGAAGACAATGTGGATTGTGTAGATGAATAAAATAAGAAAGAATGAGACAAAAAAGGATAAAGTATGATAAAGCATATTTCATTTAAAAAAAAAACCATGGGGTTTTTCACATACCATACTAAACCAAACTTATAGCTTGATGCAATATGTAAATAGAGTGTATGTGGACACCCATCTGAGAAAGGTAGTGAAAAATGTATTGTAATTTAGTTCATTTGGATATTTTGGATGCCTTCATGGAATTCTACAATGGAGTAGAAAGGGGAAATACAAAAAATGTTCATAAGCATTATATAGCACAGTATATATCCCTTCTTTCTTTTTTACTCTTCTGGGTGAGGCTGTTGTTGAGAATGGGTTTGAATGGTCATAACTGGAATTTTAAGGCAGGAGTATCAGTTAGAAATCCTGTTCATGGTAACATTTTCATCATAAAGACGACTAATAAAACAAAGCCCAAATATCTGTGATTTTAGTTGTGGTTTTCCTGTATTGGATTTATATATTGCTATGATTTGATTAAGTGCCAAGTTTCACAATATCTGTTGTGGCACTATCTTTAATGGATATGGTACCACTTCCCCATTCAAGAGTGGAATGCAATCTAGCGACTTCCTGCACTCACAGCTCCTGCTTTATAAGCAGATAGCAGCTGTGGCCAAGAAGGTCTTTGCATAACTTTATCTAGTGTGCCAGTTGTGGCCGTTCCTAACTTGGAAGTTCCTAATTGGGAGGCTCTTCGGTCATTCATGCCTTGGTGACCTTCCAACTTGATTACTGCAATGTGTTCCACATGGGATTGTCCTTGAAGACTCAAGGAAAGTTCAACTGGTTCAGAATATGGCAACATGAGCAGTGAATCTAGTACAGCTATGCAATACCTTTCCTCTGAGAGCTGCACTGATTGCCAGTTTGCTTCCAATTGTGATTCAAGATGCTGGTCACTACGTATAAAGCCCCACATGGCAAAGGATCCAGCTGCTTGTAGGACTGCCTGTTTCCCTTAGTACCTGCCCACCACTTTGATCTGACAGGATTGCGCGCTCTGTGCTCCTTCAATTAAACAATATTATCTACCAGGAGCTCAGAAGCACACACCTCTGTTGTAGGAGTGGAATGAAGTACACCCAAGATCTAGGTAGCCTACATCCTAAAGGCATTTTGGAAGATTTAGCTGTTTGCCCAGGCCTTTGGCTAGGATGGGTGTAGTTTCCTTCCAAGGAGCAGGTGTGTGTTTGTTGCTGCCTGATTTTGCCATTCTTTGCTGGTTCTTTATAGCTATAACAAATATATAGCTATATTGTTTTGTAATTTTTATAGCTTTTTGTGAACTGCCCAGAGATTTTGGGAGTTGAGTGGTATACATATTGAATTATTATGGTTGGTCAGCCAGATGTTTAGACTGGATTTGGCATTTTTATCAACCAATCGAAGCCTTCCCAAGGACCTCAGATAGAATATGATGTTTCATGGGGTTAAAGGTATTGTCACAGGATGTAAGCTGCCTTTTGCAATTGACTAATGGTGATTTTGTCAATGCCAATGATGCTCAAATGGTGCTCTAGCTGTTTCAGGATTGCACCTAAGGCACCTATTGCTATTGGTACTACTTTTGCTTTATTTTTCACAGTCATTCTATTTCTATTTACAGGTCTTGGTATTTTGTTATCTTTTCCAGTTCTTTCTCTTCTCTTCTACTGTCTCCAAGTGCTGCCATGTTCACTGTTAAGGAATTGTGCAGAGTAACCTCTGGGCCCATAACCAATGTTAAGGAATTGTGCAGAGTAACCTCTGGGCCCTGAAGGTTTGCACAGTTCACCGTAATGTTGCAGTAGATATGAGTAATGATTCAGTCAATACGTTAAAGTGTATAAAAGTAGTTTACTTAAAGAGATAGCACTCCAAATAACAGTCCGAATCATACACGTTCTATCGGTATTCAGAAGTACAGCGGTCTTCTTATCTTCTTACCTTTGTCTTAATCATCAAACAAAGATTCTCTCCTATCACAGATAGTTAGCTACACACAGAGCTTAATTGCAGACACGAAGTCACACAGCAAGGAATCAGCAAGAGAGAGAGAGAGAGAGAGAGAGAGAGAGAGAGAGAGAGAGAGAGAGAGAGAGAGAGCACTAACCATGTTCTCTAGCTCCCTCTTATGGCCGTTACTGCCAGTCAGAATGCACCAATGCATTTAAAGCAATATTACATATATATATTAAACAGTGATTTGTGGCTTGTTTATATTAACCAACCCAACCGTTTGGACAGAGTCCTAACATTCACTATCCAAACTTTTTTGTCTGTCTTATTGACCATTCCACGTTTTACATAACAGTTATTGTTTGCATTCACCACTGTATTAGAAGCTTAATTAAAAGATAATCTGAGCAACAATGTACAAATAATCAGCGTAAAAGGAACATACAAGTACTTGTTTCCAATCAGTCCATCCAATCTCTTACATTGTTGCTCTGTGTTATAACCCAGTTTCTAGATTTAATATTAGGAGGATATGATCTATTATCTGATAATGGAGCTGAGCTGGTCTAAACAAAAAAACATGGATTTATTCACAAGGCAACCCACAGCTATATCTACACAAATTCACCATGGTTATCAGCCCAATTGCAGCCAATTAACTCAATTTTCTGAATTTGCATGGTACAAAGTCATTAAGTATAAGCACAAGAATTAGATTTGAAATCAATATACTAAAATCCAGTTAATTTATGGTTCATGAAAAAAAAAGTAAATAAATCATGAGTTCTTTATCACTGCACCAACCATCTCCACCTAAAGCCTTCAGCTTCTCCTTCAGGGTTCCATTCCAACCGGCATAGCCAGGTTTTAAGACTCTTCCTGAAAGCCAGAAGACAGGGGGTGGAGTTCATCTCCAGAAGCAAGATGTTTCAAGAACGGATGCCATGGCAGAAAATGCTCCTCTCCTGGATCCCACCAGCCAAAATTTCTTGATTGATGAGATGCTCAATAGGCCCCTTCTGCCAGCACAAGTGGGGTGGACTGGTTCTACTGGAGAAAGATGGATTACTCAGGTATCTTAAACCCTTGCCGTAAAGGGCTTTAAAGCAGGTGTGAAATTCAGCAGGTTCTGACAGGTTCTGGAGAACCGGTAGCGGAACTTTTGAGTAGTTTGGAGAACCGGAAAATACCGCCGCTG
>QLTV01000548.1:2273117-2285353 GCA_003457575.1 Thermophis baileyi
GACTGTCTACTGTCGACCTCACCCCATTCCTAAGAGGTCTGTAAGGGGCGTGCATAAGCGCACCAGCGTGCCTACCGTCCCTGTCCTACTGTCCTATTGTCCTCATCTATCTGTATTCACTTTGATTATGTTTATGTTTATACCTATACCTGCTATCTTGTACGTTTGACAAATAAATAAATAAATAAATAAATAAATAAATAAATAAATAAATAAATAAATAAATAAATAAATAAATAAATAAATAAATAAATAAATAAAAAGGAGTTGAGAAAACACTGAGCTCTGTGGTATCCTACAAAAGAACAGCTGTGGGCTAGACCTCTCATCCCCTATCAACCTATTGGAACCAACTGCGAAAAAATGAACCAAAGCGGTACAATATTGCACCACTCAGTCCCAAATCCCACAGTCGGTCCAGAAGGATATCATGGTCGATGGTATCAAAAGCCAAACCAAACCAGAGGGTAAGGATGGACACACTACCCCATCCCACTCTTGCCAGAGATCATTGACAAGTGTGACCAATATCATTTCTGTCCCATAACCAGGCCTGAAACTTGACTTAAAGGCATCTAGTTAATCTGTTCCATTCAGGACCCTCTGGAGCTATAATGCAATTACTTTTTTCACCATCTTCCCTAAAAAGGGGAGGTAAGAGATTGGTTGAATGTTATGCACTAGGGATGGGTCTAATGGTGGCTTCTTAAGGAGGAGGTGGACTATGGGTGCCAGGAACACCCCCTCCTGCAATGATGTATTTAATCACTGCATGTACCCATCCAGAAGTCCAACATTAGTGGAAGCTTTCACTAACCAGGAGAGACAGGGCTCTAATAAGCAAGTGGTCTGGCTGACAGCCACAAGGACCCTGTCCACTTCCTCATGTTAAACAGGATCAAATTGTTCCCAATTAACAGATAAATCCGTTCCCTGGGCATCTCTAATAAACTTGCTTGACACTTGGACTCAAGCCAAGAGCAAATCTGAGTGATTTTATCCATCAGGTATTGCAGAAACACTTCCACGCAGCCCTGAAGAAAATCATCTGAGCCTTCCTTTATTTATGTAGCCTAGGTGTCCCTAAGACAGACAGCTTGATACCAAACCATTTAAGTCATTAATGATAATAAAATTTCAATACTTTAAATTGAGCCAAGAAATTAATTGGCAACCAATGCAACTGGCATAACTTAGGGCTATAATATATATTAATTATGCATGTGCATCTGAAGGGGAGCAAGGAAGGTAAGTGACATCAAAGGTATCTTTATGCAAATGAGGTAAACTATGTATTTTGTGTCAATCATATGAGCTGCACTAATTACAAAATTTATGTTATTTATATGATGATGCACATGGCATCACTGTGGCTTAATACATAATGACATCTATAGTATTACCAGACTGCTATTGACCACATTCTAAATCAAATGCAATCTCCCAACTTTGAAAAGGCTATTTCATTTATATAATATATGTATTATTTCATGCAGTGGAAGTGGAAGCTACAGAGAAAATGTAGCTTTGCCTATAACCATTAATTTAAATTTGAGTGGATGGAAAGTGGGTTTCTTAATCCAAATAATAATCTGCAGAAAAGTATTTTCAACATTCCTGAATGGATCATGTGATTTGAAGGAATGATGTTTGAATCCTTTGCAGCCACTTATGTAATGATTTCACAATAACACCAAGCTTGATAACGGACTATTGGGACTGTTAAGAACCATATAAATGTAACATAATAATGCTTAGTATCCTAAAAGTAAATCTACCATTTTCTTTAAAACCTCTCAATAACCAAACAATAATTATTGCAACACCAAAACTTAAAGCAATTAACCATTATTACTCAAACTATTAATAGGACATTGCAAAATAATTATAGGATTATAGTTAGAATTATAGCCCAAAATAAAGCCTAAATTAAAATTCTTGGTAGTATTTTTTAAAGAATACTGTAGAGTGTATATATTATTATAGAACTAATAATACCGGTAATCCCTATCCATAGCAATTTTAGTGTGCATTGCATAGAAAAGGAAATGGTTAGTTCTAACATTTCAGATCTACTGGTTTTAAGTTGCCAGCAAGTAGAATATTATTTGATCCTTCTCCAAACTGAAACAATTCTGGCAACATAAAAAAGCAATCAAGAGTACATGGCTGAACTGACACCCATAATGAGATTTGTATTTGCTGGACACTCCTGAAGGGTGAGATTTCTAATGGAAAGCAGAATTTTTTAAAAAGGACACATCTCAGCTTTTATTGGCAATGAAAATTTAGTTTTCCCGATTAATGTTATCTATCAAATTCTCACTGAATTTTTGATGAGCAAGACTGTTAAAAGTATAGCAACACTATTATGTCATCGCTGGTGTTTTTCATTGGCTAACTAAGCTCAACAGTGTCTCTTAGCAACATGTTGGAACAGCAAACAGTACAATTAACTCTTTCATACTTATTATATAAGCTTCACTTCAGGTTTATTTTAGAATTACAAATACATTTTTCCCCTTCTCAGTCATTGGAATGATGAAAGAAAATACTTCAAAATAGCAACTTGAGTATTAAGATATGATTATTAGAGCAACAAATGAGATTACTAGAACAACTAATTCAAAATCCACAGCTGGCAATTCCAAACTAATCTGAAAAGGTGGGACAAGCTCCGATCTGTTATTTTAAACAATTTTCCCATGGACCAACTAGTCTAAGATTGCTTTTTAATACAATTATTAGCATCTTTCTCACGCAAATAGATTTTTATGAAAAGTTCTAAATTTTAGTGAATTACAGCTGTCTTATACAGTTCACAAAGGTTATGCTTTTTAATAAAATATGTTAGCCTGAAAAGATTGTACTAGACTTTTCCTGATTTTTGACTATCATAAATCTGTCTCTCATCCTACAACATAATTGTGTCATTTGTAGTTAATAAAAATTAAAAAGTTCTATCAAACTCTCAGAATATTAGGGGTTTGGGGGAGAAAGATGAAGCGGAACAAATATAGCTTTTGTAGAGTCTCTGATTCCCAAAATACCCTATATATATTTAAAAATAAAATATTCATCACACATGCTCTTACCCATTTTGGTTTTATGTATCCTAAATGCAATATTAATTCACTAACATTTAAGTGATATAGTTTTAGTATTACTTGGGCAGTACGCTATATGCTAAAAGTATACAAGCTAAGGCTCCAATTCTATAAATGGTCCCTGAAAGCTATTAGAACAGTCCAGATTTCTTCTCAAAATTTTCACATTTTCAATTTGATGTGTAGAAAGTTAGCACTCACCCCTCTCCTAGGAAAATGAAATATCCTAGGAAATATTAAAAAGGCAGAATATTATATAGAATATCCCTAGAGAAATTGAGAAACATGCTTTTAGAAAGAGGATCTCCTTCAGACAGAGCCATATTAGGAATTGCCCAAAGCCCTTTCATTACACCACATGGGACCTGGGAAGATTACATCAGCCAAACCTGGGACTCAGGACAGCCCACAAGAGTTGCCCCAGCATGCCCCTGGGAGTCTGACAGCCAATCGGAGTGTATTAAATACACAGGAACAGGAAACTAAGAGGTGGGGCCCAACAGAGGTCATAAAACCAAGAGACTCAGCATCTTTTCCTTCCTTTTCTCCTCACCCAACATCTGGAAGCATGTGATCCACCTTTTCTGTTCAGGAGCTCGTGCCATGTGCTCCTGTCTACCATTAAACCTTCTTTCCAAGCAACTTCCGTGAATCCAGTGTCTTTTTCCCCACTTGGAACTGAACCCAGAAGGATATTCCTTACAACAGATGGAAGTAAACATACAGGCAATAATAATATCAACAGCACTTAACATGTTAACTAAGCTTTATGTTTAATTAAATCAACTTTCATTTTGTCTTTGCCACACCTGCCACTTTGTCCTAGCTCAGCTACTTTCTGGAGTGTGGGTGCAGCATGTCTTTTAAATGCTATAAATTGTCTTCAGCCTTCCCCACATCCTCATTTGCTCATCTCTCTTTATCTATTTATAGTTTGTAAGTTGTTGATTTAGACAAGCACTTGTCTAAATTAATTTTAATTTTTCCAGTATGGTTTTGTTTCTTCCATGGCAGATTATATTAGTTGAATATGAATAGGATACAAATTCTAAATGGCTTGATGCTTAATATCACAATGGATTTTTGAAAAAGAAGTAAAAGTGCAATCTAATACTCAGTCCTTTGGGGAAAAAAATCCACTGAATTCAATATAACTGATTTTTTACAAGAACATACTGTTAAGTAGATAAAATAAACTGAATATGAAGAGATATTCAGAAATAATATACAATGGTAAAAATAAATGAGATCTCTGATCTGAGAAGCTTCTAACTACTTGTTACTTGTAACTAGTTTTGTACTTCTTTCATATATTATGAGTCACTTAATCTTAGTATGGTAGTGATTCCGTTTCAGTGCCTTGTTATGATGTAATTGCATTTACTAAGTTTAGAGGACACTGAAAACAAGGGAATCATCCTGTAGTCTAGCAGGGTTCATTTCATAACCAAAAAGAGTGACAATGTAAAAGAAAAAACAAATTCATATCAACAATTATAATACTACAAACCTATATACCCTGTTTCCCCCAAAATAATATATCCCCTGATAATAAGCCCAATCGGGCTTTTGAATGCATGGCAATAAGGCCAAGCGCTTATTTCAGGGTTCAAAAAAATATAAGACAGGGTCTTATTTTTGGGGAAACACCGGTAGAAAAAAATTGACCTTTCACTGGTATTTTAACTGTCAATTGTTTTCTCAGGTTAGTTCAATAATATCTTTATAGCATTTATATGGCTGCCCATCTCAAATAAAGTGATTCTGGGTGGCATACCAAAACTCAGTAACAAATACAAATACAAAACATAATTCACTAATAGTTGAATAGTGTATTATGTTTATCTCTTTTATCAAATTGATTGAAGGCTATTGAGAATTGGGGCATTAAATTTATAAAGTATAATCTTGTTACATGAAAATGCCAAAATTAATAAAGTTTACTTGGAACTGAATCCTACTTTATTGGATTAAACTTTTTTTTACAGAGAAATGCATACATTGAGTTTTGTAAATGGACATGTATTAAGTGAAAGGATTATAATAGAAATCAGATTGTAACTTTAGCAATCTGTATAGTAGATCCTCATTAACTACTACCATAAAATAAAGGGGACAAATTCCGTTTGAACCATGATAATTTCATAGCGATGATCATTTAATAGTGATGGGAGGTTATACTGTATATCAATGTTTCTGAAACATTTTAAGTATTGAAAAAATAGGATTCTTTTAATGGACTCTCAATTTACTCAATCTTTGAGTACACAGCAAATATATATTTACTATTATAACAACAAACTTCCTTTTGCAATATGAAGTTGTTTTAAAACTTTAGCTACCTTGGGGAAACATATGATACTTTAGAATTTAACAAATCTCTATCTCGAAAAATAAACTGCTACACTAGCCAAAACAAAAATTGCTCTATTTAATGTAAAAGAAAGGGTGGAATTGCCCGCAGAAGGATCAAACAAAGATAAAGGGCCGAATACTTCAGCCGCGATAGATTACTTGTGAGCTACCCCTTCGTGCAGCCCTGGAAAGCCAGGTAAAGAGTATTCCTGAACCTACTCCAGGCAACGTTTCAGAGAAGGTGGAAAGCGATGCTGTTCCGAAACTATTGGCGGGAATTTCGCTTTAGGCCCCGGGGCACTAATTCTCCTCCACCCTGAGTGGGGAGAGGATCGCGGAGCTTTCCGAAGCTCTGCCCAGCCCAATTTGGGGGTGGGACTCAGGCGGGGCTCCACTCCTCCGCCTCGCCGAGCCAGCGGGGAATAGTTTCGGAGTGGGCTCGAGGGCCGCGGCCGCCTGGGCTGAGGCAGACCGCGGAGGGGCTTCGACGAGACAAAGCCCGAAGCTGCGTGAGCAGCGGGGGCTTTGCGGGAATCGCAGGCCAGGAAGCGCACGGCCGTTTGGGAAGCGTCGCGATCCGGACCGCCTCTTGCAACAGGTTCCTAGGGAAAGACGGCAGGCCGCTCCGCCTCCCCAGGCCCCAGTCATTGGTCCCGGTCCCGGAACCTGCACCACCCGCCTCAATGCGGTTCGGAGCCAAGATGATGCCGGTAAGTGTACGTGAACCTGTGTAGGGTGGGGGAGGGTGGAAGAAGGCACCCTTTTCCTGATCCAAAGTGGAGGGTTAGCCCGACCCCCAGGTCGCCGTCGTTTCGGCTCGAGATGGAACGCGGATCAGGCTTACGGCTGCCGCTCCTCCTCTTCCTTTTCTTCAGCAACTTCATACAGTCGGGATATTGGGGGAAAAGTTCGACACCGAGAGGTTAGTGTGGAAACGTGCATTAGGGATTCTTTCTAAGTGCCTTATGAGCAGCGGTTGCCGCTTAGGAAGAGGGTCGATCGTCGTCAGATGATTTAAGATGGGGAGACTCGGGAGAACGAGAGAATCGGCAAATGGAGCTGCTGTTCCTGCTTCTCGCAACCTTTGAGAAAATGGAGAGAAAGAGCCATTCTGGGCTTCGAAGACTCTCAAGAACACTTTTGCTAATCTGCCGACTCCACACACACTTCCGATTTCTACAGGTCTTGTTCCAAAGAGATAGCTTCCTAGCATTTAAAGAGAAAGTCAGAGATGTTTCTTGTAAGCAAGATTTATAACGACTGGTTTACAGCTGTTGAATCAGCAACTGATGTAGCTGCAGAAGAGGCAAGTGCAATTTTAGGTTACATTAGCAGAAGCAATGTTTTCCAAATCATGGGAAGTAATGGTTGTGGTTTTCAGACCACATCTTGTTTATTGTGTTCAGTTCTGGGTACATTTTAGGGATGATTCAGACACACTTAGAACAAGTTCAAAGAAAGGCAATTTGGATGATGAAAGGACTAGAAGCTATAGCCTGTTAAGAGAGATTAAGGGAATGGGGGAAGCTTAGCTTTGAGAAAAGGCAATTCAAGGTGTTTATGTAGAAAATATATAAATACTGACAAAAATAAGGCTGGCACCCATTCTTTATCTTTCAGAGTAAGAAATGAAATAAAGTTACAGGAATGGATATTCAAACTTGATATTAGAAAACACCTTGTAACAGTAAAAATATTTAGCAGTAAGATTACCAAAGAGATGGGCAGTTGCCATTGTTTGGCTGGGTTCAGGTAGAACTTAGATAATCATTAATTATGTTTAAATTTGAAATCCTGTACTAAGCAGACAGTTGAACTAGTGACCTCAGTATTTTCTTTCATCTATATGATTCCATAATATGTGCCTGCTATAATATGAACAATTACATAGTTTGTTTTCTAAAAGTTTTGCCATGTTTCTTGGTACATAGTTTTGTTTTTGTGTTCAAATATAAGAGTAAAAAGAATCACCATGATAATTTTAGGTTTACAAGAATAATGAACTCTGTTCTCGGTTATATTTGCGTTATACACTGAACTACTAATTAATCAATTATTTTAGTCTTGTATGCTTTAAAGGGTGTGCATGAAATGGAAAATAGGTTTCACATTTTAGAGGTTCTATTGAACAATTTTGGAATTAGCTACAGGTCAGCAGAAGTCAAATATGGAATGCTGTGGTACTTCTGTCCAGCAGCTCAACTGTCTCCCAACTTTCCTGTGTGTTTCCTTCTCCTCTTTAGCTCCTGCTTCTGCTGATGTCCTAGCATGACACTTCCCACTGCCTCCCTGTCTTCCAGGGCTTGGTTCACCATAATTATATCTAACTTGAGAATGGTATCAGACTCCTGATTTTAAGCTATGCTGTGAATCACACCCTTATGCTTTATAAACTATTATTTTAAGTTAACTTTTTAAATAAATATATTGTAGCAATTTGTTATTTATTCAGTAAAACAAATAATAGCTTAGCACAATATATGAACCCCACTGGAAAAATCTGTAAATGGCTTATCACTGCTTTGTTCAGGGAAAATTTTTGTTTTACCTTTTGACATAAAGCCCTTAGATTCCTTGGAGTTCTGTCCAAATTGTAACCAAGGCTAATCCTGCATGCCTTCTAGCTGTAAACTCCAGCAAAGTTGCTTTCCTGTCTTGTGTTTTTTATATTCTGCTTCCTTAGGGCTAGAATGTTTTTACATTTTTAAAAAAAAAGAAAAAAGTAGTGGTTTCAGCAAATGCTATCAATCTTCCATTGAGTGGAATAGGGTATGTTGTGTTGGGTTAGCACATCTGATTTCTCTCAGCAAACTCTTATTACAATATTATTGAAAAGTTTGCATTAATGAAATAACCACATTAGGAGACTTTCAGTATTCAGTAGATTTTGTGGGACATAATTTCAGGCTGCACTAATAGATCAATATTGTAATTGGAAACATATTTTTAAGTGATCTTGGTTATTCTTTTATATTTCATATTTCTAAACAACTTCACTGATATTTCATTTTTAGAGAGGCTAAAGACAGTAACTATTGAAAGGAGATAAATGCTTCCTTTGATGATGTGGTAATAATTATAATTAATGCTTTAGCAGAAAACATCAAGAAGAATATATATTATTGAAGTATCTAATAATAGAGTAATATTACAGATATGGCGCTTGGAAAAATGAATAAACGTAATAGTGTGTTTTAAAAGAGTACAGTATCATAATTAAAGTAAGCAAGTGGTTCTGTTGCCTTAAAAGGCCTTTCTTATTAAGTAACCTTTTGTTTTTAAGGGAGATTTCCTCAAATAATTTAACATTAGTTCATATCAACATATATTTGTATATACAGTCATAATTATTAAAATCTAGATTTTCCTCATTTTTAAATAATAAGTTGGATCCAGAGTTTGCCCTCAGGAGTGGACCCGATTGTTTTTAATCTGATGTTATTTATCAGTAACAATCTAATGCCATATAAAGTTGTTGTGAATGTTAGAGAACCAGAGGTGGGTTCCTCCCGGTTCGGACCGGTTTGCCCGAACCGGTAGCAACCCGCTGTGATGTCATGATAACATCACGGATCCGGTTTCGTCGGTGCCGGTCCATGGACGCCGCCATCTTTTTTTTGGATTTTTTTTTGAATTTTTTCTGTTTTTTTTCCCTTCTGCGCATGCGCAGAAGCCGAGTTTCCAGCACTGGAATCTTGTTTTTGGCAAAGCGTGCACGCGCCCATGAGGCATGCCCACGCGGCACGGGATGAAGCGAACCGGCAGCGAGGTAAGTTAGAACCCACCCCTGTAGAGAACCATATTGTACAGTGTGTTTCAGATAATATTTTTGTTTTTATTTTATTATAGATTTCATCTTGGTACATAGTTTTGTTTTTATGTTGTTCAAATACAAGAGTAAAAAGAATCATGATAATTTTAGGTTTACAAGAATAATGAACTCTGTTCATGGTTATATTTACGTTATACACTGAACTACTAATTCATCAATTATTTTAGTTTATTTTCCATGGGTTGTCTCTAGGCCAATGTATAGAGTATGTTTTTGTAATTGGTTGTGGCAATTGCTATAAAACTGTTAATAAAAGAGGGTTGCTAAACTATTAATTACTGGATAATCAATTTCGTGATTACTTATTTATATCCCGTCCTCCAAGGGGCTCTTATACAGTGAGTGTGTGTGTCTGTGTCTGTGTGTGTGTGTGTGTGCGTGCGTGTGTGCGTGTGTATATGTGTGTATTTCTTCACAATGACCTTGGGCTATTGGGACTATTTTCTTCACCAGTAAAAGATAATGGTTAGCCCAAGGTCACTGGTTGCCTTTATAGCTTAGGGGTTATTTGATCCTAAATCTCTCTGGACAAGTCAGACATTCTGTGGCATTGTTTTCTAAATACAAAAAATGTTTTTTTGTGACAAACTTAAGGAAATCTATGCAATTTAAAAAATAGGAATGCCTACATGGAAGGTTAAACAGGCAGTCAAATACTTAGAGAACTGAACAGTTAAAATGTTTGTGTGGAATATATTTGATTAATGATGTTAAGGAAGCAAGTGATTTTTAACTTCGTTGAAACAAAAGCAAATAGAGAAAGGCAAACAAGTATTGTCCAGTAGTAGAAACCAAACAAGTCCTACAATCCTGCTCCAACAAACATATGGTAAATCATATAATAGGGTATAGTGTAATGCAGCCTATGAAGATATGGAGTGATCAAAAATTCACACTCTTTCATATGTGTGCATTAGATGTAGCATAATGCCAGTGATGGGCTAAAACACAATTAAAAAATCTAGTTTCTCTACCTCTAAATATTTTTGCCTTGACAGCAGAAATACAGTATTAGATTTTAACATTTGATAACATACCACAGTATGTAATTATAAAAGGAAAAATTATGTGAAAGACAATGCATTTCTAGATATGATGTGACTATTTCAGCAACTAAATTTTGCATGTTTATTGTTTATTGTTGTTATAGATCTTAAAAGCACAAATAACTTGGTGTTTTGTAACTGGAACATAATCATGTTATGGCCTATGCATGATGATGATGATGTTGATGATAATATGCTATTAAGTCTCTCCAAAATCTCCAGATGGAATTTGGAGTTGGTTGAAGTATTGCAAAGGGTAGCATGGATCTATTTTGCTAGCAGATGCCATTCCATTTATGGATCAGATTATTGGAGGTAACTTCCAATAGGCAGTGTAAAGTGTCTATAATTTAAATCAGGGATAGCCAATGTAATGCCCTTTGGTTTTTTTGGATTGCTTAACCCATGATCTTTAGTTATCTTGGCTTAGGTTTATGAGAATTGGAACGAAAAACTTCTAGATTGCCCTAGGTTGCTGAAACCTGTGATAGAAATATTAGAAGGTTTATTGTAAAGACATTTCAAGTTTTCCAAAGCTAACATTTTTCTCAAATATTATGAAAATATTCCATTATTCACTATTCACTTCTTCCAGATATAAAACAATAACAAGATAGAAGCCAGTTCACAGCTTGTTAATCAATTTGTTAGCCATTTGTAGTTTTCTTTGTCTATATTTTTACTGTAGGCAGTTATTTGTTTCATGAAATTAAATCTGTGGTCCTATTTCAAAGTGTCCAGCTGAAGTAAAAGCATTTCAGTGGCAAACCACTTGTGTAACATAGCCTGCAAAACTATTTGTATACAATCTCCTGCAACCAAACCCAAAGATTTCTTTACTTGTAAATAACATTGGGATTTAAATAGTTTCTGCCAGCCTTTTTAAATTTATTCATCAATTATGCTGATTTGTGGTACATGGTTAGTTAAGGTTGATAAATTATGTTGGTTGGTGATAGTAAATGCTCTTTCACTATCATTTATGCTACATCCCGTACAATGCAAGAAATACTCCCAACCTTCAGAAGAAACTTTGGGTGGGGGGGGGGGTCAGTGGGAAGGAGATAAAGTTAAGGTGTCTTATCTTGTGTAGATGTAGTATGTGGGAATGACACTCGGAGACAGGAGGAAGAGCCTCAGCCTAGATAATGGTACTTTCAGACTTGCAAGGTTCTTTTAATGTACCTTTACAATAAAAGATAAGAGCTAGAATTCCTGGTTGTGCTTCTTGTATGGACTGCATCTCAAGGCTAACATCAATCTTGCAAGTCTGAATATACCCCTCCTGTCTCTCACTTTTACTTTCCCCTAAACTTGGGAGGGTCCTTTCTGAGAGGCTTTCACTAGCCTTCTTCTTTCCACTGGAATTTCATTTATCAAACTGTCTAGACTGTAAGTGTTCCTCCTGTCTCAAAATCACTCCTACATACCAGTAGAGTATGTGAATAGCCAACATGGCATTTAACTCTAGACTGAGAATTAGTAGAACACCCACATTTGTAAATTATTTAAAAGAATAGAATAAAAGTGAAGACTCCACCAAGTTGAGCTTGATTCCTACTGATAACATGGATATGTAATTTTCCTAAAAGCAATGCAAAAGTGATTTGCCCTTGTCATGTTACTCTGCTTTTGACTTTTCAGTCTAGCCCTGTGATGGTGAACCTATGGCATGCGTGCCACAGGTGGCACGCGGAGCCATATCTGCGGGCACGCGAGCCGTTGCCCTAGCCCAGCTCCAGCGTGCATTTGCGCTCCTGCCAGCTGATTTTTGGCTGGCCACGCTCACGCCGCCCCTCCCCTCCCAGGAGTCTCCACACGGCCCATTTTGGATGCCAGGTAACTACAGGGCTCGCGCGGAGGCTCTGGGAGGGCATGTTTGGCCTCCGGAAGACC
>QLTV01000548.1:2285410-2298579 GCA_003457575.1 Thermophis baileyi
ATGCGTGAGGGGGGGGTTGCACGCGCATGCGAGGGGGGCGGGGCAGCACAGGGGGGTCGCACATGCATGCGCAGGGGGCGTGGGGGGCATTGAATGATGGGTGTAGGCATGCACGTGCGCGCTATTGGCACCCGAGAAAAAAAAGGTTCGCCATCACTGGTCTAGCCTATTGCTCTGAGATTTTTTGATAGTGCTCATTGTAGTAATCATATGATTGTTTATTTATTTAATATGTCAAGATCTTTTAAGTACTGCCACCATGTTAGGCAATGGATGCTGAATATCTTGAACATTAAATAGAAGGAACACTTGATTGTCTACACAACTGGACTTTCTAATTCTCTCCTGCAATTTGTATGTCATGAAAAAGTGCATGGAAATTTGGAGGACCCTGTTCAGTGTTGTTGATATTTACGTTTTCATTTGGAGGGTATAATTGCCAAAGCTGCATCAAGGCAGCTTCAGTTAATCTTTTCCTTGCTGTTGCTTTTATCCTTGTTTTGGCAATATCTCTGTGTCCCAATGTAAGTCTTTTGTACTGCAGTCTCATGCGCACTCTGAAAATGAGACCCTTGGGAAAAAGCAGTATTGTATACGTATTCTGCTGCTGAATGGAAGCCATGCCTATTAGTGCTGTTTGTAGACTCTGATGTGTTGGTGATAAAAGTTCTGGCAGATCTACTCTAAATGCATCTGTTTGGAAGTAAATTGTATTGAAAATGGCTACTGTCCAAAGAATAATCTGTACCATAAAGAATGTTTGGTTTATGCTTCTCTCTCACAGACACACAATTGATATTTAAATTAAGGGTAGTCTAAAGCAGGGGTCCTCAACCTGTGGGCCTTGAGGGGTTTGCAACCAGGCTGCGGAAATGGCTGGCAAGTGCTCACAGGCACATCCTCACTTTCACGACTAGCGGGTAAGCGCGTGTTCCATCTAAGTGAGTGGCAGGCATGCATGCAGTCCCGCATGCAGTCCCATGCACGCCACTCGCGCAAATGGAGCTGTTTGTGCATCTTCTTGGCTATCAATAAAAAAGGTTGTGGGGACAGTTGATGTATTTGCAGTAGAGCTGACAAATCTTGTTTAAGTAACTTGTTCTAAAATTCTTTTTTTTTCCTGTTGGATTTATTCTAAACTGTGATTTATGAAATTGATGATTGCAAGGGGCTTCGTGTAGTACACCTTACTATTTAAAATGTAAAAAAATATTCCTGCTTAGAGAGACAAGTGAATAAACTTTAAAAGATTGATACTACTTGACCAATTTAAGCTTACATACCTACTCTTTATCCTGTCTAAAATCTTTAAAAAATGAATAGTACCTCAATAGAGTATGATAATTTAGATTTAACAGTTCCTGGTGTAGAGAAAATTGTAAGAGTTGTTTTAGACATATATTCACCTATCTGTTAATGTTAAATTGTTCGCAAAGGCATTGTTTTTTCAAATAAATGTTGAGCATGACTTATAATTTTCTTTAAGATAAGATTCTTGCTTTCTTTACCCTTATATTAATTGCTAGAAGGCCTATTACTAAATTCAAAATTGCTACTGGTGTACCTGAGGAAGAGGCTAAAATTGATCTCATGAATTTATTCTGGACCACTTCTAATTCTTCTATTTTACTGATACCTCAAATTGGGGTCCTATATGTTAATGGTGAGATTATTTTGCCCTGGAAGATTTTGAATGTGGGCTGTACTAATCTCATAGCCATTGTTCTTGCTGATACTATATTTTTTCCATGATATTGTTTCAATAAACTGCTTACCTAAATGCTTTGCTAGATCTATCTCCTTACCATCTAGTGTCCATCTAATCTTTATGGCCTTTTAGCAAATACTATCATCTTGGTTTTGGAATAATTTACCTGTGAGTACTCTTTTCTAGAATGCGTGACAAATGCTGTCAGAATTGTCATTCCAATTAATGTAGACATAAGTACCATGTTGTATAGTTGTATAGTAATATAGGGACCTTTCTACTTCCAGTTGACAAAATATAAAGAGAAGGATTATTAACCTCTTCTGCAATACTGTTTATATCAAAATTAAAAGGATGGGAGCCAATACGCAGCCCTGGTGGATACTTTTTGTGGTTTCCATCTACTTTGTTAACCCAATTGAATTAGTCTAGTTTAAAAGAAAACAATCTACTTCCTGCTGACTAATATAGATGAATATGTAATAACACAAGTTGTATTGTTTGCCATGGCCACAAGGAAGATATCAAAGCAGTTCTTGACAGAGAGTGCTTATATCAGAGAGGATGTATCGCACTGATATGGATTGTTGCAATTTTATATGAAATAAATGTATATACTATGCAACTTGGTACTTTAGAGAACTGGATATAGTCAAGCTTCTATCTGGGTTTCACAAAATTGGATTTTAATAATAGGCAGTGATGAGTAATATTCCATGAAAAATGAAGCTGGTGGAAAAAAAACTTCAGGATGTGTGGAAATTCTTAATAAAAGGAGTTACTAACAATTTCAAGAAGGAAAAGCAATATAAAGCAGCAATAGAAACCAATGTAGCTGCACAAAACAATCTTCATGAAACGTCAAAAATAAAAATATATATGTAGAAGTAGAAAGAAAGCTAAATCAACAAATAAGAACACAAATAGTTTGGAACTCTGGTGATAGTGTCTGGAAAGCAAAAGTTCAAAATGAGATTTTATTGCTGAGAGATGCTAAGAACCACACTTATTTAGATACACATTCACAGCAAAGAGATGAGTCAATCTGTTATGTGTTCAGTGAAGGCAACAAAACAGTCACAATTACAAGAAGAAAACAGGATTACTCAAGTGTTATAGGTTTTATTCTTCTCCAACCAAGAAGATATGTATTCCATCAAGCAATTGTGAAAAGCAGAATGCAGACTTTATTCCCAGTCGGGCAGGCAGTAGTTTTTCTTTTGACACTATAGAACTGAAAGTTGGAGTTTGAAGAAACAGAATAAAAAGACTAATGACACTTTGAACTTCAGTGTTGGAGAAGACTCTTGAGAATATGAGCCAAGAAAAGAAACAGATTATAGAACATATACAGTAAATCCAGAGTTATCACTTGAGGTGCAAATGACCCAGCTCAAATTGTCACATTTGAATATATTATGCAAAGACACAGTTCTCTAGAGAAACCATAATACTGGAAAAGATGGGAAGAGAATATTAAGATTGGGATGATAAGTATGCTGTTTCCCCAAAAATAAGACCGGGGCTTCCCAAGCCTAGCGGCAAAGCCATTTGTTTATAAAAAGCCAGTTGGTCAGGGCCAGTTTGACCAGTTTGAGATGATATTCCGAAAGTTGGGTGCCACAACAGAATAGGCTCTCTTTCTAAGGTCCATAAGATGGTACTCACTAATAAATGGGACCCAGATTATGCCTTCCTTGTTAGATCTAATGGGATCTAAATGGGACAGAGAAATCTAACTGGGGAGAGTCAGACCCTCAAATAATTCTCAAAGACCTCATGACATTCTGAGTAATAAGTTAGACTGGATGATGTGACAATTAGGTACACACATAGCTTGTTTGAAATTTATGATTACTGAGTGTTCATCAGTACTTCCTCATAAAAATGGAGTGAAGCACAAAGTTCAGTAGCACAGGTTTCTTTGTGGGCTCTACTATTCAGCATTTTTATTCATGATTTGCATTAAGAAATGATGGGAATGATTTGCACTTTGCAGATGGCACAGAATTGAATGAGATAGTTAACAGTCTAGAAAATAAATAAAATTAAAAGTGCTTGGTAGGATAGAGAAGTGGCCTGGAAAAAAGAGAATGAAGTTTAATACCCCGTGTTTCCCCGAAAATAAGACTGGGTCTTATATTAATTTTTGCTCCAAAAGATGGGCTTATTTTCTGGTTAAGTCTTATTTTCGGGGAAATACGGCACTAAATACGGTACTAAATGCGTCTGTCTAGCTGATGATCTTAACTGAAGCTTATTTTGGGGGGTAGGGGCTTACGAGCATCCTGAAAAATCATGCTAGGGCTTATTTTCCAGTTGGGTCTTATTTTGGGGGGAAACGGTACAAAATGCACAGGTATAGGATAGGATTATCTGTTGATAAACATTATTATAAAAAAGTTGAATATGAATCAAATTGAATGTGAAATCCAAAGAGAGCATAGTTTGATATAGCTGCATAAAGAAAGTACAATTCTAAGTTGCGTTGACAAGTGCATAGCATCCAGATCCCCAGAAGTAATGGATTCATTTTATTCTGGTTGATCCCACTTCTGATATTGTATCAAGTTCTGGACACTATACTTAAAGAAGAGTCAGAGAATATGAAACAGATTTGGAGAAGAATAAAAAAGATTACCAAGATTTTAGAAATGTAGTCACCTAAAGAAAGATTGAAGAAAAATTGCTAATGTTTAGCTTTGCGAAGATCCGGAGGAGAAATATGATAGCACGTTTCAGACACCTGCAAAGAGGACATGGCTTGTTTTCTATCCTTCCATTGTACAGACAACAGAATAAAGGATTTCAATTACAAAAAGGGAAATTCTGGATGAATACTGGAAAAGAATTCTTAGCAGTAAGAACAATGTGAGAATGAGAACAATTTCCCAATGAGGAAGTAGCTTACTGTTTACTGAATGTGTTAATGCAGAGGCTACGCAGCAGTGTTTGGAAAATGCTTTAGCTTTAAATTCTTGTACTGCGGAAGAGATTGGATTTGATAATGATATGTTTTCTATAATTCTGTGGTATGATTTGACTGATTTGGGGGAAGTGAGCTTTGCAGTAATGATTCATGTGTCTGCCTGGTTCAGTAGATATAGGATCCCAACCTTAAATGCATTTTTATTACGAAATTATTTTATTATTTTTTCATCCATTTATTTATTGTCGAGCATCTGTGAACAGAAAAGCAACACCCCCCCCCCTAAATAAAGAAATAAATATTATTTAGTAGCTACTCCATATTATTGTGATACCTTGAATATGCTCTGGTGTATAAGTAAATGCATATTGCAGTATTGTCTTAAAGCTTTAAATTTGCAAGGCTGGTAACTAAGTAAATAATTAGCATCTAAATTTAGATCTCTGTTCTTTTTTGCGGCATAGGTGCAGACGTTAAGTGTTACTGTTATTGTTATTTTGAGACTGAGCTTTAACAGGCTGAAGTTTTGAGTTTTCATGTTTTTTGATTATTTGAGTACAGGTGTTGAACATAAGAATTATTTCTGCATTTATACTTACCGGCTTGAGAGGGGTTAGTTCTTTTTGGTTTCCCAGAACAGAATGCTTCCATTAATATTAAGAAATGAATAAAACTGTGTATCTTAAACTGAGGCTGTCTGTTTTGAAAAACCTGTTTGGTGAGTAAGAAAGCTGAAAATAGTTAGAAGTAATACATATAATAATACTGGAAAATGATTGCCGTGGGTTGCAGGAAGGTGGACTAAATTGAATTACCGGTAGGTCTGAACCAACAGGAACCTTGAATGTACTGGACATCCTAGGATAGGTATGATCACAGGATTATATCTCCTTGAAGATAGACAAGCACATTTCTAATGCTGTATATCCAAAGTACTATTGCTCCAATAAAATATACTTCAGTCAAGCTCATAATTTACATTAAGGCATGCTTTGCTAATAATGCTTTGTTAAATAAGCCGTGTTTGTTGACTTTATCAAGAATAACAAATGATGATATGGCATTGCAGTCTGTGCACTTAGTTATCAGAGGTGGGTTCCTACTGGTTCGGACTGGTTCGCCCGAACCGGTAGCAACCCGCTGGTGATGTCACGGAGCTAGTTCGGTCGGTGCCGGTCCATGGAAGCCGCCATCTTTTTTGGGGATTTTTTTTGGGGGGGGATTTTTTTTTAAAAAAAATTCTGCGCATGTGCAGAAGCCGAGTTGCCGGCACTGCGCATGCGCCACCATCTTGTTTTCGGTGCTTTTTTTTTGTGGAATTTTTTTTGAATTTTCAGCACTGCGCATGCGCGTGCAAAGCAGCGCGCCCATGTGGCGTGGGAGGAAGCGAACCGGCGGCGAGGTAAGTTAGAACTCACCCCTGTTAGTTATTGATTTTGAACATGAACATTCCCTATAGCTATTATTGTTAGGCCTACTATTTTTTGCTGGTCCAATTTCTTCCAGAAGCCATTTAAACTGCTTGTAGCTGCCATATTTTAAGAGCAAATTCAGCAGTTTTATACACTATTTTCTATATGTCCATAATCTACGGGATTTAATTGTAAGAAACCCACATTGTATTTGCTATTTTATATATGCAAGTTATAATTTTATAACTCTATGATGTTCCTTTGCCATAATTTCCATTTTAGAAATCTTTGATCTTTTGACACTTAACCTGTAGAACTGGCAAGCTTCTACAGTTTCCTCAGTTCTATAGTATCCCCATCATAAGTGGAGAGGGTATTCTCTTTGTACTGACCTGTAAATAAAACAATATTAAAAATTATGTCAATTACCATTTTACTTCCTTTCCTAGACATGAAATTTTCATAAAGAAAAATGAGTTTTCTAAGCATAATTTGTAAAAACAAGAAGATGACTAGATTAATTACCACTGCTTAAAAAACACTGCAAAAGCTTCAGAAATTAACTGGCTTATGCTAACCTGTAAATAATTTTAAATAAATGGACACTAGCCATCTTGTACAACTTATTTAAAAATTATGAATTATGGGATGCAGGTTTTATTTTTCTGTAAATCATGGATTTAGTACCAGTGACTTTAGTTTAGCAATACATTACATATTTAAATAAAAGTACTTTTCCTCCTAGTGACATTTCTAACATTTTAAAGATTAACACATTTATTAAAAAATAAGCTTTAATGGATTACCATCTGCTTCATTAGATGCATCAAGAGATGTGGAAAGTATTTTTTTTCTTGAAAAAATAAGAAAAAAAGTTCCTATTGCGTGCCCCTCCCCCCCTCTCACACATACAGTACACACATACATTTAACACACACACAGAGTACACACATACATGTAACACGGGTGGGTTCTAACTTACCTCGCCGCCGGTTCGCTTCCTCCTACGCCACATGGCTGTACGCACATTGTGTGCCGCGTGGCCATGCTGTGCAGGCGCGTGCATGCTTTGCGTGCGTGTACACGCATGTGTAGTGATGAAAATTTGCAAAAAAATTCCGGGGAAAAAAAGCCAAAAACAAGATGGCAGCGCATGTGCAGTGCCGGGGACTCCGCTTCTGCGCATGCGCAGAAGAAGAAAAAAAAAAGCAAAACATTTCCCCCCCCCCAAAAAAAAATCCAAAAAAAGATGGCGGCGACCACGGACCGGCATCGACAGAACCAGCTCCGTGACCTCACCCGCGGTTTGCTACCAGTTCTATAGAACCGGTGCGAACCGGGAGGAACCCACCTCTGATGTAACCCACACACACACACACACACACACACACACACAATGCGCTTCCCTATCCCTAGTTAACTCCATTCTCCCCTGCTTTGACATTACAGGACGAAAGAGATAAAATAGAATTGGTCTTAACATTATCTTTTTAAAAACTAACATTTTTTTCTTTTACATAGTGAGAAGGATAAATGTGTACTATTGTGTCCAAGAACTCAAAATGAAGCAGTACTCCTCCTTTCAGTGTCTGGCTAATAAATTGAAAAGTAATAAAATTGTGACATCATGTGACTGCCTTGCTTAGCAATGGCAATCCCAGCACTCCCTATGGCTGTCATTAACTGAATCCTACTGGTTGTTATGGGGAGGACCCATTCCGATCCAAGCTATTCCTGGTTTGGTCCCTCCTAAATCCAAACACCAGTGAAAGTAAGGGACTACCTCCTCTTCAGCTCCTTTGTACCTATCTCCTCTCATCGCTGTCCTTTTGGCAGCCCTGCGCTCTGCTGTCTCTGCAGATCATGGGCTCTGCTTGTCCTGTCAGTCCTGAACCCCCCCAGCTGACCTTTGCCATCTTCTTAGTCCTACCGCAAAGGACGTGGGTCCAGCCTGGCCCTTTGCAAGGCAGCTGCTTGCTGAGCCAGGCCTTCTTCCCAAGGCTACATGCAGCTTTGTCCAAATTGTGTGCTGCTTTCTTGCGCAGCTTTGGAAGGGCAGCAGGGACAATGGAGTGCAGGACAGCCAAAAGGGCAAAGATGGGAGAGAGATAAGCGGTGTGGGGAATTGAAGTACCCCATGATGGTAAGTGCAAGTGAGCTGTTAAGTGCCCTCATTTTGATCATGCGGCGCTGCAGGCGCTGCAATAGCCTTAATTTTAGGGACCAGGCATAACTAAAATTCATTCAGTGTCACCGTAACTTTGAACAGCCGCTGAATGAATGGTCGTTAAGCAAGGACTACCTGTGCTAGCATTGAATGACCATGAAATGATCACATTCACTTAGGATATTTGCAAATAGTGTTTTCTATAGTGAGCATCTCCACATGGAGATTTTATAATACCTGCTGGAATAATAACATTTGAACCAACACCATTTTTTCTTCTTATAGGATTGAACATAGTATATCAGACAATTGAGGTTCTCTTAATAGCATGCATTAAGCCCTCTATGAATATAGTTTTACTGGACTTAAGTCATTCATTTGCCTAGAAAGCCAGCATGTCCTGCTTTCAGAGGGGCAGTGCAATGGAATATGGAACCTTTTTAAAGCAAATTTATAGTACAACGCTTCTTGGTAATCAAAATATCATTTTGATTGACTGACAAACCACTTTTAACATTTAGGCACTCCCCCCCCATCCAGTTTAGTAGAGTGACTTTTGTCTCCTTCACCATGTTGATGACTCCTCAGAAGTTTGTATTTATTGCAAAATTTTGCTTATTTGACCTTATTCTATTTGAAAGCAGTATTGATTTTTTTTTATGCTGACTGTGTTTTTAACCACGTATCAGACATTAAGGTAGCCATATGAACTATAGTTTTAGTTCTGGTATATTAAGTTTGAAATGAGATGTAAATTATATAATACACATTCTACTGACAATTTTAATTTTTATGTAACTTTTTAATGTAATTTTTATTTCATTTAAATAAAATCAGTTTAATTATTTAAATCATTGGACAAGATAACTGTTTAAAGAATTAAATTGCAATATGTGTACTAGTCAAAAACATCTTATTATCCATATTTTTTATTGAAAGTACATTTTTCTTGTTCAATCTGGAATTTTTCTTCAATCAACCTTGAATTAAAGAGAAACTTCCTAACAGTGAGGACAATTAACCAGTGGAACAGCTTGCCTGCAGAAATCGCGGGTGTTCCATCACTGGATGTTTTTAAGAAGAGACTAGACAGTCACTTGTCTGAAATGGTATAGGTCAGTGATGGCTAACCTTTTTGTCGTCGTGTGCCGAAAGTGTGTGCGTGCACCCATAATGCAATGTTCGCGTGACCCCCGCACGCCCCGTGCATGCGCGTGTGACCTCTGCGCTCCCCCGGCCCCCCGCACACATGCGTGTGACCCCCCCATGCTCCCCCACCCCCATGCATGCGCATGCACGCGCGACACCCCTGCATGCGCGGCAGAGACCCGAAAACCAGCTGGCCGGCAGGAGGCGCGCACGCATGCGCGGTGGAGCTGAGCTGGAGCGACGGCTTGCGTGCCCGCAGAGGGCTCTGCGTGCCACCTGTGGCACGCATGCCATAGGTTCGCCATCATGGGTATATGTTCTCCTGCTTGAGCAGGTTGCTGGACTAGAAGACCTCCAAGGTCCCTTCCAGCTTATTCTATTCTATTCTATTCTATTCTATTCTATTCTATTCTATTCTATTCTATTCTATTCTATTCTATTCTATTCTATTCTATTCTATTCTATTCTATTCTTCAGTAATCAGAGGTATAGATTGTATTTTTCAGAAGGTAAATATGACCCTTCTATAAAATGGAATATTGGATGCCTCTGGAAATGAAAGACTGGATTGGAAGCTCTCAGGCATTAAACTGCTTCCCAGGGTCCTTGCTGCTAATTACTTTTTTTCCTTCAAAAAATAGATCTAAAGATCAGTATTTCACTCTATGGCATTTATGTGGTAGAATCAAGTTCCAGTGTATATGCTGTTCAGCAGTCTATTATTGAATCTTTTGTGGGAGGTTATATGCGCATCTGTCGTAAGATGTCATACGTTTGCTTTCTCCTTTTCATTGAACCCAGATGAAACTGAATGTTTCAAATAGATCATTAGTCAATATTAGGCTAGATGAAGGCCAAGTTGATTTACGGTTTTCTGCAAACAATATAGAGAAGTTTGTGCACAACTTCATTTGTAGGCTTGTGTAATTTTATATTGGCTGTGGTCACATTTTAAAATTTCTGGTTACGGTCAGTGGCTACAGTGAGCAGGACAGTAATGTAATGTAATGATATTGCCATTTGGGTTGAGATTTAGAATGGCTCTTTCTGGGGATGGTAAACTTACCCAATTGTCACACAACTCTTTAAGATTTTCTGCAAAAGAAATCTATTTACTTTATATGGAACTTCTGAAGAAGACAACATGATTATACCAGAAAATCTGAAATGGCATCTCTATGACAATTTTTCACTCTTAAAACGTATAATTGTTGTGTAAGGCTGTACTTGGAAATTATGTATTTTAAACCCCTTTTTAAAGGTGCTATTAATGCTGTTCTAAACTTTGATCTGGCGCATGAGACATGTTAATAAATTAATTATAATCAAGAGCAGAATAATAATTTACTATTAATAATTATTAAAAACCTTAACATTTGATCACAGTGACACTTGGTTTTATTCAATACTTTTGTTCTGTCAGTGGAATTTATTTTTCGTCCTCCCCCCACGCAATCAGATGAATTTGAGGCATAGTTGGTGGAGGAGAACAGCAATAGCAAATAGCAAATTGACATATAGAAGTATCCTTGCTTAATGCTAGAGGTTGCTCATTTTCTAAAAGCATGTTCATGTTAGTCTGTGGCTGATTAATTATGTGCCATCAAGTTAGTGTTAAACATTAATGACCGTATAGAGGAGCCCTGGTGATGCCGTGGTTAAGTGCAGTATTGCAGGCAAACTCTGCCCACAGCCTGGAGTTCAATCCCGATGGGGCTCAAGGTTGACTCAGCTTTCCGAGATCGGTAAAAAGCCGCCCAGGGAATGCCATAAAGCACTACGGGGCAGTATATAAGTCTAAATGCTATTGCTATTGCTATATAGGTAGACCTCCTTCAGTTACCACTATGGCCCTTGAGGTCTGCCAATGGTGCTCTTACTGCAACTGTAATTGAGTTAATCTGCTTTATTACTGATTGTCCCCTTTTATTTTCTTCTACCTTTTCCAACATTAGGGACTTCTCAAGGGACTGGGTCTTTGCATAATATGTATAAAATATGGCAGTTTGAACTGGTCATTTATGCTTCAAGTGAGAAGTCGGGATCAGTTTGTTCTGTGTTCATTTTTTTCCCTTGGCTTTTCATGGTATTCTCAAGAGTTATCTCTGACACCAAAGTTTAAAAGTGTCAGTATTCTTCCTGTCCTGCTTTTTCAAAGTCCAGCTTTCAGTTCCACAGCAAAAACCATTGCTTGCACAATTCTGACCTTTGTAAGTATCTCCATATCTGTTCCAGGACTTCACTGTTCCCCTACCAAGTGGTGATCTGTGGTTATTTCTTGACTGCTGGTTCCTTTATTATTGATAGTTTGTCCTGAAAGGCAAAAATTAACTACCACTTCAGTGTTTTCATTGTCAGTTTTAGGATTGTTGTCATTCTTCATATTAAATTGTATATTATGTTGTCATCCTTTATATTAAATTGTGGTCTTGTGCTTTTTTTCCATTGTGCTCCTTGATTTTTATTACTAGTGCTTAAAAATCATTTTCATTTTCAGCTATATCAGAGCAATGTCCTCAGAACAGTGCAGATTATTGAAGTTTCTTCCAGTTTTAAAGCTACATGCATCTTCTAATCCAGCTTTCCTTAATATATATTCTGCATATTGTTCGAATAAATAAGAGAGAGGGTATACCCTTGCCTCACTTTGCTGACCTGGATCCTCCCTGTTTTACTATATTCTGTGGGTCCATGGCTTCCTGACTTCTGTCTATGTTTTGAATGAGGAGAGTGAAATTCTGGGATTCTCATTCCACAGCCTTATATTATTGGCACAATTGAAAGCCTTTCTATAATCAATAAATTACATATTGATTTATTTTTGGCATCCATTAGCTTTTTCATTTATCTAGAATATAAATGCCCTTGTTCTTCAGCCTTTTTAAATACCAGCTTGAACATCGGACAACTATTCCTTAAGATATCTGAGGATATTTTTTTTTGTCCTGAAAGCTGTGATTGTGAAGTGTGATAAATGTTGGTGCTTTGTCATCTCACTTTGAATGGAGATAGCTGGGGAGATAATATAAATATAATTTGTGCTTTGATAAATTAACACTTTTTTTTTAACTTTCCGGAAGTAAGGCTTATCTTGAGCATCTTACAGTGCAATCCTAAACATGTGTACTGTGAAATTAACTCTATTGATTTAATAATAGCAATAGCAATAGCACTGTTAAACTACTGAAGTTCGCAGATGACACAACAGTGATCGGTCTCATTCAAGACAATGATGAATCCGCATACAGACGGGAGGTTGAACAACTAACCTTGTGGTGCGACCGGAACAATCTGGAACTGAACACACTCAAAACCGTAGAAATGGTGGTAGACTTTAGGAGAAACCCTCCCATACTTCCACCTCTTACAATACTAAACAACACAGTATCAACAGTAGAGACCTTCAAATTTCTAGGATCTACTATATCGCAAGATCTAAAATGGACACCTAACATCAAAAACGTCATCAAAAAAGCACAACAAAGAATGTTCTTTCTGCGCAAACTCAGAGAGCTCAAACTGCCCAAGGAGCTGCTGATACAGTTCTACAGAGGAATTATTGAGTCTGTCATCTGCACCTCTATAACTGTCTGGTTTGGTTCTGCAACCAAACAAGACAGACACAGACTTCAGAGGATAATTAGAACTGCAGAAAAAACAATTGCTACCAACCTGCCTTCCATTGAGGATCTGTATACAGATACAGATTAATAGAGTTGGAAGGGACCTTGTAGGTCATCTAGTCCAACCCCTCGCTCAAGCAGGAGTCCCTATACCGTTTCAGACAAATGGCAGTCCAATCTC
>QLTV01000548.1:2313175-2343519 GCA_003457575.1 Thermophis baileyi
ACCTTATATAGTCTTAGGGCGTGGCCCCTCTGCCTGCAGGTTTACCTGTGAGGAGACCTCCTTCTACAAAGCGACTCTTGCCGGCTAGCTGCCCTGCGTGCCCTAACATCAATCAGAGGCTCCTCCTCTTCACTGGAGTCACTTAACTCCTGCTAGGGAGGTGCAGAAGGCCCTGGTTGATTATCGTCCTCTGGTCCTGCGTCCTCCTCGGTCTCGGACTCAGGTGCCGGAGATACAGACTGATCTTGCCACCCCATGGTCGGTTCTTGGTCTTCCGGATCCATGAGCAGCTGCGCGGGACTCGGGCAAGCCACAACAAAGGCATGAGATGGTAGGCAAGAGACCCAAGAGTATGGAACTCAGTGGGGTGGGAAGCTGTGCAAGGAGGCGCTTAACTCCTGCTGGGGAGGTGCAGGAGGCCCTGGTTGATTATCGTCCTCTGGCCCTGCGTCCTCCTCGGTCTCGGACTCAGGTGCCGGAGATACAGACTGATCTTGCCACCCCATGGTCGGTTCTTGGTCTTCCGGATCCATGAGCAGCTGCGCGGGACTCGGGCAAGCCACAACAAAGGCATGAGATGGTAGGCAAGAGACCCAAGAGTATGGAACTCAGTGGGGTGGGAAGCTGTGCAAGGGGTGCCTCAGGGAGTGCGGGAGCACAGGCCACAGGCAAGCTGGGGGTTTGTTACAGTGCAGGTGTGGCCTTGCGCCTACCTTTTGAGGCAGCCTGTGCTCTGCTTAACCTTAAGGGAGCTGGGATTGTGGTTGTTAAACAAGGTGATCACAGGACACCTCGCTTAATGACCTCAATAATTTACAATTACAATTCTGGGCTCAATTGTGGTCATAATTCGAGGAGTACTTATGTATCTTCTTATGTGAAGTAAGTAGAGAAAACATCACTTCATATTTTTTGTATTTGTTGCGAATCTTTAAAAATAACTCATAAGTAAATATTTGGCTTACATTCCCAGTCTAGCGGTTTTAAACTATATTGTAGTGTGGTAATGAATGAAGGCTATTTGAACATAGTGTATTATTGTGTTGTGCTGGCATGCTGACTTATTCAGCTTGTCACAGCAGAACGGGTTAGTTTGTCTTGTCAAAACACCAATTTCATTGTACAATAATCGATAGGAGCAGGCTTAGGTGTTATGAAACTTTAAATTAGTAGTATCAGCAACAGAACATTCAGTTCTTTAATAAGCCTGACCTTGTATCTTGATTGTCATTTGTAATCATGCTAGACCAGTAGTTCTTGATAGTAGAAGGCTATGACATTGACCATGACTGTTATGTAGAGTGAATCTTAGAATATAGGCATTCTTTAACTTCAGTTAATTTTACTGCAGTATATTAAAATTTAATGTCCGATAAGTTAAACCCTCTCTTTACCAAAGAACTATAAGTCCCCATTGGAAATATATATTCCTGTTTGAGCTATAGACATACTGTAACACTATGTCTCAAGATTTACAATAGTCTTTTTTTCTTTCCAGTTAAAATTTCTAAATATCTATCTAGTAAAATTAACTATACTAGCTTCTTCTCTTTTGGTTTACTAGAAATATTACACTCAGACAACATGCTGCAGGGATCAGTTCTAGCCCCGTTCCAATTTAATCTATACACTAGTGAAACAAACTCTTGAAAAAATTTGCTATGCCAATGATATGGCAATAGCTATCCAAACCAAGGATTTTGAGGAAGCAGAATACATTCTTACTAAGAATCTGAGGTCACTAAGCAAATATCATGAGAAATGGAGGCTATGCCCTAGCCCCCCAAAAATGTATGCACCTTCCATCTAAGTAAAAAAGGAGTTAAACGTATCTTTTTGTGGAAAGAGGATAAAACACAACTGCCATCCAAAATATCTCGGAATAATCCATGACCAATTCCTTACATTTGGAAAACACTTTGAAGTAATCAGACAAAAATTGAAAACCAGGAACAACCTGATTAGGAAAACCGTGGGAACAGACTGGGGCACACAAGCAAAAGCATTGCATATAGTGGCACAATCATTCGTATACTCTGTTGCAGAATACTGCGCACCTGTATGGGAAATAAGTTGTTATACTACCAAGATTGATGTTCAACTTAATGACACAATGAGAATAATATCTGAAACCCTTAAATCCACACCACTCTCATGGCTCCATGCTCTTTCTAACATTGCCCCTTCTGATCAACAGACAGTCCAAGAGTGGAATAAGATCAACATGCCATTGACTCCTATGTATTCTTCCAATATATAAACTATTAGACTCTCTAGTCTACATCCTTAAGTGGGGAATGGCCAAGAGCCCACAATGCAACTGTGGTGCTCTGGAACAAACTATAACACATATAGTTCAAGAATGTCTCCTCAGGAAATTTCAAGGCAGCTGGGTTGGTCTCATCATACCCACACCAGGAGCACTTAGATGGTTAGATTCCATAGATATTGAATTATAACATCCATTTATAATTATAATATCTAATTATAACATCTATTCATCCATTTCAATTCTATGTCTCCATATTGTGATTTTATTATGGTTTTATCTTAATTTAATATTTTATCTCCTATAATTGTATTGCACACACACACGCACACGCACACACACACACTCACACACACATATTTGCTGATGCTTTATTTAAACGAAATTTGTATATCAGTGATTGCATTACCTCTGTAGATGCCATTGTCATACGCTAAATAAATAAATAAATTCAGAAAATATTATTCGATGAGTAATATTGCTTTTGGGACAATTTTTGGAATTTTACAAGAGTTAATGGGGAGAGATGAAAGTATTAAAAGAAGACAGTAGATCCTAATAGATGTGTTTATAAAGTTACATCATTCTTTCTAATTGGGATATATCTTGTTTTAGTTTCAGTAATAGAAAGACTTCTGTTGTGCCTTTGACTGACTGGAATGAAGTATTTGTTTTCATTTGCAGATTACTCATAAAATGTTGGATTTTCCTAATAATGCTGTTAATACTGTATTTGTATTTGACAAATATGTCACAGCTGTTAGATGTCTCCTGTTTCTTATTTCTTTGGCTTTGGAACAACAGTTTGGTTTTATAGAACTTTCTCTAGAACTTGATCTGTGTATGGCTCAGGTTTGTTCCCCATATTTTTTTTTACTATCTTTTTGGGGGACATCCTTCTGGCATCTGTACTTGCAGGATGAAGCCACAACATTTAAACATAAAAATGTTATGAATACTGTGCAAATGCATTTTGATAAATCAGATAAATAATTCATGGTGCCTGAACATGTGTTGATGAAACAGGAAACACATGGAAAGCACAATTGAGAAAATATGTCAGAGTTGCTTTCTATTTTTCAGAACGCCCTGTAGCTGATAATGAGCGTATGTTGGATCTTCTGCAGCGCTATGGAGTCCAAAGAAATGAGGTTCGCTTTTTTCTTCGCCATGAACGACCTCCTACTCGAGAAACAGGTAAGAGCTAAAATGATGGAGACTATCCTATCTTGAAAGATTGAGCAGAGTGAGTACACTCCAGGTATTTTTGATCAAACAGTGCCTTTTATCTGGAGCTAGGAAGCGTAACTTCTTTGTTGCAGTGCCTGCCCTCTGGAGCAGTATCCTTCCCCTGCCCCCCCAGAGAAACATGCCGCTTCCCACCCTGATGATCTTCAAAAAGTGCATTGGCTATACTCATAGGCCTTTGGATAAAGTGATTTATTTTTAAATAAATTTATTTTAAAACATTTAAAGAGTAAAATAAATGACTACACAAGCAAAAAGAAAACGAGAAAAGATATAATGGATGGGAAGTACCGTGTTAGTAAATAAACATAATTTACAGTTGTCAAAATTTTAAATTCATGTTCATTCTTTTATTTATCAAGTAACTACAGATAATCCTCGAATCACAACACTTCATTTAGTGACTGCTCAAAGTTACAACAATACTGGAAAAAGTGACTTATGATTGTTTTTCAAGCGTACAACTGTTGCAGCATTCCCATGGTCATGTGATCAAAATTCAGACGTTTGGCAACTTGTTCATATTTATGACGGTTGCAGTGTCCTGGGGTCATGTGATCACCTTTTGCAACCTTCTGACAAGCAAGCTCAATGGGGAAGAGTTAATGGGGAGAGATGAAAGTATTAACAATACTTAACATTCACTTAACAACCTTGTTACTAACTTCACAACTGCAATGATTCACTTAACAACTGTTGCAGGAAAGGTTGTAAAATGGGGCAAAACTCAACAAATTTCTCACTTAGCAACAGAAATTTAGGGCTCAATTGTGGTCGTAAGTCGAGGACTACCTGTAATCGAATATATAAAATTAAAGAGCTATAATGATGTTTAGAATTTGGTTTGGAATTAAGTATTTTTTCTTCTGGTTATGTATAAACTTCATTCTCATTGCTTTATTGTTTTCTTGGTTTTAATGATGTAAGCTGCACTTGGAATTGAATGGCCTCTAAATTGACTGTCTGAATAAAAGAATGAATTAGTCAGAGAGGTTTTTCCCCCGGAATTTGGTTGATAAGCAAATATCTTTGAATTCTTGTCCCAGCTGCAAAATTGTTACGTTATAATGGCATGAGTGTCCCAATTTTTTATAAGCAGTCCTTTTGTTTTATTATACATAATTGCTGGGTTGTTTATTCTGTAGCTTGAATATTTTAATTTTCATAAAAAAACTTTTTCTTATTTATTTGTCTCTATATAGTGTATCAGAGAAATCTAATGAATTCATTGCATGATCAGCCATTCAATAGAAACCTGACAAGGCACTCTTCACTGATGTAGAGATGTGTATTTTGAATTTAGTTTTGTATTTATTGAAAATTGTAAAACAATTTGATTCTTTTACCATTTCATTTTTCCAGTTGTATAAAAGGAACGTTATACTTAAGCAAATTCTGTTCTTTAAAAGTGATATTTTCTGTGTTTTACTTAATAAAGGGAGTGGGTCATGGATGCAAGATCCAAGTTTAAAGAGAAATGGCATTAAAATGCCAGGTGAAAGGAGAATGGAGAATGGAGTAAGTATTTTCAGTTAGCATTCTGAAATAAAACTAAGCACATAATTTATTCTAGTAAGTTTACAGATGTCTTATTTTTAGAACATTTCACGCAGTGTTTTAAGGCAATCAGTCAAACAGGTGATAGCATCTGTCCAACCTTGTTGAAGCAGGTTGAATGGAATTCACAGAGAATTCTAGGACTGTAATCTAGATTGGTCTTTTGGAAAAAAAAAAGATAATGGAAAATGATATTCATATTATTACCAAGAAAATGTCATGGCTATATCTATGTTGTCACCCTGGAGTTTTGTTCACCTTAGTTTTACCCATATTAAGCAATCCCAAATTGCTTACAGCAGATAAAGAGATGGATCTTTCAATTAGAACTATGTAATCAGTTCCTTCTACAGACAAGTGTGCCATAACCTTTAGGAAAGTTGTGCAGTGCAGCGTTTGGGATTCTAGGACAAAATATATTTTGAAACTTTGTTTTTATGTTTTAGTCCACCTATGATTTTTAGTTCTTTGGATTTTTTTTTAGTTTTTTTCCCCTTTTAATATTTCTCTTTTTAATTATAAGCCACCCAGAGTCAGGCAGCCTTTAAATTGTAATAAATAAATAAAATGAAGGTTACAAATATAAAGAAAAATGATAATTAAGCATAATAAAATAAAACATACTATGCCGGGGCGAGATACAGAGTCTATACCGGTAGGAAAAACCAGGTCTTCAGTATCTTTGTAAAGACTGACAGGTTTAGGTTCATTCTATAAGCAACTTCATACTTGATCTAGATAAACAAGTATTAGTATAGCAAGATGAAGTACAGTATGAGGCATTATTTTTCTCTAATTTGAAGAGTCGAGGAAAATAATTTTAAGAAAAGTGTCAGCAATCTGGCTTCTTTAAACTTTGGGGATGAGGATAAATCTCTTCTGTGTAAAATGTTCTTCCTGTGTAAACTTCCTGGTTTTGTTTTCTACTTGCTATATTTGGGATGAGAGAATAACTATTTTTTAGCCTCTAGTCAAATTGGCAAGCAGCCTGTATTTGCATTGTGCATTTGGATTCTCCCATAATTTGCATGTTGGGTGGTTCATTTACTCTGGGCTTCTGGTATTCAGTCAGTCAAGAAAGTTGATAGCTGGATGCTAGTAGACATGGCAATTTCTGGAGAGTTTCTCTTTCATTATTTTATTCTGTGTTCATTGGATAAAAGAGCTATCAGTAACTTAATGGTTTTTTTCATCAGGAGACTATCATTCCACATTCAATTCCTTCTTTACAACAACCCCCAAATATAAAGGCAGCTTTTTACATTTGAAACCTAGTGGCAAATTTATTGTGAGTTTCAACAAAATATCATTTACGTATCATTTTTTTAAAATGAAGGTCATTGTTCCTCGGATGGATATGACGCTGGCAGAACTGCAGGAAATGGCAGCACGACAACAGCAGCAAATAGAAGCACAGCAACAACTGCTGGCTAACAAGGTTTGTTGAAATACGTTTTGCGTCTGTGTTTTTGTGTGTGTGTAATTTATGATTTTTTTTAAAAAAAAGCATGACAAAGTAACTTTCTTTGCATGAGTTTTGTGAAGTATGTATTTCTTTAAAAGTGGGTTGGAATTCTTTAGATTCTTCTAAACTATGTGGATAAAACAATACGTTAAGGTGAATTAAGACTGCGACAAGGATGCCCATTAAGTTGATAGCAAAGCTGGGATATGGAATCAGGCACCATCGATGTCAAATATGCTATTTAAATTAATTGAACACACAGTATATAAGATACTGAATATCAATGGATAGAGTATGTTTCCCTTATGTTTACTATCCAAGGATCAATCCTGTCGTGTTGGAATCCTCTTAGGATTCTTCAGTTGGGAAGATTAATAAGAGAATGAAATCTTCCCCCACATGTAAGAATTACAAAAATGTGTCTGTGTATACTTAACCCTTTCCTTGAATGTAATTTTGATTATTAAAATTGACACAGCTCTTCTCCAGGTATGTTGATAATTGGGAGACTTGGGTAACCTAAACCAGGGGTCTCCAACCTTGGCAAATTCAAGCCTGGCGGACTTCAACTCTCAGAATTCTGGGAGTTGAAGTCCTCCAGGCTTAAAGTTGCCAAGGTTGGAGACCCCTGACCTAAACTATAGGTTTAATTTAATCTGATTGTCTTTCTTTGGTGAGTAACATGCTTCTGCTGGCTTGTGCTTAATAACAGAAATAATCAAATGAATTGTGTTCACTGGATGTACTGCAGAGAGTTTGTTTATTTTAGGAATAATAGACCAGTGTAATTTACAAATAGTCCTCGATTTACAACCACAATTGGGACTAGAATTTCCATTGCTAAGCAAGGCAGTTGTTAAGTGAGTCATGCCCAATTTTACGATCTTTTTTTTTGCCATGGTTGTTAAGCAAATCACTGCAGTTGTTAAGTGGATCATGTGGTCATTAAGCAAATCTGCTTTCTTACATCGACTTTGCTTGTCAAAAGCCAGCTGAGAAGTCACAAACAGCGATCATGTGACTCTGGGATGCTGTGTCATTGTAAGTGCAAGGACCAATCATAAGTTACTTTTTTTCAGGGCTACTGTAACTTTGAATGGTCACTAAACAAATGGTTGTAGGTCGAAGACTATCTGCAATGTATTTAAAGTTGGCTTAATGCTTACATTGTATACCTGTAGGAGCAGCGTTTAAAATTTCTGAAGCAGCAGGATCAACGGCAGCAGCAACAAGCTGCAGAACAGGAGAAACTCAAAAGATTAAAAGAAATTGCTGAGAATCAGGAAGCCAAGCTGAAAAAAGTGAGAGCACTTAAAGGCCATGTAGAGCAGAAACGGCTCAGTAATGGGAAATTAGGTGAGCTATAATTCAATTTTGAAATTCTGGTTTGTTGAAAAGTTAATATTTAAATATTTATAATTAGTGCTATGCTGGAATATTTTTCAGGGTTACATTTCATAAAAGTTTTCTGCTCCCTCTAGGAAAATACGCTCTAACACCATCTTTATTTAGTTATTATATTGTAGACTTTCAAATAATATTCCTCATAAGGCAGTACATTTTCAAATTATAACTCCCCATCAGTTTTGCTTAGGATTGATAAAATGTGTTTTTCCTTTAAAACTTTCTGCTTAGTTTTTTCCCCGGCTCTGTGCTGGAGAGCAATAAGGGGTATCTGTTCCTTTAATAACTATCTTGGGAGCAGCCAACATTTGGTCATTTCTCCACTACTGCTATTGTATTCTGTTTTCCTCTTTAGTGGAGGAGATTGAGCAGATGAACAGTTTGTTCCAGCAAAAACAACGAGAACTGGTACTGGCTGTGTCAAAGGTAGAGGAACTTACTAGGCAATTGGAGATGCTGAAGAATGGCCGGGTTGATGGTTACCATGACAACCAGTCTGCTGTAGCTGAGCTTGACCGCCTGTATAAAGAGCTTCAGGTAACTGGAATTCTACCCCGCAGACCTGCAAGAAGGGCTAAATGGGGTGTGCCTCTAACTGTCTCAGGAAAAAAAACCTTAGTAAACAAGAATTATATAATCCCTAACAATTTACATAAGTTAATTTATCTTCTAGGTTATTTTTTTTGTATATAATTATAATTGCTGGCCATTTTGTGTAAAGAAATAAAATCTAGTCAGAGCTACTTTTCCAGACTTCTTTCTCCCAAACTTTTGCATAATGTTCTGTTACTTGTCAGGTGCATTCTAGCATCATCCTGAAAAAGTTGTTTCTTTTGCATTCAGCTGAGGAACAAGCTAAACCAGGAGCAGAATGCCAAGCTGCAACAACAGAGGGACTCTTTAAACAAACGCAACTCGGAGGTGGCAGTTATGGATAAGCGTGTTAATGAGCTGAGGGAACGGCTGTGGAAAAAGAAAGCTGCGCTGCAGCAGAAAGAGAATGTACCAGTGAGTGCCAGAAAAGAAAACAAAAATCCCATTCTGCTATGGAAGCTTATTTAGCTGGATGAGTGGGCACGTGACATTTGTTGAGGGTCTCTCTGCTGTATTCCTAGCATTTTTCTTATATCATGGAAACTATCTCAAATAACACATCAGCATTAATCTACCTAGTTTTTAAATCAGGAGAAATGCTTTGGCCCCTTCGTGCTCTCTGTAGAATGAATACTTGATATATTTTTTTATACTGAGTTTTTCCTGGACAAGTTTTGCATTACAGCATTTCTTTTTTAATCTGCAATTTTAATCTTGCCTAGGTGTCTTCAGATGGAAACCAGCCGCAACCAGTTGTATCTGCTCCAAGCCGAGTGGCAGCTGTTGGCCCTTATATCCAGTCTTCCACCATGCCACGTATTGCCTCAAGGAACGAACTGTTAGTCAAACCGGCCTTTCCAGATGGGACTCCAACCTTACAAGTTGTTGATGGTCCATTAAAAACTCAGACATTGCCAAACATGAGATCTGGTGTTCTTTCACAGACAAAAGCTCCTAGTGGTAAATGCTATTTCCCCCCTTTTTGCTTTCTACTTATATGAAGTGTTTTGACATTTCCTCCTGTCAGCTTATGTTCTATCAGTTTGTCATGCAGATTGCTAAGTAAGGCAATTAGCCTAATTAATTCCACAGCATGTCTAAAGAATAATGTATCTATATGCTTTGTTCAATTAGTTGAATTAGTTGAAATTCTGCTTCTAAATGCAGAATTCTTTCAGACCATACAGTAGGATATATTGATTATATATCAAATATATATCCAGATAATATATAACTATATAATATAAATGCAAAAAACATTGATAGTTGTTTCTAGGTAATTATTTCAAATTCTCATTGTGTAAAAACTGATAATCTAATTTTTGTTTTTTCTTGAATTACATTACATTACAATTATTACATTACAATTATATTACCATTAATATTATTAGGAAATATTCTATGTTATGTTAACATTATTGTGGACATAAAAACTTGGAAGTAAAACTATTACAACTATAGTTTTATTTGGAAACATAAAAGATAATAATAATTGGAAAACTGTGCTTTCAGTGAACAAAAACATTTATGGACTTTAGCTTTGTTACTGATAAAATAAACATTTTGGGTGGAAGAAAGATGTAGTATAAGATTCAAACTATATTACTATATTTTTAGAAGTGCTTGTAACATTGTTTAAAATGCTGATACTTTATTTTTGTTGATAATTTTGTGAAATTATTTAGTATTTGCTCTGTCTGGAAAATTTTATTGTCAAAAATCATTAAGTAAAAGCTTCTTTAAGGAACTGGGTAAATGTTAGAAAAATTTGATTCATCTCCCTGTTTGTATGTGAACTAATGCTAATAGCTCTGGGTGAGTGAATTTTAATCTGCAAATTAAAAACACGTTTCCTGCAGATGCTACATAAAGAATGTAAAATATTGTCTTACAAAGTTATATCTTTGCTTCAGAAACAAAGATTGAACAGAGATTTGTTATAGGGTTTGTTCAGCATTCATTCATGATCTTTATTAATTTGTACAGGTTTTTTGAAATAAGCTGTCTGTTGCCATTATCAATATGTAAAGCAGGTAGCAGTTTTATTTTAATTTGCTGTGTCTGAATATTTCTACTGGGATATTTGTGGACAACATTCATGTACTATACTAAATGAACCCCATAATCAGGGGTATGCATAGTAAGGAAATTTGTGTTCTGCATTTTTCTAGTGTGTCACATATTGGAAATACTAAAAAAAAGTGAGCTATTTGATAAATACAAGAACATGCCTAATTTATTTTCATGATTTATAATAGCCAAACTTATCTTTTACATATGAGTTGACCATAAATGGGTGTCTTCTATTTGGGGGCTAGCATTAACTCCATTATATATATTTTCTTTTATTAGCTACTAATATTGATTAGAAGAAGACAAAATGTTTTAATATTAATGCTTTCCTGCTTTGGCCAAAATGAACAAATTGGTTAAAAATTATGTGAAAATTAATATATTACATAGGAGCCTTTTATGTAGGCATCTATCAAAATAAAGCTTTGCAAGTTTAAAATTAATTTCTCTGTTCTTCATCTCTACTACAGGAACTACAACTGCTGCTTCAAAACCCCCACTTGCTATCAGTGATTGGAATAACTTAAGTGCTGATAGCTTTATCAATCAAGGCTCAACTTCCTCAGTGATAAATGTCAGTAGCAACATTGAAGGGAAAGGTAAACTACCTCCTGTGGGGATTTCAGTAATTTATTTCATTGACTTTGTTAAGACCTTTTTAGTTAGTATTTCAAAATCTTTCCAGAATAAGGATGAAAGACAAACGTTCAGACATGTGCCAGATTGTGATTTTTTAAAAAATGTAGCAAATGTCATGAGGCATATGTGATTTTTTTTTTACAGACTAATGTACATAGAAACACCTAAAGTACTGGGTAGGCCCCATTTCTAGAAATGTTATCAGTGAGCTCTGACGCTTCTTTTGGATATGGAAATAGTCAGTATAATGGAGATCCTTAGTGCTCTCTGAGCTTGGTTGTTTTCTTGCAGACATTTCATTGCCCAATCTAGGCAACATCATCAGTGCATTTCAACCCTGAGCTACAAATATTTTCCTTTATTGGTACCACATATGGACAACATGCTTCAGAAAGCATGCAAATGGGAAAAATTTGCTTGTAGGCACACTTCCACTAGGACTGATGATGTTACCTAGTTTGGGTAATGAAACACATGCAAGAAAAGAACCAAACTCAGAGAGCAACAAGGACCTCCCATTTTAACCCTGAGCTACAAATATTCTCCTTTTTTGGCTAGTATAATTTCTCAACTTGGTTAACAGTGTGTGTTTTATTTATATCTGCTTATGTTTCATGGTACTGTTGACATTTGTCAAATCTCTTCAGCAAGAATCCTTCATGTTCTTTCAAATCCAATGCTTGCTTCTTCATAAAGGATCTTATGCCTATGTTGTAGTACAAGCATGTTCTATATTTCATAATTGAAAGGCTTTTCTGAAAATATTATAGTGAAGAATGACTTCATTCTGTCTTATTTGTCCTTGAAATACAAGTTTAATGCTGATTTTCTTAAATAAGCCCAATTGTGTTTATTTAGCTGAAAACAATATTTATATCTAGCTTAAAAGCTCTAAAAATCCTGATAATTTCTTAGTTTGTGTTTGTCATGTAGATATCAAATACCTATTTAACTCCAAGTCTTTTTTATAGTTGGTGAAGGAGATGTTCCTTTTAGAGAAAGAGAAAAGAAAGTGCGCCCCCTTTCCATGTTTGATTCTGTTGAATCAAACGGAAGTACTTCTGTGCCTACAACAACTACACTAAGAAAAAATCAGAGTAGCGAAGACCTCCTGCGCGATGGCCAGGTATGTTTGTGGGTTTTTTAAAATCTTGATTTCTCTACATGACAAGAGAAGTATCTAAGTCCATTTGATACAATAGGCATTGATTAAAAAAAATCCTATTGACTTTTAATTATTATTTGAGATCACCATAAAAGGAAATTGCTCTATTTCCCAGAACAATTGAGCAAACAACAGGGGTTATTCTGAGGTGTGCACCCAAATGCAAGTAGCAGATTTTCACCATCACAGAAGAAAGGGAGCTCTTATATACATTCTATGCTTTATCTTGTTCTTCCTTCTCTTCAATCACATTTCTTAGTGGTGGAGGAAAAATAAAGAACAGGCTTTTCAGATGCTGTTGGGGAAGAGAACCTCTAGGACAGTGATGGCTAACCTTTTCCGGACTGAGTGCCCAAAGCGTGTGCGTGTGTGCGCTAATGCGCGTGCACGCGCCTGAACCCCCAAAATGCAATGGGCGTGTGGCCCCCGCATGCGCCCCGCGTCCCGCCCCCCGCATGCGTGCACCCCCGCACATGTGCCCCCTGCACACATCCCTTTGCGCATGTGTGGCAGAGACCCGAAGACCAGCTGGTCGGTGGGAGGCGCAGGCGCATGCGCGGCGGAGCTGAACTAGGGCAACTGCTCACGTGCTCACAAGAGAGGGCACTGCGTGCCACAGATTCGCCATCACGGCTCTAGGAGCAGCTAAAAGCACCAGAAACTGGGGGGGGGGGAATTGCAAATTGCAGTCATGTAACCCCAGGATTTCGCAACCAGTCGTGATTGTGAGCTGGTTGCCAAATACCTAAAATGCAGTCATATGGCTACGGGGTGGGGATGGGGGGGTATTTTATAATATTCAAAAAGTGTCTTCCAGTCCATAAAGCTTTCCGAGGCCATCTTAATTCCCAATTCTCATTAAATGACTGGTCGTAAGCCAAGGACTACCTGTATATTTTTCCTGATCACACAGACACTAGCATAGGATTTGTCACTTGCCTCTTTTATTCTGGTCGAATCATGGCAGAAAAGATTCAGCATTTGCTCAATTTAAAGGTATTATGGCTGTAATACCTTTTACATAATCGTATCATTCTTTCTCATTTGATTGTGTATTGTGTTCTCTGGTAGGTGGTTGTCAGCTTTGTGGGGTAAACCCAGATAGGAATCACAACCCTATGAATTAATTCTACTTTATTGTAAACCTACATTGACAGATTCTTACATTCTGAAAGTACAGTCCTCCTCCCTGTTTTATAGCCTGAGAAACTGGGGAGGGACTCTTCTCTTGCAGCATCTCTTTGCCCTCTCTCCCAGGTTGTTCCCACCTATCATGACAGAGGCACTCTGCAACTTTTACGGTTGGAAACTTATTTACAGTGAAGTAAGCATTTAGATTTGAGTCTGTGGAGTATGTTTCACATTGCTATGAAACATTTGGAACTGATGCATCTACAACTGCTTCTCAGTGGCTGTGCACTGCCAGAGAAAAGCAAAACTCTAGAGACTGCAGTGAACAGACCAACTATCAGTGACTCTGCTGTAGCAGCATTGACACATATCATAATTTCGAGGTTGGGGGAGGTCATCTTTCTATTTGGATTCTTTGGAATTTTGTTCTCAGCTTTCTCCATGATCTCAGGTCATGGAGAATCACCGGGTCCCAGCAAAACTTTGTAATAATTGGACCTTTATATTTTAGTGATTCTGTGGTGGTCAAGAAAGCTCGAGTTGCTGATTGCCTCAGTTTGACAATGGACTTGTAGCCTCACTTTCTTCTTCACCAATATTTATGTTCCAAGTTTAGGATTAATTTATCCAAATGTGCAAACACTTCAACTGATGACAAGCTGGCTCTGCCTGTCATCTCTTCTTGGCTCTCCGTTCAGGATGTTCAAGACACTCAACAGAATCTTCTATCATATATTCTTACAAGATTAAGTGGGCAATTTTAAAACCAGTCTTCTGTCCCAGTCAACGTACTCTGCAATTTCTTTTATCTCTGAAGATCAAATTTTTGTTTGTTTCTTTATGGAGTGTATATTGATTTATTATTTCTGTGTTCTGTACTACTGTGTATGTCAATGGAAGGTTTCTGGCTGGTTTACAATTATTTCTTCTTGTTCCTGTGATGGCCCCCCAGAAGCCTAAAGAAGCTTAAATAGCCCTTTCCTATTCTGTTGGTTGTATTCTGTTACCCTGTATAATCAACACACCTTTCCCTGGTGCAGGTGTCCCTTTCAGCCATTCTCTTTCCATTGGATCACTAAGTTGTCCAAACCCTGGGGATTTTTGACAGCTTAATGCTACACAGATAGAAAGAAGGTTGAGCTTCTGTTGAAAGAGCTCAGTAGATAATATTCTGAGGTTTTGGATTACTTGGGGCCAGACAATTCCTCTTGGCCTAAATTACTTCATAACTATTGATTTTGTAAGGCGGGAGTTCTTTGTATGCTACCTAATGAATAATAATACTCTGTATTTTCCTAAGCAAGGGGTCAGCAATATTTTCAAGCAGTGGGAGCCAGTGGGATTTTGCAAGATATTGCAGATGCCAAAAGTATAAACATGGGAGGGGAACCCTTTTTTGTTTATCTCCTTGATTAAAAATGTTCCAAATATGAGGATTCTTGTGAGAACACTGACATTTTGCAATATTTGACTGTCTTGTGAGATTTCACCCTGTAATATTTATGTATTTATATTTTGGAGATTGGTGACTACCATCTAACCCCAACCCTAATACAGTATATGAGCAAGGTAAAATAGATAGCATTGTCTTGTGTTCTTTATCTTTTGCTATTATTCTGGTAAAATAACATTTCTTTTGAATGTCTTATTTTCTTGGCTGTTTTTGACTCACAGATGGGCACTAAAAGTGTCGCAAAAATACCACCACCTGTTCCTACCAAGCCAAAACAGATCAACTTACCTTATTTTGGCCAAACTGGTCAGCTTCCTTCATCAGATGCTAAGCCTGAATGTAATGTCCAGAAGCTGCCTCTGGCAATTGCCAGCGCAGGAAGTAAGCAGAAGCCACCAGCCGCACTGACACCATCAGCATCTCAATATGCTCAACAAAAAATATGTGTTTCCCCAAGTGGCCCTCCTCCTAATCTGGATCTAGCTCTTCCCAAACAAGAGAGTCCTCCTGCAGCAGCTGTGAGACCTTTCACTCCTCAGCCAACCAAAGAAGCCCCTCCACCACCTTTTCGAAAGCCACAGACTGTGACTACAAGTTCCATCTACAGCATGTATACAAAGCAGCAAACCCCTGGGAAGAACTTTCAACAGGCAGTACAGAGTGCTCTGACAAGAGCCCAAACTAGAGGACCTCATTTCCCAAGTGGTGAGCATTTAAGGATTTTTTTGCTTTGCTGTGTCATGCTCTGCTTTTTATTAAAGGCTGTTTCTAAAGGGAAGAGCAGCTTGAACTGTGGTGAGAATTCAAGGAGCTACTCTGTTTAAAGCAAGGGCTAATAACTTGCAAGTTGCTTGCAGTCCCCTCATCTTGTCCTCCTTAGAGCAGTTGGAGCTGGAAAGACTGGTCCTTTATTTGCAGGTCGTTTAAAGAGAAAAATTAAGTCAGTGGTTTGTAGTAACATGAGCCCTAAAATTACAAATGCATTTGTGTCAGCTGTTATTTAAAAAAACCTAGTTATTTTGTTGGGATTAGGATTGCTCAAGAAATAAAAATGCCACTTACGTTTAATAATTACATGTTCATCTATATTTCATACGGATTCTCAGATTTGACAATATCACAGCTGCTCATAGCAGTTTGCACAGGCAAAATCTGGGGTAGATTTTGTCCATGCTCATGCTTTGCTTTTGTAACCTTGATTAAGTTAAAAAAAAAATACTGATAAGCCACACTCCCCTCTTCCAAACTGCTCATGATTTCTATGTTTGAGAGCAGCTGCCTTAAATATTGAAGATAAAAAAATCCTCCAAACATTTTGGGCCTGCCACAATAATTAAAAGAAATTGTGTGCTCCAATCCCAAATTTATCTACCCTATTTTAAGATACCCCTTTTTATATATTATTACTTACATATTGAGTTGAATCCAAATAGGTTCTATTTAGATACAATGACATATATGAAGTATGAAGAAATAGCTAACCACAAACTGAGGAGAGGGAGGGCTGAAGAGCTAGATGTGCTGTCAAATACACATACCTCAAACTCCTTCAGAATGACAATGAAGGAATAGGAAGCTGCAACTTGTATTAAATTGCTCCTTTTCTGGACTAAGGCAGACTAGAAAAATATGTATTCTCTTCTAACCTGGAGCTGACTAAGCTGTGTTTTTGTGGAACACATGCTTGTTAATTGTCAATATTGACATTTTTAATTGAAGTTCATTCACATTTTGATTTGGATCTTCAGATGTTGAATTGGAATAGTATAATTTAAGCTACAACAGTTTCTCTTTTTACTAGAGAAATATGTACATTTTCTTAAGTGCAATATATTAAATATGATGGCTCTGGATTTAATTGTGCTTAAGTACCCCTTGTAATCACGGGATATGTTAGTCATAGTTACATTCCAGAGGTTACAGTGGGTCTGCATTAAGCATGAATAAGTTTGGCCCAGCTCAATATCAAAGACTATTAATTCTGATTGACTGTTGCTTCAGGGTTTGTTTGGCAACTGTCTAATTAAACCATGTACATAATGTGTTGACATTTCCAGTGCAAGTACTTACACTGCTTAAGAGAGATGTTGCTTTTTATTGGCAATATTAAAATGTAAGTCATGTTGTAGTGGAATTGTCAAAAAACCTCCAATACCTCATTTTCCCCCTCTATTTCAGTTGTGGTCTACACTGCCAGTGCTTAAACTTAAAAAGAAAAATAACTGTAAAAAAAGATCCCTCATGCTCCATTATATTTCCTAAAGATATAATGAATGAGATCTCTGCATAGCTGATTGGAGTAGTCAATCATGTTATCAGTTTTGATATAAATTGAATTGGTTGAATGTATGCATAGTGCATTTGTTTGGGTTTTTATTTTTTGCCAAGTGTTTATGGTTTTCTTTCTGAATTGCTCCTTAGTATATGGAAAGCCAGTTATTGCTGCAGCTGGTGGCCCAAACCAACAGCAGCAGATGGACAATAATTATTCAAATACACAAGGCAAGCCAGCTAGTCCAGAGCCTGAAATGGAATCTACAATTTCGGCCAGTGAAAATAATGAAACAGAACGTATTCCTCGCCCACTCAGCCCAACCAAGCTTTTGCCTTTCTTGTCAAATCCGTACCGAAATCAAAGTGATGCTGATCTGGAGGCCCTTCGGAAGAAGCTGTCTAATGCACCAAGGCCACTGAAGAAACGTAGTTCTATTACTGAGCCAGAAGGTCCTAACGGGCCCAACATTCAGAAATTATTGTACCAGAGGACAACTCTGGCTGCTATGGAGACCATTTCCGCCCCATCGTATCCACCAAAGCAAACTTCAGCTACAGTTACCGAAATCTCAACAGAAATCCCAAATCCTTACTTAAACTCAGAAATAGTAAAAGAAGTGATTCCTACTCCACCTGAGCCAACTATTTCAGAGGAAGCAGAAAGCCCAAATTCTGATTCCAATACTAATTCTCTGCCTTCATCAGGGCTAGATAGTGTTCTTGAGGGGACCTCTGACATCAGTTCTCTCATTCAGCCTGAAATGGAAGAACCAAGTTTAGATGTGCCTTTGCCTATTGACATATACATGGAAGAATATCCTCCCTACCCACCACCTCCGTATCCTTCAGGAGAACCAGAGAACTTGGGAGAGGACTCATTCAATATGCAACCTCCTGAAGTCACGGGACAATTTTCTTTACCACCTGTAAGTAAAAACACACTACTTCAATAATTTTGACACTTATCAAGTAAGATGATTTATTGTGCCACTTCTGCAGTGTATAACTCTCTCTAAGGTAATTCAGCTGTATTGATTGCTAGACACACTTTGCTGCTGTGCGATATCTTCAGACTTCATTTATTGAAAGCCCTGTTCAAACTGAAATGACAGATGGATATCTTTGGTAAAGTAGTGGATAGTGGCTATTATGCTAGAGTAGCAATAGCAATAGCACTTAGACTTATATACCGCTTCACAGTGCTTTACAGCCCCCTCTAAATGGTTTACAGAGTCAGCATATTGCCCCCAACAATTTGGGTCCCCATTTTACCGACCTCGGAAGGATGGAAGGCTGGGTCAACCTTGCGCCTGGTGAGATTCAAACTGCCAAATTGCAGTCAGCCGGCAGTCAGCAGAAGTAGCCTGCAGTACTGCATTCTGTGGAATACCTTTCAGTTAAATATCTCTGTTGTAAAAAGTAACGTGGTCAACACCTCATTTTGAAATGTTTATGAAGTTTGTGATAATCAGATGCCTTCATGATAATCTGTGTTGTACAATAAGAAATGGAGAGCCAGTTTGGTGTAGTGGTTAAGACATCAGGCTAGAAACGAGGAGACGCTAGTCCCACCTTAGGCATAAAACCTGCTGGTGACTTCGGGCCAGTCACACTCTCTCAGCCTAGGAAGCAGGCAATGACAAACCGTTTCTGAAATCTTGGCAAGAATGCTTACAGGAACTTCTCCAGGAGTCAACATTGACTCAAAAGCACACAAAGTAACGTAGTAAGAAGTACTATACAAGTTGGCTTGAAAATACTGATATGTCTATAGCAGTGATGGTGAACCTTTTTTGGTTTGCGTGCCAAAAGGGGGGGAGCGCGGGGGGGGGTCACGTGCGTGCCCACACCCATAATTCCATGCGCCCGCATGCGCATGTGACCCCGCTCCCGGCACGCGATGGCACGCATTTTTCGCTCTCACCAGGCTTCAGAGCCTTTCTAGGAGCCTGGGGAGGGCGAAAACGGCCTCCCCCCCCCGGAGGCCCTCCGGAGGCAGAAAATGGCCCGTTTGCCAACTTCTGGTTGGACCGGAAGGCCCGTTTTTTTGCTCTCCCCACGCTCCAGAGCCTTTCTAGGAGCCTGGGGAGGGCGAAAACGGCCTTCCCCACCCCCTCCGGAGGCTGGAAACAGCCTGTTTCCCGACTCCCAGTGGTCCCAGAAGGCCCGAAAATCAGCTGGCCGGCGCGCACATGCGCGCCGGACCTGAGCTCACGTGCCCACCGATATGGCTCCGCGTGCCACTTGTGGCACGCGTGCCATAGGTTCGCCATCACGGGTCTATAGTCTGCCAATTTGGAGAGACCATTGTAACATTTAAAAATCAAATCAGTTTCCTAAATTTCTTCCCCTCTGATAGTGTCTTAGGGCATCCATTCTCTTACTCTCTCTTCACTGATGCTTTAATTTGCCATCATCTTACAATGTTTAAAAATTCACTGTGGAATAGTTTTGTACAATATGTGCTATAACATACATACACTACACTTTAGAAAAAGGATAAAGACTTTCCAATTTCAGCTTATCATACAACTTGGGTAGCTTGCTGAGTTACTGCCAGCATCAGGATATACTTTAATACTTATCTGTCACAACGCTTTGGTTTAATTATTTGCATACTTTTGCTTTGCTGCAAACCCTGTTAGTATATTCCAAATAATTGATTCTAAAACAAAACAAAGTGAAGGAGACAAGGCTATTCGTGTTACGTTCTACCTTTTCAATGTACTCTGATGTCACTGCTGTTTTTATAGTTTTGAATTATTGTTGTTTGCTCAGTGGCAGCCATTCACTCCTTTTATCTAGATGGTACATATTATGTTTGTGTTCTAGGCTCAAATATTTGAATTTTTAAAACTGCTGAGCCTCTCCCTCATATTAGCCTTCTTCAGTCTTTACTTATCAGATTAGTCTTTTAAAGTATTGATTTAACCTCCCTTTTAAAAAAAAAATCTTTTCCTGGTGGTTACTCTATGAAGATGACATTGCTTGCCTGCTTCCATTCTTAAATGTTAATACCTAGTTTTTGCTTTAGTGATGATGTTTTAGCAACAAATATTTGAGTATAATCATGTATTGTGGTGAAATCTTTCCCACTTGGGAAATAACTAAAGCATATTATGCTAATAATTGTGTTACTTGCTTCTGATGTAGCACCATACTATTTCTCAAGCCAGACACTACTTTTGATACTACTTTGTTTGGGGATTTTATGTACACTAAGGTACTATTTAAATGGTCTTTGGGACATTCCAGGATTTGCTGCTTCGTAGCTCCTTTATTTCTGGCCCTTGGTTGCCTCATCCCATCCTGCATCATCTCTGAAAAACTTTTCACTTACTGCACTGTTGCGTTCTAATGATTTACAAACATGCTTCAAAGAAGTAGCCTCTTTTTAACTCCTTTTAAGCTGTTCCTTAAAGAAGCTGCAGTGGTTCCTGGGCTCATATGTAGCCATATAGGCTCAGGAAAATGCTTGAATGAGTTAAAGAAATGTTATGGAGGCAACGCCTGATCCTTTCCTGAAATTAATCATGTCTAAGACAACAGGGGCCAGATTTGGAGATGATCTATTTTCAGGACTTACTAGAATGAAATATATATTGCTTAGTCTATTCAGAGTTTTTTTTTTACTTGAGTACATCAATTAAGAAATTGTAACTTTTAATATGATGCAATAATTGGTCACATTAAATTATTTTTTCAATTTCCATAACATTGAAATTAACTAAAATTGTTTTTATTTTAAGTGAAAAAGCTCCTATGTTACCATTGTTTTCTTTTCTCTAGGGTAAGCGGACAAACCTGCGCAAAATTGACTCAGACAGGATTGGTCACGGAATGCGAGTAAAATTCAATCCACTTGCTTTGCTTCTAGATTCATCCCTTGAGGGGGAATTTGACCTTGTACAGCGGATTATTTATGAGGTACAAATTCCATGTTCCCTTAGACTTGACCTACATTTATTACTGCAGTGTGTTATAGCAACTTTCAGGGATGGAATATGAGATCAGTACTCCTAAAGAGTTTCAGGTGTTATTCAATCCAAGAAATTGTACAATACTGTGTATGATACTTGGCATAATGGAAAGCATATTTAGCATTCCCTTTTCTTTTTCTTCTTTTTGCTGCACAGGTTGAAGATCCCAGTTTGCCCAATGATGAAGGCATTACAGCACTTCACAATGCTGTCTGTGCTGGTCACTCAGAGATTGTGAAATTTTTGGTACAGTTTGGTGTAAACGTAAATGCTGCAGATAGTGATGGATGGTAAGGATGCTCTTTGGCATTTTGAATTAGCATAAGTAAGTTACCTTAATGGAACTTTCCACCATGCGGTATCTAGTAAATACATGATAGTCTATATCCATTTCAATACCCTGTTTCCCCGAAAATAAGACATCCCTGATAATAAGCCCAATCGGGCTTTTGAGTGCATGGCAATAAGACCAAGGGCTTATTTCAGGGTTCAAAAAAATATAAGACAGGGTCTTATTTTCGGGGAAACACGGGTATCTCTGCCTGAGAAAAGAAATAATCATTTTCCTGTTTCTTAGGGATGGGGATAGGTGGGTGGGAGTTGCCCTTGGCTCATTAGAATAGTTGGTGATTTCAACATCTCTGAAATACAAAGCAAAAGATTTTACTTACTGCGTTAGGATAAGAACAGCAGTACAGTCTTCAGCAAAAGAGGAATTTGGGTGTAGAGATGAAACAATATGGCTTTCAGAAAGCAACTTTGGGGAAATGCAGTTGTCAGTAGTAAAGGTTTCAGAAGCCATAACAACCATTAACACTTAATGCTAATATTAATGTTTCATATTACAGTAGATTTATTTAAATGTATATAGCACCCATTTTAACCTTGTGACTTATGAAAAGGGAACAGCAGTTAAAAACATACAATAGTAATAATAATCATAATGGATACCACTTTGCATTCAAGGGGGTGGGGAAGTCTCAGCCATCAATACAACCTTCTCATGGATTCTCACCAGGGGTGGGTTCCTCCCGGTTCGGACCGGTTCTCCCGAACTGGTAGCGGCCCGCTGGTGACGTCACGATGTCACCGAACCGGATCGGTCGGTGCTGGTCCGTGGGGGCCGCCATCTTTTTTTTGAACTTTTTTTGATTTATTTATTTTTTTTTGCATTTTTTTTTTTTTGCATTTTTTTGAATTATTTTTTCCTTCTAAGCATGCGCAGAAGCCAACTTCCGGCACTGTGCATGTGGTCACCATCTTTTTTTTGGCTTTGTTTTTTTGTTTTTTTATTTTTTCCGGATTTTTTGTTACTGCGCGCGCGCGCCCATGAGGCGCACCCACGCGGCATGGGAGGGAGCGAACCGGCAGCGATGTAAGTTGGAACCCACCAAAGTGATTCAAAACATTGCTACTTTTTTCTTTTCTTTTTTGTGATATATAGGACTCCACTGCATTGTGCAGCATCTTGCAATAATGTCCAGGTGTGCAAATTTCTAGTAGAATCGGGTGCTGCTGTATTTGCCACAACATATAGTGACATGCAGACCGCAGCAGACAAGTGTGAAGAAATGGAAGAAGGCTATACTCAGTGTTCCCAGTTTCTTTATGGTATGTGCCCAAAATGGGATTCCTTAGAGCAGTATTTTCTCCCCAGATTTCCTCTTTTATGTCTAGAAGATTCTTTCTTGCTGTAGAAAACAGCATGTCCATACATCCGAAGTTCTGTGAAAGTTTTATGTTGTGACATCAAATGAAAAGCATTATTTGGTTCTACTTCCCTAATCCCAAATTTCACTGTAGACCTGTTTGCATGTTTACTACTTCTTAATAGGTGACTTGATGCTCACCGTCTTTGAAGATGTGACTCTTTCTCTTATAGGCTGATTTTTCTCTGAAATTTCCTTTCTCCCCCCCCCCCTCCTCCATTTCATGGCAACTTGAAATCTTTGCAAGTTGACAGTAGAGGTCAATTGCTTCTTTTTTCATGAAAAGTATTTTGGTTTTTTTTAAATCTTCAACTGAGATTAATTTACTGCATCATACATTGTTTTCAATTCTTCTTGGATTTTAATGTTTGTGTGGAGTTTTATTAATTGTAGTGTGATTCTTTTGTCATATAATTGAATTAGATTTTATCTGTCTACACTTGCTTATGCTGTTTGTTGTTGTTTCTTCATGAATTGAAGAATGGAATGACCTTCTTGACTTTCACTTATATCTGACAGAAACAGGACAACTAGAGAGGCTTTCTTTGTTTGATAGCAGAGAAATAATAGAATATAGCCTTGGATAATAATCTTCTAATATTTTGGTTGCAAAGAGCTTACATAGGAAGAGTGTGTGTTTCAAATTGAAAATGTTTTTAGTTTGAAACAGTTCAAACTATCTTAATTCAAAACCTTTTGCACATTCTTCAGGAAATCTTACTGAATTTGAATAATTCATGCAGAAATGTTTAGCTGTCTAAACTCTTACAAAGTCTTATCTATTTTGCCATCCCTTAATTTCTAGTAGCTTTGTTATATATGAAAATTCATTTTATTTTTCTAGTTTTCTTTTGAATAAAGGGAACTTCAGAAAGCAAAGCATTGAAACACTTATGTATTATATGTAGGACTTTCATGTATAACAGAGATGGGGATATTTGATAGAAGCATTAGCACAATTTGTGTTTTGTTATTAGTATCTTCACATGCACACTGGAAAACTTATATTTTTTGCTGAAAGAAAAAAATGCTATGAAAATTGCATTGAAAAAGATGACTAAGGGGTTGAAGAGAATTGTATAATATATAAGAGGGAGGATTATAAGGTTGTAATTATCTGTTGAACAGAAGGTTGAAAGTCATTATGCTCTATTTCATAACTTTCGTTTATTTTTCTTTGGATTTTAGCTTACTTTGTGTAAAATTCTCAATATTTTTTTTAAAAAATGCATCTTCACATGCATTGCAGGTAGAATGATTTTCCCACTTTGTGTCACTTTTATATCCATCCACAGAGACTGTATTTATGTTAATGCTGCTCCTATAATGGCTTGAACATTCTTACACAAACTATATTTGCTGTAGTTCTGTGACTTTTGGCTTTTTTTTTTTTTTACTTAGTTAAGAATTTATGTGATAGCATTATTATGGAATAAATTTTTGTTATGACAACTTGGTCTGATTTTTTGTGTGTGTTGCAGGAGTGCAAGAAAAAATGGGTATAATGAACAAAGGAGTAGTTTATGCTCTCTGGAATTACGAGGCTCAGAATGAGGATGAGCTATCCATTAAAGGAGGGGATTGCATGACTGTCCTTCGCCGGGAAGATGAAGAAGAAATAGAATGGTGGTGGGCTCAGCTAAGTGACAGAGAAGGCTACGTGCCACGGAACTTGCTTGGGGTAGGTTGAAATAGTTGCAATTGTTTCTTAGTATAGGTTGATAGCAGTATATCCTTTACACAAATGATTTGGCTAGGTTAATGGTCTTCCTCACTTTCCAAATTGTCAGGGTTTCCTGCAAGTTAAATTAGGATGCCAGCATGATTTATTCTAAAGTCATGGATGTTCAATATTTAGCGATGTTGTAAAATCAGCAATCTCTACCTTATGGCAGCTGCTCTTCTGTAGCTGAAATTGATTTCATAAAGATTTATTTCAAGTCAGAGTTCATAAAGAAGTTTGCTAATGGTATATTTTGGCTTCTTGGAATATAGGTAGGATGAATTCCAGAACTACATTATAGTGTTTTAGAGAACTGGGGAACCTATGAGAGGAACAAGCAATGTATTTTAAAAAGAATCCCGAAATGCAGGAGCTGAATCAAATCTACTCACTGAGATCTTAATTAATCCTCAAAATGAACCCAATAGATATTGTAGAGTCTCTCTAGTTCACTCTTTCCTCCCTAGTCTTGACTTCTGGCAATCACCACATGATTTTGGTGGTCTATATGATGGCTCAGGGATTAAAGACGCTGAGCTTGTCAGTGTAAAGATGACAGCCTGGGTTTGAGACCCGAGCACTGCACGATGGGATGAGCTCCCGTCACTTGCCCCAGTTCCTGCCAACAAAGCAACTCCAGAGCATGCAAATCAGGGGTGGGTTCCACTTACCTTCCCCACCGGTTCGCATCGCGATGTTTTGCGCACGCGCGCGTTCCCTCGGGCAATTTGGCTTCCGCACATGCTCAGTAGCTTCAATCAGCCCGAAACACAGCTGAGGAGCTGATCAGCTGTGCTTCCGGCGAAGGAATAAAGGTCAGTTTAAATGCAGGGGCAGGCGGGAGGGCCCTTTTTCAAGCGGAAAAACCTTCCACACAGTAAAAAAATTCACTAAAAATTCCCCAAAAAAGATGGCGCCCACGGACCGGCACCGACCGAACCGGATCCATGACATCACCAGCGGATCGCTAACGGTTCGGGCGATCCAGTCCGAACCGGGAGGAACCCACCCCTGATGCAAATGCAAGTAGATAAATAGGTATCACTTAGGTGGGAAGGTAACAGCGTTTGTTGCGCCTTGGTGTATAGGCACACTGGTCACAGGACCACAGAAATGTCTTTAGACAACACTGGCTCCCTCAGCTAAGAAATAGAAATAAGCACCACCCCCTAGAGTCGGATACAACTGGACAGGGGAAACCTTTACCTTTATGTGTGTCTGTATACACAGTACATATTGCTCTTAAAAAAACTTCAAGGAGAGCATCTCAGGTATGTTTTAAAGTAATTACTGTGTGTCTTGACTTGTGTACTTGAGACAACAACCTCTCTTTTCTCTTTTTCCAGCTATACCCAAGGATTAAGCCAAGGCAAAGAAGCTTGGCATGAAAATGTTAGAAGCAATTTTATGAAGTATTAACTGCAGGATGTTTTCCTTTTCATCTGCAGAAATGCATCTGTGAGACTTCCTTTGGTAATAATGTGATATAAAAGCAAGGCTGAATATACCTTGAAAACATATGAAGGATAAAAATTATAGAAGAAATTCTACAATGCTATTTTCTCAAGCAATGAATTAGTTTCCCCTTTAGGCAAATTAGGCCTGATGGTCAATCACTGCCTTCTCTGCTTCTATAGTAGCTTTCTTTCCACCCCCTTTTATAACTTACTAGTAAGATAGAACTCAACAATTGCTCCAGACAGTCTCTCTTAAACCTTTTTCATTCCATTCTGTAGAAACAGAGCAATGTTAAGTCAGGTAACCTTTTCATATAGAAACTAGTAACATTGTGCTTTTAAAATGTCTTAGTAGCAGAGCTAATGGGATGAAATGTCATGAAATCTGTTGAATTAAGGAATCTAAAGCAGTTCTTTGAGCAATAATTTTAAGTGCAGTAGCATTTTAGGATTCCAAAGTATTTGAAATATGTCACATGTGATGTAGCGTATGTGGGGTGTTTTTTTTCTTCCTTACAAACAATATGTTTGTAACTTCGGTATTAAACGTAGAAAAGCCAGTTTTTGCATCTCACAAATTTTGTTACAACTATCTTTTCCTCAACTGTGATTAAACATTTGCTTCAGAAAATACCAGTTTGTTTTTACTCTTTGAATACTCAGTGTTCCTGTCATTGAACTGTTCTCATGTGCTGATGTGAGCACAATAAAGACTAAAATTTGTAACTCCCAATGTTGTCAGCATTTCTTGGTTATCAGGGATATTTTTCTGTGACCTGTAAGCTATAAAAATGACATTGCTCTTGACATTAAAGTTCTATTACTTTATCCTGACCAATTAGATTGTATAGAGGGTTGTGTGGGGGTATAAGAGAAGGAAGATACCTGAAAAGGAAACGGTTTGTTTTAAAATTGCTTTATATCTATTATTGACAAAATCATATCTTCTTGAATTATGGTAATCTCCCCAGCTGCATCAAGCATCCTGTGGCCCTTACTCCTTTGGACATTCAATTTTTAATTAAGCTTTAGAGACAAAAATATGTGTTGGCAGTGACAAAGATGAAGTCTGATAAGTTTGTACAATAAGCCTCTTTATGGGAATATTCATATCCAGAAAATACATTCTTACACTTGATTAATCATTGTTAACTAAATAAACACTGTGTGTTATAGTTGTAGTCCTCGTTTAACAATCATTTGACGTTACAGTGGCAATGAGTGAATGGTATTGATGTCCAGAACCCGAAGTTACAGCCATTGCAGCACCCCTATGGTCACATGATCAAAATTTGGGCACTTGGCAGCCTGCCCCTCTTAACAACAGTAGGGGTACTTCAGTTCCATCCACCTCCAGAACAGTGTGCACAGGCTCAGAAAGAAGGCCTAGCACAGCCAGCCATTTTCTTGCATAGGGTCAGTCCGGGCATACCTCGTCAGCTGCAGGAGGAAGGTGGCCAAAGATCAGCAGGGCCTGCAGAGCACAAGGCGGTAGGTAGGTAGCTTGAGGTAGCACCCCCCCCCCCAACAGTGGTACTGGGGCTGAAGTAGAGGGGGGGCAATGGTGATTAGCTGAGGCTGCTGAAGGCCCCAGGCCTATACTTCAGCCCCATCACCACTGCCAAGGAATGCTGCTGTGCAGAGTAGTCAAAAGGGCACAGATGGTAGGGAGATAGGTGGGTGGGGGGGAGTTCAAGAGCAAGCAGTCCTTTGCCTTACCAAAGCTCAGGGCTGGGAGGGACCGAGCTGGGAATGACTTGGATCAGGATGATTCTTCACCTAGTGGCTAGTGGAATTCAATTAACAATATCAAAAGGATTGCTGGTGCTAAGTGATGTGGTCACATGATGTAACACTTTACAACTATGTTGCTTAGCGATGGAAATTCTAGTCCTAATTACTGTCATTAACCGAGGACTACCTATACTGTAGAGGCAGGGTAACACAATGGCAGATGAGTTGGCACTTCATAATCCCAAGCAATTTATTCCATTGTACTGGTTAAAAATGTCACTGGCTCAAGTGACAGATTAAAAATCATTTTAAAAAAATTAGAAACTATTGGTATTGTTAAGTAATTAGTGAAAACAAGTATGTCATTACATTGCAAATAAGTGAAACAGATTTTATGAGTTTTACTGCATTGCAAATAAGCATTTGCTAAGATTTACTGTAGATTTGTTGTATGATGAATGCAACCTTTTTAACTTATATTCAAGTTACACTGCTAGATTTTTTTTTAAAAAAAACCCTTTTCCTGAAAAAGCTCAAAATTTGGAATTTATTTGAACAGTAGAGAGAAAAAAGAAAAGGAAATCTGATTTGAGAGCATTATGAACTATCTTTTATTTGAATGGCAAAAGCATTCTTTACTGATGAATCAGATTTCAGTTGGTTAAAATAATCTGTAATATGAAGCTAATTTCTAATAGAAAATGCAGCCATTCCCAATACTCTTAGAAATAATAGAATGGAAATCTACCTTATGGCAAACCTGGAAGAGTTTAAGCAAATATGATAGTATTACATAAAAAGTTAGTTAATATATTGAGATTGTTTGGTAGTTGCTTTGTATTTTCAATACTCTCTCCTTTAGCAGCTTCACAATAAGTACAAGATGTATAATGAGCCCTTTTTAAAAATGTTCCATGTTTATTCCCAAGAGAACTTTTCACCATTTTTTCATTGCTTTCTCATATGGTAGTAAAGCACAACCACTGTGGAAGAGAAGGAAAAACATGCTATAAGCATCCTGAAACAAATATCTGGCAATTTAGATAAAATGTATGGGGTTTCCCCCCAAAAAATAAAATTCTTTGTAGAAAAAGGCTTGAGTCAACTAAGCAAACTTGACACTCTTACAAATTCTAGACAAATTTGACTAGCATTGCTTTACAGGGAGAATTAAGTACTTTTCTGCCTGGATCTGTAGACAACACAATAGTCAGAAAACCTCTACATTTCATAAAAGCCTCAAATCCTACATATGAATTCCTGATTTACACTTACAAATGCTGATATTTTGCAGATGGTTAATTTTATACCATAGGTTTGCAATCTCTCATAATGCTTTCCTACTGGCTACCGTAGACTAGAAGGACTGATGGGGTTGAAGTTTTAAACATATATAGAGGATGCTAGGTTGCCTCCCCTTGCTAGGTAAAATCATAGTGTTAGTTTCTTAATCTATGAAAACTCTGAACATGGCTCAGGAGGGAGCCTGAGTACATTTTTTGACAGAGCAATAACTTTCTGGTACAAAATGTTTGAGGAATGCAGCTAATAGCTGCACGATTAAGTTGTTCTCAGCTGATTTATATTATCTGCTTCATTCTTTGTCATCTACTCTTTTGATACTACATAATAAATTATAGCATTTTAAAAGATCTGCAATGTTCAGGGTAATGATATGTATTGGGTTATGCATATTTTCAAGATAAATTAAGAATGCACAAGATATATCCATACTACCTAATGCTGTCATTCCCTCCCCGAGTCTGCTGAAATGCTGCATTGTCTCTGCTGCATTTATGAACAAGACTCTGCTTAAATAACAGCCACGAAAACAAATTCATGGTTCTGCTTTTAGGGCTACAGAGGGGCTGAGTGGTTTCTTTATCTGCCAAAACATTGTTTTTATCAAGAAAAGTATGTGAAATATTAATGAACAAGTTTGACTTATGGAGGATGGAGTGTAGTCCAGAATTATTTTAATACAATGAGTTGTATATTAATATTTCCTTAATATAATTAAAACCTGTAAGCATTATCTGTTTATGGAGTCTGTGTAGGCAAGCACAGAAAAAACATGACTTTTTATGAGTTTCTCCTGCTACAAGGCTTAATTATGGCAGTCTGCTCTCCTGAGGCATAGCCTGTCATGTCAGCCACAGCTGCATGGAAACTGCTATCTTAGTGTTTTTCAAAATTTCCTGCCCTGTGTTTTTAGACCCTAGCAACTTTAATGAGCAAATAAAGAAACGTTGCATATCTATGAACTAGATCAGGGGTTGGCAACCTTAAAAACTCAAAGAGCCATTTGGACCCGTTTCCCAGAGAAAACAAAACACCCGGAGCCACAAAACCTGGGTGGGCGTGGCCAACTCGACATCACTCCCACCAAGTCACATGACACCCCCCCCAGCTGCGCCTACCCAGGTTTTGTGGGTCTGTTTTCTATGAGAAAAAGATAGCTGTCTCTCT
>QLTV01000548.1:2343907-2357456 GCA_003457575.1 Thermophis baileyi
GATTGGGCCATCGCCTTGCCGGGCCCCCCCCCCACATGAGAGGAGAAGGAGGGTCGCCGGAACGAAGGCAGCCTTCGCTTCCTGCTGCTTCGGGCTGGAGCTTACGGCCACCCCGCTTGGCCAAAGAGCTGCGGGGGGGGGATACGGCAAGGCAATGGCCAGAGCCTTAGGGCAGGAGAGAAGCCGCGTCCAAAGACCCTCCTTAAGCAAGCAGCTGCCCACCCTCCGCGTACGCTTTTGCTGCACTTTTTCGCTCGCTTGAGGGACTCCCCGCGCATGCGCACCCTCCCGGCCCCGCCACAGCCAGTCAGGGAGTCGCCAGAGGGGGAGGAGGGTCGCCTGAAGGAAAGTCTCCGCCGGGGGTGGCTATGTTCCTCAACCAGCACCAGAGAATCAGCCCCACCTGCTTCTCCATTCCCGCCGTCGCCCTTACCTTCTCAGGCCAGGTGAGGGAGGGGAGGGCGAGGCCAGCCAGTGATGGGACAGGGAGCCACAGCAGGGGGCCCAAAGAGCCGCATGTGGCTCCGGAGCCGCAGGTTGCCGACCCCTGAACTAGATATTTAGTTAACAGAAGATTTCCAGTGCCTGATATATAAACAATATGCACACTCAAGGTTGTTTTAAACCAGCAAACACAAAAAGGAGCTTTTCCTCCAAAGTGACTTTGTTTCATTAGATTTTGACCGGCTTGCTAACTTACAGTGACAAGATTCATCTGTATTGTTCCTGTTTTCTCAGTATCCAGTTTCTTAAATATCTCTACAAGGGGATAAAAAAATGAGTTTGAATTAATAAAGTTCATCAGTTTCTCCCAGGAAAGAAAAAAGCAGCAAAAACTATTTCATCAAGAGAAGCAAGGGAGAAAATTACTACTCTTAGTTATTAGACCTGCCCCTAAAAATCTGTAATTAAACTAAGATGTGTAATTATGGGAATGTAAAGCATTGTTCAATTTCATAAATAATTACCACCTGTTAGTTAAAGCTAGGAAGTCAGTTTATTTATTTTCGCAAAGTGCCCTTTATATTTTAAGAATTGCGCATAATCCACACATGCACTTTATTGCTACAAATCTTGTTGCGAGGAAGCAGTTCATATTGCCTATCTGGAACTCAGTAAAGTTAAAAACTAAACAAAAGCATTATTTTAAGATCACCAGCCTAAAGTAAAGATACTCACTGAACAAGGTCTCCAGTCGAATCAAGCACCTAACAAAGTTATCAAAATCAATGATCAGCTGCTCATCAGCAAAACGGGCCACAATGACTTGATGCAATTGACAATCCAACTTAAATCCTGAAATACAAGCAAAAGTCTAATTGCTACAGATGCATCCTTGGTGCAGCTGAATACAAAGCAAGAAGGAGCTGCTATAAAATGCTTTAAAACGTTTTAATATCTTAAGGTAAATATTCTGATCACATAAGCAGAAGCTTTGATATTGCTACAAACCTTACTCAAGTGTTGGAATTGTTTTTTCCAGCCTTACCCAATTAGGTGTCCTCCAATTGCGTGGATTATGCTTCCTGTCATTCTTAGAAAGGGCACCCACTGGCATGGTGGGAGGTGTGGAGGTGATAAAAGAACAATCTGGAGGACATCCGGTTGGGGGAAACTGGGCTACGTTATTCTACCTATGGGGTATTGCAACTTTTCAGGACCACATCTGGAAGCAGCTACGATGAGGGAGGCTATAATGTATTGGGCCTTAATCATTAGTCTATAGTGATCTCTACTTTTGATCTAAAAGTACCTGCTTGCTCCAAGGCTTTCCGCATCTCATAGGAGTTCATGGTGCCAGAACGATCTACATCCATATCCCGATAAATTTTCTACAGAATGTAGAAAAAAAGGACATTTTTCCCTATTAAAAATACTGCATTATCTAAAGGAAAAGAAAACACATGCAGATAGCCCCTTTTATTTCCTCATTATTCATGCACATTTCTTCTCGATAAAATTAAAATAAGTGTTCTTTTTCTTCTGGAGAATTAATCTTGGGCCCTTTAAATTTGATGGAATAATATTTAAGTCAGTATTTCTCAACCCTGGCAGCTTGAAGATGTGTGGACTTCAACTCCCAGAATTCCCCAGCAAACAAACAAGTTGCATTTTCTACTGTAAAAGCCAACGCTACTTAAGTTTCATGCACTCAGAGCAACACTGTATCATGCTTGATATTAATGACACTATTGCAGAGGTGGTATTCAGCCGGTTCGCACCGGTTCGTGCGAACCGTTGGCGGAAATTTGGCCAAGGTCGCTGGCCACGCCCCCGAACCGGTCCCCTGGTTGCCGCTTGCTCACCCCGCCCGCCATGTTCTTCACACACATGAATCCCATTGCCTTGCAAGTCCAATGGGATGCGCATGCGCGAATAACATGGCTACGGCACGGCAGCAGCTTTTTCTGCGACCTCTGGTACTTTTTGGCGGCCTGCGGCCAGCCGCCTCCTCTTTGACAGCCACTTTGCGGCTGCAGCGGCTGGCTGGGGGCCGCCGAAAACTCCGGTCAGCTTGCCTTCCGGACTCTGGACCAGCCGCCACGGAAGGTAAGCAGCCCAAACAAAAAGGCGGTGGTGGGAGAGGAAGCAGGGCTAGGGCCAGGGCTGCTAAAGGAGGGGAAACAGGGGCAACTGGTGAAGGGAGGGTGGGGGTAGATAGGTGGAAATTCCAAAAATTTTCCTACCTTTTCCTGTGGGCGTGGCTAGGTGGGGTCATGTGACTGACTGGGCGTGGGCATGAGTGATGTCAAGTTGGCCACACCCACTCAGTCACATGCCCCCCACCTAGCCACGCCCACTGAACCGGTAGCAAAAAAAATTGAAACCCACCACTACACTATTGGTACCAGGAAACCCATCCAAGCTACACGATCCAAGTTGCTAGAGTAGATTTTAAGCAATCAAAATTACCCACATTAATTTATTTAAAGGTCCACTTTTACCTGGTATTTCTGAATCTTTGTCCAAAGTACGTGGAATTCTTTCAGCCCCAGTTTACCACTTCCATCAGTCTGCTCTGGTTAAAGAAATTTCCAATTTAAACAGAAAAAAATCCCAAATTCTCTCACTGTAGGTACAAGGGTGTTAAACTGGCAGTCTGCGGGTCGGATGCCTCACGTGCAAGCCACGCCCATCCCAGCTCCGTGAAGGGAAAAACATCGTGATACGTCATGTGACGGCAATGTGATGCTGCAAGTTTGACACCCGTGCTGTAGGAACTTTCTTCGGCTATAATTCTCTCCAGTCTACAGAGCAGAATCTTAGTTGCTCCAAATTTGCTACCTTCTACTAAACACTTGCTACTTTTGTAGAAAGGAACCTATTCTTAGGCATGTGATAGACACCTTTTTATGTAACCATTTTGTTACTTTCTATATTTGAGGGTTGGGCAACTTGGAGTGGAGGGTACATAGTGGATAAGGATGCATCAGATGTACAGCCAGAGTTGGGGTGCTCTTTGCATTTGTGCATTGGTATTTTTGTATTTTGTATTTGTATTTTTGCATCAAGTGTTCAGATTCGAAGTTACAACTATTTTTTACAACAGTCATTAAGGAAATTCATTTTCCCCAACAGGCATTTTTTACCAGAAACTGGAAGTTAATGCCAGAAACCCACAACAAATTGTAAATTACAGTCATATAACCGTGGGAAGCTGCAAATGATCTCGTTGCCAAGTGCCCAAAATGCAATCATATGGCTGTGGGGTGTATGCAACTCTTTTAAGTCTGAAAACAGTTTTCTAAGTAGCTCTGGGCAGGTCCATTGTAACTTCAAACAATTGTTAAGCAACCAGTTGTAAGTCACGGACTACCTGAATAACGTAATTGATCTGTTTTGTCTTATATTATTGTTTCATTGCATGTTTACCCAACATCATGTATATTCATAATGTTATAGAATGTCAATGGTTAAAAAAAATCCTTCTCCAAGGAGCATTATAGAGCCGAGGTGGCAAAGTGGTTAGAGTGCAGCACTGCAGGCTACTTCAGCTGACTGCTAGCTGCAGTTCGGCGGTTCAAATCTCACCGGCTCAAGGTTGACTCAGCCTTCCATCCTTCTGAGGTGGGTAAAATGAGGACCCAGATTGTTGGGGGCAATATGCTGACTCTGTGAACCGCTTAGAGAGGGCTGTAAAGCACTATGAAGCGGTATATAAGTCTAAGTGCTATTGCTATTAATCTAACATTTGACATTGGAGGAGGACAGGGAGGGGAAAAAACAATTATAGTAGGGTAAAAATGCAAGAAAAAGGAGCTGTATGGATTTATGCTTGGAAAAGAAAAATTAAGTCGGCTTTTCCTAACTTGATACTTCCAGATTTGTTGAGACTGCAGATTCAAGAATTTCCAACGTGGACAGCCAAATCCTGCATAAATAAATAAGCCTGGCAGTTATACATTTGTTTCGGGAAGATGTTTCCAAACGAAGCAAGTGGAGTAATTAGAGGCAGAAGATCTTGGGTAGCTGAGGTAGAATTGTAGGACAGAAAAACTGCAGGATGGGGTGTGCGGGAGAACAATACAATGGAACTCCAGAAAGAATTTTGATTTTATTAGGTATGCCAAATTTGGGCTTAAAAAGTCCAGACCACTAATAGATGGTGGCCTGTTACAATTTTCTGTGTTTTGTTACTGCCATCTAGTGATAATTTTTTAGCCCAGGTAGGGTTTGCCTGATTTAAGCTTTATATGTGGTATAGGCAAAAATATTCTTTGCACATGTGAATAAAGGCAGAGGTATAGTAACTAGTTGCATCCTTCTCTGTTTATGAACATACAAAGAATGAATGAGGATCATATTCATGTTCCATATAGCTTAGCACTATTATTTTGTTTGTTTGGTAGGTGTCCCCCCAAGCTCTTAGCCTAAGATCTCCTTCTAGCCTTTCTACCAAATGTTTTTTTTTAAATGTACATGCTATCTATAGATATGTCACCCTTCAATTTAAATACTTATTACATGTACATCCCGCCACAATCTGAACTGAATCTTGGCAGTTCAACGTGGAACATCCTGCTACTCAGTATGCCTTTTCCAGACAAACACTACCTGGTAAAATAAAACAGATATGATTGGCATGTTCCCATCCATTTACCCAAGGGATGAGATGCAGCATACATCTATTAAATACAGAAGAATTTAACTATGAGAAGGATTTCATTAACCAGGACACTCAAAAAGCGCACTATAAACTCTTGACCATTCTCTTACCAGGTTCATCTTCATCACACTGCTTTAATGACCATCCATAATTTTGCTGGCCCCACTTTTCCCTACTAGAGCCTTAAACAGAAAATGTACAACATACACTGAAGGATACATCTAATAGGTCAATCATGATTTTGCAAGTTTCAATACTAAAGCCATCAGATTTAATATCTTGACCTGCAAAGAAAAACAGCAAATTCGTTACACATAGAAATCTTCCTAAGCCTTTAAAATCTTTCGCTAGTCCTGCAATTATTCGATTCATCTAGTTCTATTTCATTTTTTAAAAAAGTTAATTTTAAGCACTGATAACTTCCTTCCCTTGCCCACGCTGCAGGTTCTATTAGTCTTTTATTGCACTAATAAATTAACAGTCATTAAAGAATAAGGCTTTTTCAAGCCCAAAGTCATCTCCTTTGCTTGCAAAATTTTAAAAGGTTTTCTTTCATAAAGCTTAATGGCTGTGCTTTATTAACTATGTTGCTTTTGTCTACATGTGATGTTTTGTTTTCAAACTGGCCAAATTACATTTTAATGAGGTTTTAAAGCTTTTATGAATTATTATCTTTTCTTACAATATTTTACTACTGAAGTGTTTTAATAGTTGCTTTATTACCACTGAAGGCTTTGATTTTAGAAAGGTGGCTTGTAATATTTGAATATACAATTCAATTAATGGCAAAGAAAAAAATAAAGTTGCCACACCAAGAGAAGAGAACGTTTTAACAATATCACTTAAAATGCCTGAAAAACAGGAGCTTTTGCCTATAATCAAACAACAATAAAGTGTCAGATGATCTTCTTGTAAGGAGTACTTCACAATCAGCAACGTGACTGAGAAATTCTAAAGTCTACTATTATCTGTGCTGCAAAAAAAAAAAAAAAAGACAATGACAAGATGGCAGCAAAAAATAGAGATATCTTTCACTCTACTTTTGCATTTAATGATTATCCAGACGTTTGCTTCTTAGATATGATAAACCTAAGAAGTCTCATTTCTGATTTTCACTCCTTACAACTATGACAATGAGCCAAAAAAGTAACATACTCAGCAAAAAGGGCAGGCTCAGCTATAATTACTTCTGTGTGAAGCTGTACAAAGGACATTCAGACATAGGAGGTTCAAATAACAGGGTAAGTTTGACAATCATCCAGTATTAAAATCAAAGGGAAAAAGAAGTAAATGCTTTGATTCATTGAATCAAATCCCATGGACATGCAGAACTTTGGAAATGCTTTAGTGCTTCAAGAAAGGTACAAATAAATATTGAGTTTGCATATCCAGAAGGAACCAACATGGACTAAAATGCATTGTTGTTCAGTAGCCAAGTTGTGTCCGACTTTTAGTGTCCCCATGGACCATAGCACGCCAGGCCCCCCTATCCTCCAGTGTCTCCCTGAGTCTGCCCAAATTCATGCCCACTGTGTTGATGACACGATCTAACCATCTCATCCTCTGCCATCCCCTTCTCTTTTTGTCTTCAATATTTCCCAACATCAGGGTCTTTTCCAATGAGTCCTCTCTTCTCATTTGATGGCCAAAGTATTTGAGCTTCAGCTTCAGTAACTGTCCTTCCAGAGAACAGTCAGGGTTGATTTCCTTAAGATTGACTGATTATTTGATCTCCTTGCAGTCCAAGGACTCTCAAGTGTCCTCTCCAACACCACGATTTGAAAGCATCAGTTATTCGGCACTTAGCCTTCCTTATGGTCCAGCTCTCACAGCCATACATTACTACTGGGAAAACCATGCATAGCCTGTCCAATTTATTTAGCTGGCTTCCTATGAAGATCCTCAAAATTGACTTTTTTTTGTCTCACAGAATTGAATTGGATATCTAATCAGGCCCACAGTTCACATTTTGGGATGCTCTGGATCTCCTTTGCTCTTAAGCATCTAAGGAGAAGCTGCTTCTGGCCTTGTGAACCCATTCATGACCACTGACAGCATGTTTTCAAACTAATTTTTCTCCAGCTTATTTATCCCCCAGACGAATTCTGCGGTTTCAGTCCAATAATACAGGGGTTAATGGGAATTACAGCACAGACTCTGTGGAGAACACTCAGGCAGGCAAGGCTAAAGCAAGAAAGGGAAGAAGGAAATACTTACGTTTTGCTAAGATTTTTTTCAGAATATTACACAGTTCAAAGGCTGAGATCTCAGCATCCTGGTAAAAGGTGAGATAAAGATAGCATTAAGCACATGTGTGTTAAATATTGTTTCTGAAACTAATTAAATTATTTTTATCAAGCCGTATTCTGCAGTGGTATTTTAGAATCTTACTTCAGCCATAGATGGCCCAGAGAGCTGTGTATTTTTCCCCAAGGAACATTCATTTAACTCACCTCTCCAGCTAATTGTTTAAATAATTTCTTAAAACTGGGTTCAATTTCATCTTCAGTGAGTTCTTTCTAGGAAAGAAAAGAATTGGCAAGGAAAGTGAAATAAAATTTTAGAAGCTTCTGCTTATTGAAGTTGCTATTTCATAAAAAAGAAAATGTGCCTTAAATGTATTTAGCATAACTTTTGTTTTGCCTCTGAGCATGCCTGTCCTTTAACATTGCTGTTTCTATGTCTTCTTGAAAGTTGAAAGTTTTATAAGTCACCTTTCACAGTGTAATACTGCAGAATTCGTTTTTATAACCCAGAGACTAATGTGGAGTCTTACTTGGTCTGCCTTCCCGTGAATCAAATGTTTTTCTGACTCAATTAACATCTGGCTATTCTATCAGAAGCAAGTGTTTCTGCAGTTTGACCAATGTTCAGAGGTACCACAAACTTGAACACAAAATGTTCACAAAGATGCCCATCCCACCTGATATACTGATATACCAAATATACTGAGATATAAGTAGACAAGACAAGAGATATAAGACAACTCTCAGAATTCCCAGCCAGTATGACCAACTGGGATTCCTGGCTTATGCAGCCTGACTGCAGTCAAAACAAATATTCATATTAGCTAACATACCTCTTCAATATTGGCTTCAATTTCATCATCAACAACTCTACAAATAAACACAGTTAGATGAGTTAACACAAAAAAGATGATTGACTTTCAGATAGGAAGAGGAACCCAACTGGGGCAGGGTGAAGCTATGAATGCACCAAGCCACCCGTGGAAAAGTATTTTGAGAACTATCCACAGAAAAGGCACATACTTGTAACATTGCCATTTTTGGTTATTTGGACAATCACACAGAAAAATCCTAAAACAATATTTTTTTTAAAAAAAAAATTAAGATGACAAAATAGAGTAAGAAATGAATGAATATTCTTATACACAGCCATATGATTTGTGGCTTTCAGTGGACACAAGCATTTGTATACAGATGACCTTACAGAATCTACAGTGTACAGAAATGATTACAAAAACAAAAGCATCTCTTAAGCCTGGAGAACAGAGAAAGCACTAGAAAGAAGTTCAGTGCAACAGTCAGGACTTCAAGACTCTATGTTGAGCCCCAGTCAAATTTTGGACTCTGTTTCTTGGCTTGGTCTACTTCAAAAGGCTAACATACACACTCTGAGGAAGGGTGTCCCTAAATTTTGGGTGATGGATATATTTGGAATTTTGAAAGTATATTCAAGAGATGCCCTCAAATGTCGGCACGCCAAGTCCCAGAAATTGAACTAGTGAGACTGGGTGATGGATATATTTGGAATTTTGAAAACATATTCCAGAGATGCCCTCAAATGTTGGACGCCAAGTTCCAAAAGTTGAACTAGTGAGACTGATCACCTTCCCATCTCCTCCCTAGCTTCCCAGGATGCTTTCTACCATCTTTGCCTTTTTTTCAGAGCAAGTGGACCTGAGCAAATGCATCACTGAATTATAGCCATGCCATATTTGACTACTTCTAGGATCTCTGTGAGACCAATAACATTACTGGAATACAGATCAAACTCAATGCTAATATTTTGTCTCAAGCACGGTAGCTTCTATATTTTTGAATCTAAAAAAATAAATAAAACATACTAGAATATGGAAAAATATGTAAAATATAACGTTAAATAAAATTAGGTGAAACACGTGATTCGGCTGCTGGAGGGGCCGGTGGCCAACAGGCCACAACAGAGCATTGTGAATATTGATGGGGATCCAGGCTTCAAGTAAATATCAAATATTATTAAAAATAGGAAAGGCAGTCCAACATTTCTTGTTATAAAAGAAATAAATCAAATGATAGCAGAAGATGGTGTATTTTCTAATTTTGGAATACCTTCCTTCCAGAAATGCATCAAGTGCCCATTTCATTGGCATTTTGGCACCAGTTTTTATATCTAGGCATTTTTGAGTATTTAATGCTCAAAGTTATATTGAATATAGATGTACCTGATGTTGCTTATGGATGAATTGCTTTGTCTCTTAACAGGCTTTTAATTAATCTTATGGTATTTTACTATTTGTGATATCATTCTTATTCACTCAGGGATTTTCATGAAGGGAAAGGACAAAATAATGCTTAGCATTTAAAAATATATATTTCAATGAGAAGAAAGGCAGAGGCTATAGATCTTGGTTCGAAGATATAGTGTATCTTGGTTCAATTTTTTTTTCTTTGTTGTTCTCATCTTCATCAGCAATCTTCATCATTGTTTTGGATTTGAGATCTCTGGTGATATTCCCCCTAGTTTCCAATTCACAACCAATATAAAAACAGATATTGTAAGAAAGTATAAAAAGTATGAGCCCTACAGAAGTAAAGTTAAATATAGGTTCATTGTTAGCTTTATAGCCATGGCTTGTTTCTGACACTGGCCTCAATAATAGTTCTCTTTCCTTTTAGCTTCCTCTATAGACCTTCAGCTATGGCTTTCAATACTTCTGCTCTGTTTTCTTATTTCTCAATATTTTCATATTCATGGATTCCACCGATATAAAAGACAGAGAAGGTGGATTAGTGAATGTATGACGTACTGTGAGTCAGCTTTTTTTTCAGAGAAAACCCTGAGGCAGAAGTCCCCGTTCTTTTCGGGTTCAAAGGTGGATGGCACAATAATATATTCTCCTGGGGGAAGCTTGAATCGATTTAACACCTCCCGAAGATTGATGAATGTGTTGGATCGTTCCCTTGCTCGGTTTGTGAGAAAGTAGTTTTTGCTCAGATGGACCTTCTTTTGGGCAGAAGACTTCATGAAAGGAAAGGATAAAACGGAAATTATTATTCTTAAGCCATCAGAATCCTACTCAGATGACTGTGTTAGTAGAGCAATATAACATTAACACATCAGAAGATGAAGCTACATTCTGTTAATTTGCCTGAAAGGAGGATTCTTCAGAATATCTAATTCTACAAAAATTCAAAAGCCAAGATAGCAGTCTCCATGGCTCTGTGTGTGGGAGGAATCACAATGGCAGTAAATTTACAGAGACTCCCACAAGTGCACTGCAAACCAAAATTGGTGTTTTAAATGCCTGATACTTACTTTAACCACAGATAGTTTTTGAACAATGCACAAGTTTTCAAAAATGAAAAGCCTCAATATTCCCCCCCCCCCCAAACTATAGATCTCAACTTGCCCAGTTTGAATTTCTGTTATGGATAATTGTTTGCAAAAGATTATGAAGAACAAAATTTCCACAATTAAAACAGTACAGTCAATTCTATAGCTTTAATATTGAGAGACCCCCTTTTTAATACAATACTTTTTAATACAATGTTTAGTTAAACAGATCTGTAAATATTTGTAAATTTTTCTGTTTTACAAAATAAAAAATACACCACATACCTGTTCAGGCACCTGTGGAAGAGCAAAAAGAAAAACAAATTATACACTTTTTATTAATAACACTGAACAATGATCCTTCCCAGGATTTAGTTTCTTAACCACTGCTCTAACCTTATGGAATAGCCACCCTGTAGAATTAAGATATCTCTCAATCTCTAAAAGCTACTTCAGATAGAACTCTTTCACACAGCATATGGTGACTAATTACTTCTTGCCATTCCTTAATCTCAATTGAACTGTTGTATTTTCATGGTCTAATACTGATTACAGTTTTGATTTTAATTATACTCAACATAGACATTTTTATTGGTTGTGAGTTTTTTTTACTAAATAAGAGTAAACTGCTCTATTTACTGATCTGGAGGCATACAGTTTGAATAAAGAAAGGAATTCAAATTCAAATTTTACTAGTTAGTTTTGACTTATTTATTTCTTACTGGGCTCTATTGTATAGGGATCCCCAAATCCTTTAAGCCCACAAATGCATTTGGAATTTTGAAAAACACATCATAAAAAGCAGAGTTATGATTGATTGCAAAGGATAAATAAAATGAAAAAATAAATAAAAATGACTGTAAGAGATAGGGTGTAAGTCCCAAATATCTAATGGAGCATAACATGCATTGATTTTACACAAGTAAAAATTTAAAAGATTGAGTCCAAGCAAAGATGGATTCATCCCAAATTCTAGAATGTCCAAATTCATCTTACATAAAATTATTCCCCTTTCTGTTTCCCAAATCTCTGTTATTCTGTATCTCACATGCATGCAAGCCTCCAACCCTTAATTTATTTCTCCTCTCCATTTTCTTCTTCCGCCTCTCCATAATTCTCCCCTTGATCAGAAAAAGCCAGACATAATTAAGCCATACCTCTCTCTGCTCAATGAAAGGAACTGGCCCAAAATGAGGTTTCAGAGAAAAAGAAACCCACCCAATCTTGTTTGTTTAGCTCCTGTGAGATTTTCCAAGTAGTAATCTGGCTCTTAGAATGGAAAAGATTCTCCACCCTTGTATAAATCATCATTTCATTCAACTGTTTTAATGAACTGTACATTTATGGTAAAAAAAAAGAGGTGCCGTATAATTCATTTGTGAGGATTACATGAATCTTTAACATTGCAATTCATTTATAAGATATTCCTTGAATGTATCAGTTCTGTAGCTAGAAAGAAGTGATCCATTATCTTTATCTCAAGATTTGGTTTAACAGGAAAAAAAAGAGCCTGCCTCATAGATTGCAAAGCCAATTGTGTGCATATCCTCTCCCATCTTCCTCTGCTTCCGACGGTGTTTCTGAATCAAACCAACCAAGAAGGTACAACCTCTTTCTGGGTCATCTGGATCCTCATCTTCTTCCTCAAGTTTAATCAAATATTGTGGGTTCATCCAAAACGTATCTGAATAAAAGAAAGGTCATCACTAAAATTATGCCCAGGCTATACTGATCTTCATAAGAAATTGTGGCTTGAAAAGATGCAGCCCTACACATTTTAGAGTGGTGTGCTCATCTTAAGAGTACTTATAAAAGTAAACCTACAAGCAAACTTTAGAATGATTTTCTCCCAGATGAGGGATGTGGGTATCTTCTTTTAAACAATTAAATTCCAGTGGAAGTTGTAAATGGAAGTAATGTTTAGTATTGGACTATAAATAAACGTTGACTGATTGAATGGAAGTAATTATAAACTAAATTCCTGTAAATCCCAGAGCTTGTTTTCCTTTTTTCAAAACAATCTCAACAAAAAAATAATTTAACTGATAGACCTGTGCCCATATGTGACATCATATTAAAACTACCCATAATTAGGGAGGGATTTATTGGCCATAAAGCACCCATCCCGGGCCTGTCATAATTTCAAACAGTAGTTAGGCAACTGTTATAAATCAAAGACTAGGCAATTCTATTATTCATAGATTATTAGTAAGATACAACAGAACAGATATGGATATGAAGGCAAGTAGACACTGAAAAATGACTTACTAGGATAATTTCGGCATCCACCAGCCGTGGAACCTTTTCTCCAGTTTCCATCCATCAAGTTCAACCTCCATTTTTTATACTTATCAGTGGCCAGAGTGTCTGGAGTCAAATTACAGATCTCAAGACGAGAATAATGCCTCAGGAAATCACTAAATGACATCCTGTGGAGTAATGCCATAAATACGATACTTAGAAAAGGCATTTCAGACAAGCTTCTTCCCTTCTGCTGTCACAGCTTCAAAGAAAACCAAGAACAATCATTGGTCACTGTTAGATAGGCGCGGGAATAACAGCCAAGACGAAAGCCCCGTTCAGCACTTTAATAACGGCTAGCACTAACTACAGCAGACTGGCGGCTGGCGGCAGGGAAGCCGCCTTTATGGAGCTCCCCGCAGCCAGCTTGGCCAGTGACAACGCTTCAAACTCCCCGCCACTGATTTAACCCAATCAGCGGCGGGTATGCAAATACCTGCTTGTTAAGTCGGAACACAACACCCCTCCCCTCTTAGTTCAGCAATTGTCCAATCCGGTATTAGTGTGGGTGACGTAGTCGCGCAAGTAGGCGGGCCGCCATAAGGTCCTACTGGGCCTGCGCAATTCATTCTCTCTGGAGTCTTT
>QLTV01000548.1:2361479-2373982 GCA_003457575.1 Thermophis baileyi
AATTTTTGGCTTCCAAGATCATGCGAAATCTGGACATATATGTGCGCCATTCTTCTGTTTGTGGATTGAAGAAGGCTGGTGCTGGAGAGTGCTGTTGTGCCATCCTGTTGTTTGGCCGGTGCAGGTCGGAACTTGCTAAGATGGCCGATGGATGCCACGAGGGGCCTTTGTTCAGTCGTCTTCTCCCACTGCCTTCGTCGCCAGTGTAAGATGGCCGATGGATGCCACGAGGTGCCTTTGTTCAGTCGTCTTCTCCCACTGCCTTCGTCGCCAGTGTTAGATAGGCGCGGGAATAACAGCCAAGACGAAAGCCCCGTTCAGCACTTTAATAACGGCTAGCACTAACTACAGCAGACTGGCGGCTGGCGGCAGGGAAGCCGCCTTTATGGAGCTCCCCGCAGCCAGCTTGGCCAGTGACAACGCTTCAAACTCCCCGCCACTGATTTAACCCAATCAGCGGCGGGTATGCAAATACCTGCTTGTTAAGTCGGAACACAACAGTCACTATGACAGCAAGCCTCCTTGACAAGTTAACTTGTCACAGCATTATGCCTCAAGATATGTCAGATTTCAATTCCAATATTTTTTTTTCTATCCACATTGACTGGGAATTCTAAGAGCTGAAATCCAAAGTTATTTGGAGGGCAAAAAATTGAGGAAAATTGAACTACTCTCTAGCAATACAATCTCCTCAACATAATGGACAGTTATTTCCCACCCAGAAATGAAACATTTCTTCTACAAATTTTCTTCTGATCCTCTATGGTCCCCATACAGTGATATGGACCAGAACTTAATATGCTTATTTCCATCAGTCTAATATATCCCTGTTACAGTTTGATGAAATATAGTGATCTGACAACTTATTTAAGCATTACAAACAGATTATATACTGTCCTTCTTTTCCAGTTCCCAGGAAGTCACCAGCCATACCAAAATTCTCCATCTTCATGCTGTCTGGTCAATCTCTCTCTCACTTTTGGATCAATACCATTCCAGTTTGGGCACCTAAATATAGGAAACCAACATTATTTGAAGTTTTAGACCCAGAATTATGGATAGTGATTGTATTAATTTAGTGGGCCTCAACAACTTGGCTCAAGAAAATCCAATCTCATAATGTTTGCATTTGCTGGTACAGTCTGTTCTACCCTAAGACACATATTCACCCCTGTCAACCTTTGAGAGATGGCCAGAGTGGAATGGGACAACTCGCCACTGTCAACTTGTCCTGGCCAATTCGCCGCAGCCAACTCACTGCAGGACAATTCAACAATTCAATTTAATTATTTAAAATAATTAAAAAAATACTTTAATTTTTGTCATTCACATTTTATTTTGTCCCTCCTTTGGCATCCTTTCTTTAATGATTCTATCTGACTATTTCTTCGATATTAGTGTAACTCCTGTCCCGCAGCAAGTTGTCCACAGTGAGTTGTCCACGGTGAGTTGGTTGCAGCAAGTTGGCCATGGCAAGTTGGCTATGGCAAGTTCAGTGCGGCAAGTTGTTGCCGACCTTGGCCAGGGATACCTCAGACAACAGCCATTTTTACAAGAAGCAATAGTGATTATTTTATTATCTCTAGAAAAGGTAATAAGCCACCACAGACAGACTTATCTAATATTTTTCGGTCCTCAATGCAGTTAGAGGATGAAAAATTAAATCATTAGAGAAAGGGACTTGCCAGACTCATCCTTTCAATATTATCCCTTTCTTCTATTTTTGGATGATATTGGGGATGAGGGACATTAATTTCATGCAAAATAACTCAGGGATACTTTACTTTAAAATTGCCCTCTGTAACAGCTGACTGGGTTTTTAATGACATATTAACTCCACAAATGCCCAGTTATGTTTATCATAGGAACAATTTTGGATGATCCTAATGGTCATTATAGTGTTTTTTGTTTTGTTTTGAAAGATATAACTAAAATTGACTTGTTAAATTAATCTTAGAGATCAGTAACAAGACATAAGTGCAAATAAACCTGAAATATTATGCGTGCAGTAAAATGCACATGTCCGTAGTACAGTTCTACAAGTATATTATTCACAATCTGGAAAAATACAAAAGCTATATATAATAGCTAATACATAAAAGGTCTAGAAATAAAACAGAAAAGGAAGATATAGAAAAGATGTGTATTTAGCAGTAAAATAAAAAGGTGCATGTTGTCCAAAGGAGAACAGGAAGTATTTAATTCACCCCCTTTTCTGAAAATGAGAATCTATTTTAAATTATAAGTCCATGACTTGAAAAAAAAAAAACCTTAGCTAAATAGGGAAATAGAAACAGGAAGTTATCATAGGGCCATCCTGACCAAGGAAAGCTAAAAATAAAAGTTAAGTTTTTAAGTTATGTTTTTATATGTCAGTGGAAGAGTAATTTGTCCACAATGAAAACGTTAGATTTGATGTCTTTCTGTTAGGCAATCTTGCCTTGAGATTTCAATTGATTATTTAAAGTAAATAACACTAATCTGAAAATGGAAAAAACAGCATGCTTGAAAACTGACAGAGTTTATTTTTGTAAAAATAAGCTAGAGATTTGTTAAAGAATACTGTTTCCCTCAGTCTAATGAACAGTACATCTAATAAAGACCAGGTCACTCTAGGTGTCTCCTTTTTTTTGACATCTAAGACAAGGGGATATCTTGCCATTGTCTCTCTTCAGAAAGTTTAATATTCACATTTGAGTTTTGCACAATACTGTCGACTTACAACAGTTCATTTAATGACTGTTCAAAGTTACAATGTCACTGAAAATGGTAACTTATGACCATTTTATAACCATTGCAGTCTCCCCATGGTCATGTGATCAAAATTCAGGCAGTTGGCAATTAACTCATATTTATGACGGTTGCAGTGTCCCGGGATCATGTGTTCAGTTTTTGTGAACTTCTGACAAGCAAAGTCAATGGGAAAGCCAGATTCACTTAACAACCCTGTTGCTAACTTAATAAATGCAGCGATTAACTTAACAACTGTGGCAAGAAATATTGTAAAATGGGGCAAAACTCACTTAACAAATGTCTTGCTTAGCAACATAAATTTGGGGCTCAATTGTGGTCGTAAGTCGAGGACTACCTGTGCAATACTTTATTTAATGTACCTGCAGATGCACCAAATTAACTAGATTCCCCCACCTACCCCCCCCCACCCCTCACTAAAGCCAACAGAAATTTCCTATAACTTTGGCAGGTGATGGAAGGAGCAACTAGACAGACAGTTCATAATGCAGAAATGCATCCATGCTTAGACCCAAAGCTGTAGGAGCAGCAGCTATGATAGGAAAGTAAAAGAGCATCTTTCCCTCATTGCTAGCTGCAGGGGGCTGATATTAAAACTGAAGAAATCTATAACTTTTTATGAATGAGGATTATGTACCTCACCAAAAGAGAAGATATCTCATTAAAGTGCTACAGAAAACACAAGGAATTTGGGTCAATAGTTTCCAACATGCTTTCAAGGAAACCAACTATTTAAAGTTTAATCATTCATCGATGCAAAATGTCATGTGAAACATTTGCTCACACTGGACAGCAAATAGCTCTGGCCTTCAAGTTTAACACTCACTTATCATTCCATTTTCCAGTCCATTCAACTTCTCCCCAGGGATTTCGGATCCGGATCAGTTTCTGAATGCTTCCTCGGAAATTCACCTAGGAGGGCCAGAAGAAAAAAAAAATCAGGTTACTAATAGATGGAGTAACTGAAAAAGGAAACAAAGTACCTTAAAATGTTTTTTTGGCTACAAACACATGCATAGATGCATCTGTTTATACACAATATATATTATACATATTTTTATGACAGTGAAATAAATTGCTCTCTAGTGGGAGAGGGGGCAATTATAGTTTCTCATGCAATTATTGGCAAAGAAGCTAAATGTAAAGTGGCTTGTTTATTGGTAGTGTGTGAATGGGCATCTATGGGGACAGGCAAGGAGGGAAAGGATAATACATGAATCACAGTGTCATTACACAAATAACACGAGACTGTGTGAGACATCATGATGCAAATTACACAAACCATACAAAAATATCTTCAGGTTAAACGAAGCAACTGACTGATATGAATCCATGCAGCCACAAGAGAGAAGAACACTCAACCATCTCACAGAACAACCATTTGAACAAAGGAAATATCTGAGAACTAGACACAAAATTGGTTCATGGGAATATCATATAACGTACTCTGTAACCACCATATTCTTTGGAATAGCCCCCATCCTGAGATTCAAGTATGAATCAAGTATGTAATACCAACACTCATTTTCCCCTTTTCTAAAATGAAGACGTTACCTCTTCAGCTCCTGTGACAGAGTACGCATGTCCTTTGACCAGCTTCTGGGTTGTGACTGCTTCAGTCTCAGCAGCATTTGTGATCTAGAAACATGAAGAAATTAAGTTCTGCTTACCTCTAGAAAACTAAGACAGCAATAAGACAGATCTTAATTGGGTAATGCTATGGGTACAGAATCAACTAGAAAAAGGTTTAGCTTTACAATAGCTAGTAATCTTGATGAGTGATGGGGATGTCTGGGTCAGAAGCAGAAATGGGTTGCCACACCATGCTAACCCATAATGTGGTTTGTTGGTTGGATTGGTTGGTTGGTTTGGTTGACTGGTTGGTTGGATTAAGATACTGTAAGAACTCACTATTTGGTTTTATAAACCATGGTGCAAATTCATGCCATATGTATTCAGTCTGCTGTAATTTATTTGGTAAATCATGATTAAAATGGTTCAGCACAACATCAGACTGGGTATGGTGGTACAGGTAGTCTTCACTTAACAACCATTCATTAAGGGACTGTTTGAAGAAGTTATGGCAGCGCTGAACAAATGATAGTTATGCCAGGTCGCCTAAGTTAAGGCTGTTGCAACACTCCTGCAATCATGTGAACAAAATTCAGAAATTTGGCAGGCCGCCTGCACTTATGACCTCAGGAGCACTTCAACTCCCCCCCCACCCATCTATTTCCTCCCCACCCCTGTCTCTGTCTTTTTGGCCATCTGCCACCCTGACTGTTTGTCATTTGTTTGAAAAAAGTCCCCTATCAGGACTAGAGCCATCTGTATATTTCATTAAAACTTTATTGGAGAGGGGCCAGCCTATTAGTTTCAAGCCTGAAACTCATGCAATTAGCATTAACTTTGGCAGCAAGAAAACAAACGTCCTATTTTCTTTCCTATTTGTTGAGACAAAGGATACTGAACAGGATGTTTTAATTGCAGTGAGGGAAATTTCCAGCTCAGTTTCCTATTTGGAATGAAACTGCATGTGATGGTACTACCCAAGAGGCTTTTAATATGTATCTGCTCTAATCACATGGACAGCCAGAAGGGCTACAACAATCTAGCAAAGACGAGCTCTCATCAGCCAGTCAATTATTTCCCTGTGTCACAGTTGGCTCACGCCCTAGGTTATTTTCCCAAACTTGGTTTCAGTTCTAAAAACCATCTTTCCTGGTAGGAAAGTTGCTGCGAATAGTATGTGGGTAGAAAATGTGGCCCAGAGTTGGTGGGGATTCAGCATTGTTCTCATGTTTTGTATTCCTCCTACATTTTAAAATGAAACTCTGGTAAAGTTTACATGTGATGGGTAACTCCCTATTTAGAGACAGGTTTTCAGATCTAACGTTAACACAGCTGGAAAGGTTGGCAGCTGAATTAAAGCAGTCACTGGTTGGGTTCATACATAATCTCAATATGTTGGTGAACCCAGCAAATGTGGTTTGTAAACCATGATTTAGAGCTTAGCATATTGTATGAATTCTCTTAGCTTACTTTACAGTTATGATAAAATTTAGAGAGTAGAGGGGCTCATTGGACAACATCAGAGACAACACTAGAGATGTATACATAGACAATAAATAATTCCTTGGTATTTGCCCTTAATATTGAGGAAGTCTCTTGAAGCTTCACCATTTGGTCTGGTTCTGGAGACAATTACTGTATACTGAGAAATCCAAGTGAACAGTCATCATTGCCACTTTAGTATATAAGAAAACCTTGCAGAGAATATCTATATATGCTTCACAGCTTACTAAGAGCCAGGATTGGCAGGAGAGACCACAGTTACCGTATATGTGGAACTCATCAAAAGACCTCTTTTGCATTACCTCAGATAATTTTCTGCCACACTGTCAGGGTTTTCTAATCCATTTGGATTCAGAGTGCTTCCAAAAGGGCAAAAGAAAATCTGAAAACTCATACCAGAAAGATTGCATACTGGCAGAGGAACAGTTTAACAATATTCCCTATTTGGAGTATTTTAATATTTGCTCAGAATCTGCTACTGAGTCAGTTGCTTTACTTTACTGTATATCTGCTTCTTATCAGCTAAGCTGATTGCCCAGAAATTAAAATGGCACACTTTTTACTTTCAAAATTTTCAGTAAAGATTTCCAGGCATGTTGCCTAGTTCTGGTCAATCACTGTAGCTATCAGAAGGTTTGAGGCTTAGTGTTTATTTAAGACAGAGGTCTTCAAACTTGGCAACTTTAAGACTTGTGGACTTCAACTCCCAGAATTCTCCAGCCAGCATAGCTGGCTAGAGAATTCTGGGAGTTGAAGTCCACAAGTCTTAAAGTTGCCATGTTTGGGGACACCCCCCCCCCGATTTAAGAGGATCTCCAGATGCAGGAAGATGCCTAGAGCAGCAGCTTTCCTCATCTGCAGCCTTCATCAACCCATATATTTGCTGCAAGAGAGACTAAGCAACATAGGAATGATAATGGAAGATACAGCACTTTCATGCTTCTAGCACAACTCATTTGGCTTTTTGTTGCTCTTTAGTAGACAAAGCTGGTCCCCTTCAAAGCTGTACCTCCATTCTTAAAGAAGGGAAGAATTATGGATTTTCCAGCTTTTGGGTACGATTTCTGTTCTAGCAAGAAAGTTGACATTCTGCGCTATCATGCCATTATCAATTACATCAGTCAAACAATTCCTTTGCATTCAAAAGAACTTGGAGACTATAGTATTAACTTACATCAATAGAACACCCAAGGAGAGAACCTTTCTGAAGAGCTTTCTGGATTATTTTGAACAGGTTTGGTGGTGCTTTCTGCAGCTCATACCACTCTGCAATTCCACCAGTGAAGTCTTCAAAGCCCTCAGTAGTGCTTCCCCCTGAAAGACCTTCATAGGAACCGTTCACCCTGTGAAAGATACAACCCAAACTTTTAATATTTAATAGCTCTGTCTTTGGAAATCCTCTCTTAACAGAGATGGAACTCCATTCTTAGATGTCTACACTGTCTCTTTTTTTCATTCATGAGAAATCAAACATCAACATGTGACTCTATCACAAAGAGTTACTTCTCCCTTGGCCTCTTACCCATCATTATGCCGTATGTATATAGTTTATGCATATGTAAACTATGCATATGTAAAGCATACCCTGATGTTATGGGTATGGCTTTATATTACTCGTTTTGGCTCCAAACGAATGTTATGGATTGTGAAAGTTAGAAATGAAAGTTTAGGAATGAGGAATATGGGCAAAGCTTAACTAAAGCAAGCTTTCCCCTGAAGTACAATATGGAACAAGGATTCACAAATCAGTATTTTTTCTACTTGGCATAATATTAATCGATATTAAATCACAAAGCTGTTCTGTTCAATGCCTCCAAAATTATGCAATTTTCTTTTTCAAACATCTGTTTTTATAATTTTCCTAAACATAAGCCTTTTAAAATTATTTCTGAGCTGATATCACAAATGATAGAGAATAGGGAACCATATTTTGGTTCATATATTAATCCAGAAAATACAAATTAACAGGGAGATAATTCTTTCTTCTTTCTTTCTTTCTTTCTTTCTTTCTTTCTTTCTTTCTTTCTTTCTTTCTTNTAAAATAAAATAAAATAACCAATCTTCTTTTTCTTTCTTTCTTTCTTTCTTTTTCTTCTTTCTTTCTTCTTTCCAGCTCACAGATACAAAGAAGCAACATACAAAATTAGATTAGATTAGATTAGATTAGATGATTAGAATTCTTTATTGGCCAAGTGTGATTGGACACACAAGGAATTTGTCTTTGGTGCATATGCTCTCAGTGTACATAAAAGAAAAGATACATTCGTCAAGAATCATAAGGTACAACACTTAATGATAGCCATAGGGTAAAAATAAAATTATCCAACAATTATCCTCTTCCTGCAGCTATTATTAAAAACAACAACAGAAAAACAAATTTTGGAAAAAGATTGCCCCCATACTGCATTTAATTTTCTTTCTCTTTTTCTTTTTTTATCCAGCCATGCTTACCTACCTGTGTCTATAAGTCAAGGGAAAATATTAATGGATATTAATGGATATTGAATACATTGCTTTTATTACTATCTTAAAATGTGATATTAAAATGTACTACCAGTATCATTCCATAGGAGAGTTGCAAAATGTTAGCAGGAGAAACAATAGAAAGCTACCAAAACATTAAAGGTATGGGAGAGGAGAGTTTAGAAATGCAATTGTGTGTGCAAGGATTATGAACCCTTCTTAGTAGTTCTGTTAGAACAAATTTCTAGGCTCTGAATTCTTTCATCCTAAATTTGTTATTTTCAGCCAGGTTCAAGCTACCAGATTTGGGGTTGAAACATGTTAAATAGTTCTTCAGAGTCATAAACCTGTCTACCATATCATACCCTAGCTTTGCGTTTCACTTATGGGAAACAAATCCAGTATAAAACAAGAGAAGACTTCTAAAGTTTGCATAAAGCAGCAGAATGTTCTTAATCTTCACTTACTTGGCATAGGCCTTCTCTAGTAGGGCACTCCAGAATTCATTTCTCTCTGCTGAGTGAACAAAAAGTAGTTCTCCATTTTTGGTTGGCAATCGATCATCAACAACAACATCTGTCCACTCTCCATACTGCCAGAACTGAAAGGGGAAAGAAAACAATTCAATCAAGGCCCAATGACATGAGCTATAGCCATGCTCTAAGGTCAACAATGCTGGTTGGAAATTCTGGAGGCTGGGAAGATTGCTTTGGCAAGGAACATGGTTTTATTCAAGAACAATTGGAATATATCACTACAGAACTGTGGAGCTAGAAAGAACTACAAGCATCATCTAGTTAAGCCATTCATGAGATGTGGCTGTCCATGCTTTTCTTAAAACGTCCAGATGGAGTACCCACATCCTCTCATAACTATTCTACTGTTGACAGATTTTACCATGTATGTTTTTCTTTATGCTTGCTATTACTATAATTGCTATATGCATATTAAGATAGTGATTTTTGTATCAAATCTGAATTAATTTCATTTATGTTATACTACTCCAAAACTTCAAACCAGTTTTGCTGATCAACAGCATGGCTCCAGCTCATGTCACTAGCCTTGACTAAATATCTATATATACATATCTATCATGCTAGTTCTATTTAGGCTACATTTTGCAAAACAAAAACATTATATTGATGTATACTTCAGCGGTGGGTTGCTCCCAGTTCGGCCCAGTTCTAAGAACCGGTAGCACCGGGGGCGGGAGGCTCCGCCCACCCACCCGGGACGCATGCACAGAAGCGTCACACGTGCGCAAACAGGTAGTAAAGGGTTTTAGAACCCACTACTGGTATACTTTCACAACATTTTTTAGAATTTTACCCTCCTCTTCCACCTCATGTCTTCAACATTTCCAGAAAATTTATATTTCATTGATATTTGTAAGTGGGGCATTACTTGAAAAGCACTGCTAAGGAAATGTTATGAAAGCACCATGACCTTCCTGGGGACAAATTATATCTATAAGGGCCCTTTCTGTTCTTCCCGTAAACTTTGCCCCAGCTGAAAAGCAGAAAAGACTCCTTGATACCTGGAAGTGGAAGATTCCTGCATAACTGTCTTGGAAACTTTGATCACTGGGAACCACCCGAGCCAAAATTTCTTCATTCAAAGTGAGAGATGCAATGGCTGCTAGAAGCCAACAGTCTCCTAAAAAACCAAAATAAAATCAAATGCTACTTAAAGGCAGAGAACAAAATTTAGCAAATTTGAGTCTCACTGGCCAACCCAGATCAATCATTTCATTTAAGATAAGAAGAAACCAAAATAGAATATATTGGTTGATTTGCAAATCAACAGGGTATGACAACATCAGCTGCCCAAATTGTATAGCAGAAATGTACAAAGTCTGGAACGATTCTGAGTACATTTTTGTTCAGAGGGACAATCAGCCCCATTCAGTTCCGGTAGTCAAAACAAACAATGCTTCAATTCTACGTCTTTACTGCATTGGTATACATTGGGATTTCCAGCTGATTCTTGTTCTACCAATGCCAGAAAAAGACTGCCACTGCTGTGTGTGTGAAAACAAACAGTATATCCAAAATATGCTCTACCAGGGTTGAATAGGAAAAGCTTCAGAAATACATCCCCAAATTATTGAAAACAGCAGATACCTCACTCCCACCCTTCATTCCTAAAATTACCTATCAGTGGTTGTGCAGGCAACAACAGTCCCAAAGGAAACCAACAACCTTATAGCTAAACCAACAACCTTATAGCTAAACCAGCAACATTCTAGTTCCCCATCCCACTCAATGCAATTCTGCTTTGATCTTAAGCATGCTACTCCTACACATGCGTTCCTTTCCCATAAACATTTTTGGGACTGGACAGTTCACTTTGCCTTCTTGAGCTCAACCAGTCACACATAACAGGCTTCTTTGATGTTATGCTTAATGCAAGCTGATCATCATGGCAGGCACTGAATGTTGGTTGTGCTTCAGAGGTTGGAACAGTCTGTATCCAGAAAAAAACAAGTAACAACGTTGATTTGTTTTCACAACAAAATTCTCCTCTTGTAAAGACATCTTTAAGAATAACTACCGTAACAATTTTGCCTGGAATAACTAACAATTTTCAAGTTCCAGTTTGGATAACATTTTTGCCTCATACCTGGGGCACAGGCAGTAAGCAGTGAGTTAAAATGAATATATTACTACTTTGGGATCATGAAATAAATCAATTCATTGTTTTTACACAAGCACAAATGCCCTCATTAAAATGTGGACATGTTACGCAAAGAGAAAGGTGCAAACAGAGAAAGTAAACAGAAAAAGAGGATAATGTAGGAGAAGGACTGGCAGAACCTGGGGGTGGAGTCAAAAGAGGAATTGGCTTAGAATCTCTATGTAGAAACAAACAAAGTGCAACCCCCCCCCTTTGAATTCTGTTAACCCTTATCTAGCGTCAAAATAGCTCTGTTAGTTGCGTAGATTCCTGGTCATAGGCATGAGCAATAAATCAGTTTAATTGGAACTTCATGTGCAGTCCTGGTCTTGTATGCCTAACAGATAACCAGCAATAAGATAGATGGATATAATTACAATGGCAACGAGTGCACTGTTAGAAGATGTAAAGGACCAGGTTGGGGGCTGATCATCCTGGAGAAAGTATATCTAAGTGGTTGCTGAGAGTCAACATTGACTTGATGGTACATAATTAATCTACTTTACATATAGGTTCTGTCCTCAGAAACAGTTTTATAAGTTTCATCTCCTTGCTCATATTTGATGATGATGATGTTATCCATTCAGTTGAGTCTGACTCCTGGCGATTTTATGGGCCAGGTCTCTCCACATCTTCTGATCTTGCACTATTTCTTTGAGTTTTTCTATGCTCCGCCTGATGTCAGCTTTGATAGTGTCCAGCCATTGTGTTCTTTGATGGCTGGGTTTTCTTTTACCACAAACTCTTCCAAACATAATTGCTTTCTCCAGTGAATTCCCCCGCATTACATGGCCAAAGTAAGTGAGACGCAGTTTTGTGATTTTGCTTTCTAGTGTTATGCACTCCAGTACCTGCTTGTTAGTCACTGCTCACATTTAGATATAGGAAATCAAGACTTGATTCCAGAAACAGGAGGGGACAGTATACCTAAAGAGCAGGGGTGGGTTCCAAATTTTTTTACTACCACTCTGTGGGCGTGGCTTAATTTTGTGGGAGTGGCTTGACGGCCATGTGACTGGGTGGGAGTGGCTTGACGGCCATGTGACTGGGTGAGAGTGGCTTGATGGCCATGTGACTGGGTGGGAGTGGCTTGGCGGTCGTGTGACCGGGTGGGAGTGGCCAACTTATAAAATGTGGTGAAAAAGTGACTTATGACCATTTTTCACACTTAACGACCGTTGGTCGTTAAGTGTGAAAAATGGTCATAAGTCACTTTTTTCACTGCCATTGTAACTTTGAACAGTCACTAAACTGTTCAAAGTTACAATGGCAGTGAAAAAAGTGACTTATGGTCATATGTCACTTTTTTCACTGCCATTGTAACTTTGAACAGTTTAGTGACTGTTCAAAGTTACAATGGCAGTGAAAAAAGTGACTTATGACCATTTTTCACACTTAACGACCATCGGTAACTTTGAACTTTGAACAGTTCAAAGTTACAATGGCAGTGAAAAAAGTGACTTATGACCATTTTTCACACTTAACGACCTACGGTCGTTAAGTGTGAAAATGGGCAGAAGAAACTTTTTCAAGAGATG
>QLTV01000548.1:2383748-2395797 GCA_003457575.1 Thermophis baileyi
CTATGTAAATTGCGTCTATTGCTTTACCCTGATCGAGTTGTGTAGTCCATATGTTTTTGCAGTGTAGGAGTTGCAGATTACAGGATAATTTTTTCCTGAAACCAAATTGTTTGTTAGAAAGTAGGTTGTTAGTTTCTAGGTGGAGGGTAATGGATTGGTTTATGATTGATTCCATGACTTTGCAGGTGACGCAACATAATGAGATTGGTCTGTAATTTTCGACGTTGCTGGGATCTCCTTTTTTGAAGATAGGGATGACTGTGGCTAGTGACCATAAGTTGGGTAAGGAGCTAGTCCTGAAAGATTTATCGAAGATTATGCTAAGAGGTTCAGCTAAGGCTGTGGAGAGCTTTTTTAAGAAATATGCACATAGTCCATCAGGTCCAATAGATAGAGATGGTTTTAGGTTGCGTAATGTCTTTGCAACGTTATCTTCTGTAAAATCAATTTGTGTTAGATCGTTGTAATTATTTGTGGTACGACTAGGAAATATTGGGCATGAGCATGAGATAAATATGTAGTTCTCAACGGAACTACATCTACATGGAGGAAAGTAAGCAGTGGGTACCACAAGGTTCTGTTTTAGGCCTAGTACTCTTTAACATCTTCATAAACAATTTAAATGAGGGGATAGAAGGGGAACTCATTAAATTTGCAGATGACACCAAGCTAGGGGGAATAACCAACATTTTAGAAGATAGGCTCAAAATCCAGAAGAAACTTGACAGAAAAACACTAGGCCCTATCCAACAAAATGCAATTTAGTGATGAGAAAAGTTAAAGATTTTACACAGGTAAAGAAAAACCACAGGTATAGAATAGGTGATGTCTGGCTCAACAGCAATAATTGTGAGAGGGATCTTAGTGTCCTAGTAGACAATGACTTACTGTAAGTATGAGCCAGCAGTGTGCTGCAGCTGCCAAAAAAGCCAATGCAGTTCTAGGCTGCATCAACAGAGAGACAGTATCATCATGTGAAGTGTTAGTACCACTTTATACTGCACTGGCAAGACACTTAGAATACTGTGTCCAATTTTGATGACAATACAAAAAATATGTTGAGACTCTAGAAAGATAAATGGTTGCAGGAACTGGGCATGTCTAGTCTAATGATGAGAAGGACTAGGAGTGACTTGATAGCAGTCTTCCAATATTTGAGGAGCTGTCACAGAGACGAGGGGATTGACCTATTCTCCAAAACACCTCATGGCAAGACAAGAAGCAACGGATGGAAACTTATCAAAGAAAGATCCAATCTAGAACTAAGGAGAAATTTCCTGACAGTGAGAACAATTAATCAGTGGAACGGCTTGCTTCCAGAAGTTGTGTGTACTCCATCACTGGAAGTTTTTAAGAAGACATTGGACAGCCATCTGTGTCAGGGTTCCGAATAGCATCTGGAATTAAATCAGAGTCCGAGGCAAAGCATTCCTCAAAGTTCCAATTTATTAACAGAGCCATGTCAGCACGGCTGGGAGAAATCCCGAATCTGAAGTCTTCGGGGTTTCTCCACCCAGTTGAAAGTTCAAGCCCTTTGTCCCCACACCCCCAAGTTCATCACATGAACCAATCTTCCTCTGGTAGCTTGGTAGGAACTCCACCTTCTTCCGTGCAGGTGCAGGACAAAGGATGACCTTGACAATCTAGAAGGAATTTGTTGTGGCTACATGCAGACATCCCTCATGCAACTGCCCCTCCCAAATTCCCATAGCAAAGAATACATTTTAAACTAGCATAAAGTGTGGCAGGCCAAAGATCCAAAGAAAATGGCTTCGGCCTGACAATCTGTCTGGAATAATATAGAGTCTCTGGCTTGAGCAGGTGGTTGGACTAGAAGACCTCCAAGGTCCCTTCCAACTCTGTTATATTGTATCATTGCAGAATTCAAGCTGTTCCAAGCTGCCCTTTGTAACTGACTGATGGTAATTTTGTCAATATTGAAGGTGTTCAACTGGTGCGCCAGTTATTTTGGTATTTGGAGTTCAAGGCACTTATCACTATTAGTACTACCATATGCAGTTCAGGCTTCATATCTGCTGATCATTTTGGCTATACCTGTTATTTGCTGCTTTATTATTTCCAGTGCTTCTTTAATCTTCCTTGTTTCTAGGTGATATTCCTTAATCCAGTATTCTTTTGGTTTTTTTTTTCTTCAGCTTTTTTTCAACTATTTTAGCTTGCTTGTATCTCATCTTAGCACACTGATCTTATTTTCCAGCCTGTTCTTGAATTTTGGTGGTGCACTGTTTGCCTTTTGCCCCTTGTTTGTTGATTTGGCATTCCAGTTATTCAGTTGTAACTGTCGAATTAAAAAAATGCACCTTATGCTCCTTTTCCAAAAAACCAAGACATAGAGACCATTGGCAACTATGGAAGGATATGCATACCAGTTTGGAAGTGACATACATTGGAAAGGTCTTCTAGAAGAGGCTTTGGTTAATATCAATGTTCTCAGATGAGTCTCTTCTGCAGATGCAGCAGGTTTGTAACAAGAGAGAGCTTGTTAAAGGTTTGGGTAATTAAAATCAGTATCAGGCATGGTCCAATTTTAATCCCAAGGCAGGGGTGGGTTCTAACTTACCTCGCCGCCGGTTTGCTTCCTCCCGCACCACGTGGCTGCCCACGCGCATGCGCAGTGCCGAAAATTCGTTAAAAATTCAAAAAAAAAGAGCCAAAAACAAGATGGCGGCACGTGCGCAGTGCGCACATGCAGAAGAAAAAAAATAGCAAAATATTCCCCAAAAAAATTCCCCCAAAAATATATATATAAAAAAAAAAAAGATGGCGGCGTCCACAGACCGGCACCGACAGAACCGGCTCCGTGACATCACCAGTGGTTTGCTACCAGTTTTATAGAACCAGTGCGAACCGGGAGGAACCCACCTCTGTCCCAAGGTTTTTGGAAGGGAGTATGGACAGGCATGGTCCAATTTTAATTTTATTATTGCTTTAATATAATCTGTGTAGTTTTCTTCTGATTTTGCTGGCTCTTAGAAAACCACATTCTTCTGGATTAGCTGAAATTTGAACACCTATAACCTGATGTAAAACCTGCAGCAAAGCAAACTTTGTACCGTCTCTGTAAATCCAGCTCTTCGAATAAACAGTTTGTGTTTTCTTCAACTGTCCTTTCATCCTCAAAGAGTGCATTGAGTGGGATCTGGAGTTATGGCTGGCATCCACTCAGGAATGTTTATATATGCAGGTCTGTGTACATGTATTTGTGTATACCAATATGTATCCCTGGCAATGGGAAACATACTGCAATTTCTAAACCAAATATTCCATTTATTTCAAAAAGACATGTCACAAAGGAAACAAGCTCCTTCTGCTTGGAAACTAAAGGATACAAACATGCAATCAGCTGCTTCTACGAAGTAAATTGATATAAAGTTAATTGATGTAAGAAGATGCATCAATGAATTCATCTAAAGGAGATTAAGGTATCAAGGTTGGCGAAAAAGAACAGGCAAGGCAATGAAGAAGTGCAGTGAGGTATAGCCCTTCGAATATTTTTGGACTATAGTTCTCATAACTACAATGTGTAAATAAAATATGATGAGTTTCCCATTTCTGATAAATAAAAAAGGAAATAAGTAGAATGTGAAATATCAGGGCAGAACATCAGGAGACATTTGTCTAATTGACTGCACTCTTGTGTTGGACTACCCACTTAATTAACATTCACAATTTTCACTGAGAATGGGATCTATGAACATTCCAGCCCAACACATCTGGAGAGCACCAGATTAAGAAATGATTACATGTCTTCACTCCTGAAGGCCCAATCATGAATGTAGGTTGAAATCCAATGTATGATGAGTACAATCTCTGAGTTGTAAAATGTCAAAGATTGAATGCTTGAAACATTCAGTAAAGGCATAGAAACTCTCAACATGGGCATATTTATTCCCAAAATGATTGGGAATAGATGACAGATCTTTGCTGTCTTATCTGAAAAAGCTATGTAAAACTAAACCTCAAAGTCCTGTTTATAGCAGACTTTGTGTAAGCCATTCCCAAATTTGTTAGGGACTATGCTGAGAGAGAATTATGAGCATCTGAGATCTGGAGAATACTAGATTGGGGAAGAACAGCAATAGCACTTAGACTTATATACAGCTTCACAGTGCATAACAGCCCTCTCTAAGCGGTTTACAGAGTTAGCATATTGCCCTCAACAATCTGGGTCCTCATTTTACCGACCTTGGAAGATCATGACAGCACCTATACAAATCATTCTTCCGCAATCTAGTATCCTCTAGATCTCAGAAGATTCTCATAATCCTCTCAGAAGATTCTCATAATCCTCTCTCTAACATAGTCTCTAACAAATTTGGGAATGGCTTACACAAAGTCTTCTATAAACAGGACTTTGAGTTTTAGTTTTACATAGCTTTTTCAGATAAGATAGTAAAAGGTCTGTTGGTTTCTTGCTGTAGGCATTAGAAATGTTTCTAGGCAGAAGGGCTTCATACTCTGATGTGTTTTGGGGCAGACTGAGTCATACTGGAAGAATTTTGTAAGAGGAGAATTGTATTTGTCTATGCTGGCAAAAACAAAATATATCAACAATCTGATAAATAGCACTTTTTCTGACTAACACATTTTACTAAAAGCATATGCCTTTTAATAAAATTGATTAGTTGAAAAGGTGCTGACAGATACTGGAAAGATAGTTTTAACTCCAGAACATCAAATAAACAACTGGATATCCTTCCTAACAAGTACTTAAACCTAAATCATCCCACATTCCAAAGAATCAGGAATATAGTACCAATCAGCAGGAATAGACAGTGGAACAACTGAAAAACACAAAACTTTTAGCAGACTCCTCAACGTTCTGAATCCATGACAAATTGGCACATATATTCTAGCTCGTTTTGATGGCATTTTAAAATATTTGTAGAATTGCTGTAAGCCCCTCAAAGAGATTGATTATCGGGCACCAAACAAACACTGTTCATAAATACAAAGTGGTGTCGAATTTGCAAAGGCAGTCTTGGCCAGTGGGTTTTTGTTTTGGTTTTTTTGCTCGGTTTGTCCTCCTAACCGGCTGAAGCCAAGCAGTCCCAATGCAGACACGCGGCGGCACAACTCGACCCTGACCTGATCCACCAGGGATCAGTGGTGACCTTAGACACCTTCGTGCACGCATTCGGGGGTCTGGATGAAAGGACAGAAAGGTTCGTTCCCAAAAATCAACCCCCCTTTGTCATTCAGGCCCCATTGTCATTCTCCTACCCTCCCGAACAGGAGAGAAACGCGACGTTAAAATCTTCCTTTTCTTTCCTCCCATCCCCCTTCTCCGGGTGATTCCCTCCTCTCTCCCGCCAGCATCTGCGCGGTGGTCTCCTACCGTCGGCCTCTTCCAGACGATGCCTTTTGTTTTGTGCGAGTTTGGCCCTAGTTCGTTATAGCCCAGAGAAGGCGCGGCGGCGGGGAAAGACGGGTCTTGAAAGAGCTTGCCCGCCTCCAGACACTCGTTCCTCAGCGTGTGAAAGTCCTGGTTCAAGTACTTCACGGCTTTGGAGTTGGAGCCCAGCCCTTGCGCGATCTGCCTGTCTTTCGCTAATTTAGCGGCAATCCCAGCCATGGTGTAGCTTCACCACGCAGCGCTCCTCCCGCCTTCCTCTCTGCAAGGAAGCCCCGGCGAGCGGAGGGGATTCAGAGCCAAACTGGCCGTGGGTGATTCATTTCCAGGAGAGAAAATAACAGCGTCTCTATACCCGGGGTGTGGCTGGTCCGGCCTTCACGGGACAGGCTGGAGAAAAGAGGCCGCGAGCCTCCTCCTGCGGCTCCTTACGAGCTCGCTGGACGAGCGAGGCTGGCTCGTCTGCATTTTTTAAGGATGTGAACAAACGGTTGGGATCGAGACCGCGAAGGTGAACCCGATCTCTCCCCGTTTTCTAGGGTGGAAAGGTGCCCACCGCCCCGTCCTTCAGGGATTTTACACACAAGGAGAGAGCATTCAGGTCCCTTAGCCCCCACCCCCACACACAATCTGCCTGCCTGTGGCCTGCCGGCCTATCTATCTATCTATCTATCTATCTATCTATCTATCTATCTATCTATCTATCTATCTATCTAAAAATGACGGGGCAGCATACAAATAAAATCAATTACACAAATGATTTATTATTTAGTATCCTGCTCTGCATAAAGTTTGCCCGGTATTAAAGCAACATTTTTAAAGAGCACAACTGCAAAAATTAGTAGCAGCTATAATAATGGCAATAAAAATATAATAAACAAGGCAATAGAAAATAGAAATACCAGTAAAAGTTATAAAAATGCTAAAAAAACCACCTAAGAAAATAAAAAGAACTTGCTCTTAAAGGACGACTGTAAATAGGGCAGGAGCACTATAACTGAAAAGGCCCTTTTTCCTGCCTTGCCATCACTTTTAGAAGCTCCTTTTCAGTTACAGATAAACTGTTGAACCTCTGATTCCTTGCTCCTGAAATCACTGCTATGAGATCCTGTGCATTTCAACTCAGATGTAAGTCTTGGCTTGTGTTGGTACAACATGGTTATCCTTTAAAAGCTTGGTTTTCACACTTAAAACTAATGTTTTGAGTTTGGAGAACATCCTGAAGTAAAAAGTAAACCACATCAGCTGGACTTGCACAACACACTAGGCTAAAATGTGATTGGGTTGTTTGTGGTTCAGTTGTGCTGTGTCTATTGGGATTGATGTTGAAGAAAACTTGACAAAAGTTGAAGAAAAATGAAGAGAACAGTCAGGTAAAATGGATAGATTCAATTACAAGACAAATGCACCACTGAGAGACCTAAAAGGTTGAAGAAAGATCATTCTGGAGAGAACGTATTCACATGGTCACTAAGAGCAGACACCAAACTTGAGGTTTATTAACTAATCACGGTGTAGTATAGAGTGTCTATAAAATTGTAGCCTAGTCAAAGGCTAAGCCTCCCATCCTACTAAATGAAATATAAAGATGTGCCTTTAGAGCAGGGGTGTCAAACTTGCGTCATCACAACGGCATCATGTGACGTATCGGGACTTTTTTCCCCTTCGCTAAACCGGGTATGGCGTGGCCAGCGCATGACGCATCCGGCCCACGGGCCGTAAGTTTGACAACCCTGCTTTAGAGGGCACATTCTCATTACACAAACATTTGCATGATATTACTTTTGTCTCTTTCCAAGACTGCTACAGAGGCTGCCTGATTGGGCATTGCACAGTCTTATACATGCAGGTTTAACACTTTTCTGGAAGAATTTAGACATTTTTAAAAAGCATATTTAATATTCGTTTGAAAGAGTGCTACATCTATCTTTTTTTTTTTAAAGTACCAATGCTCCGATATAGAGGTGGCTGCAGAGAAGTAAAAATATCAACAGACAGATAAAGAAGCAGGGCTTTGATCATGTGGTCATAAGTACCAGTTTGACTTTTTTTTACTCCTGCAGATTCCCTTTCTTTGCTTGATTTAGACCAGGCCACCAATTTTCACTGCTCCTGCCAAGGAGAGGGGAGTGGGTGGGTTGTGTGTCCATTCCTTTTACCAATTTTATTCCTGGAGGGAGCCATTTGGCCTACTTTAACTCTACTTTGTGTAATATCTGGGCTATTGAGATCTGTTGGGTATAGCCACCTTGGCAAGATTTTGAAATATATAGGAACCAACCATACTTTTGTCTGATATCTCTTTTAGCCTAAATTCCACGCCACAAGCAAGCAGAGAGGTGTGAAATTGGCCCAAGATTGCCCAGTGCTCCTTGCAACCCCTTCACCACACCAGTGATCTGTCTTTCCTGCTATTTCTAAAAAGGTGACTAATTGATTAACCATTAAAGCCAAGTTCAGATATATCCAGGTTGACAGGATGGGGAAATGGAGAAGCATAGGATAAAGTTGGAGGGAGATTGCCTGATATACTGAGAGAGCGCCATCTTACTTTTGTTGCTCTATTGTCTGTCAATCAGGCCAGGTTTGGGATTCAGGACTCAGGTTTGTTGGTTTTTAGACGATTGCTAGATCTCTGTTCAGATATACTGTAGCCTGAGTTACAGGTTATAGGCATGAATAAGTTCCATGCTGGCAATCTTTAGGCAGTTTCAGAGCGATGAAAGCTTTTGTCCCAGGCACCTGTCACTTTTACTCAAACCAGTCTTTCTATACATTAATGACAGCAATTGATGACTGTTTTTCTAGCCTGCAGGTGACACTGCATGGCAGGGGGAACACAGCCAGGGGAATCCACCAATCTTTGTCTTTGACGTATGTCTCAAGAAAACTATAAGGACAGAACCAGCCACCAGCCTTATTACTGAGGCAGAATAGAACTTGGCCCTGGGGCCGCACAAATTATGCCAGCATACCTTTTTGGCAGCTGAAGAATGAGAGGAATGCACATTAACACAGTGATGAGGAACAGCCCTGTACAGTATTTTTCAGGACAAAGTGGAAGCTATGGAATTAATCTCTTTGCTGGAAAGTTAAGTTCATTAAAAATAATGTAAAATCAGTTACTTCAGTAAAAAGGTGTTAAAATCAGAACATATTTTTTCATAAATATAAGATACAATATAGAATAAAATTTGTTGTTCCACCTAAAAATGCCCCCCCCTTTCTCTCTCTCTCTTTTTTTTCAAAAATAGATTGAAAGCACATTTAGCTGTTTTTACCGTTGTTTATATTCCACCCTCAAGAAAATTCTCATAGCAGTTAAAAAAGAAAGGAACAGCTAAAACAATCCCACCACAATTCTAAACTAAAACAGGAAAAAGCAAAGCAATTAAGAGATTTTAAAAAAGAAAATAAAAATAAACCCTCAAGCAACCATTCTACCCTATCATTTTTAGTCCTTCACTAGCTTTAGAAGCAGTCAAAAAGTATGCATATAACTGAATAGTTTTTAAAATAAACACCGGGCTTCAGTTCTACACAGGTTAATTCACTAGATCAGGGGTGTCAAACGGGGTGTTTAAATCTGGCCCACGGGGCCGGCCTAGAAATAGCAAAGGACCAGCCCACGGTGCCTCTGGCAGCCAAAACGGGGCACAGGGGGGTGTGGGCAGTCCCTCGTGCCCCGTTTTTGGCCTGGACGGCCTCCTGCAGCACTCTGCCAGCCAAAACGGGGCGCGGGGCCGGTAGAGTGCTGCAGGAGGCGTCCGTCCCATCTCCTCCCCCAGCCGGCCCGTGGAGGAGAACTACAATGCTGATCTAGCCCTCGAAGAAATCCAGTTTGACACCCCTGCACTAGATTCAACAGGTTATACGTAGTAGAGATGAAGAGAAGGATTGTACAAGAAATGGACCCTAGTTTTATACATCTTTTTCAAAAGCGAATGTGCTGTATCTTCTGATTTCTTGAAAGTTTTTTCTCACATCCCAAAAGAAGCTTGTTTTTCAAAATATTTTGAGGGGGACCTTTTGGGTTTCTTTTCATAGTATTTATTTTTATTATTTCTGGCATTATAGATGGGGTTTTAAAGACCTTAAAAAGATTAGAAAGAATATCAGAAAGAAAAAGCTTGGAAATGGAAATGATAGCTGGCAGTTAAAATTTCTGAAATGCACCTAGCATCTGATTGTTGAAACTGGATTATTGATTTTTAACAAAGCCCAATATGGGCTGATAAATCTGAATTGGATTAGTTCATGGAAAAGTGGGAACATTGTTAAAAAGAATTTTTTGGACAGTATCTGGAGAAGTATGATGAAGAGGCTATAGGACTTTTGACTCATGGAGACAACTCTTAGTGGAGCTGAAGATAAGTAAAGCTAAAAAGTTCAGAAAAGTTAATTGCCAGACAACAGTCAGTGAACAATGAGCTGATTGATGGAGGGATGTTGGCCAGTATAACTCTAAGCCCTTTCTTGGTGCTAGATAGCAATAAATCTGGTATTTAGAAAAATGGATGGGTGCTAGGTACACAGATATTTTAAGTTTAGATCGTAACTTCTAAGGGATTTATGTTTAAAATGATTTGAGTGAGGAGTTAGTTTTTGATATGTTCAATATAAGTTTTTAATATCATCAACCACGATATCTTATTGGACCCACTTCTGAGGGTTATGAGTGGGAGGCTTTGTTTATCAATGGGTTTTCCTTTTCCTGAAGATATTTCAATCTGGCAGAGTAAAGTCCTGCATGTCAGGCCGAAGCTATATTTTATTAGAGACTTTGGCCTGCCACACTTTATGTTTGAGAATGTATTCTTGCTGTGGGAATTTGGGAGGGGCTGTTGCATGAGGGATGTAGACATGTAGCCATAACAAATTCCTTTAGATTCTCAAGGTCATCCTTTGTCCAGCACCTGTCCGGAAGCTGAGGGGAGTAACTGACACGTCGGCAGAAGGCGACTGGCTAACATCGTGAACTTGTGGGTGTGGGGACAAAGGGCTTGATCTTTCAACTGGGTGGAGAAACCCTGGGAGCGTCAGATTCGGGTTTCTCCCAGCCATGCCAACATGGCTCTGTTACTAACTTGGAACTTTGAGGAATGCTTTGCCTCAGAGTCTGATTTTATTTTAGATGCTATTTGGAACTCTGACACTAACCCGGATCTCTCTTAAAAACTCATCCAGCTACCCTGAGCCTCGGGGTGCTGTCCGGGGTCCTGAGCCCCAGCACCGACCCGGCAACGGGCGGCACGAAGACTCAGGGAAGATGGAGGAGAAACCGGAGGAGAAAGAGCAAGCCGCCGGGGGACAAGTAGAGAACGAAGCCGGCCCCTGAGCCCCTCTCTCAGCCAGAGCAGACCTCTCAAGGAGCAATTGGGGGGCTGAGTCCTCCCCCAAGCGAGCGTGGGAGCCTCACCTGGGCGTGGGATTGGCCACGGCCCATGAGTGGAGGCAACAGAAGATCACGCTCACCGGTCGGTCCGAAGGTGAGGGATCCCAGCCGCTGTCTCGCAGTCAATCGCTGATGGATCTCCACGACCAGTTCGGACAACTAAGCATAAGTTGGACAAATCCCCCCTTGGGAACTGAGACCACTAGATGGAACCTGGCCCAACCCACGTTCTCCTTCCCAAGGAAGCACCTGGGGCCCCAGTTGAGCGGGGACACAGCCTCTTTCTACACTGCGGCCAGCGGGACCCCAGGGGACCTCTACACCAGGGCGAAGCCTATGTGGACCACCCTTCACCCTGAACTGCGGGCGACCCACCAAGCCGGCCAGAAAACCACAATACGGCAGCCAAAGAGAAGAAGAATTTCACTCGGTCATTCCCCCCTCACCAGAGGAACCAGTAAGCACTCCCCCCTCAAAGAGGGAACTAGCAGCCCCGGTCTTCACCAGGGGCCAAGCCAGACGACCGAGCACACGGAGCCAGAACGAGTGGACCGCAAAGTTAAAGGCAGCTCTGCCTAATGACCCTTGGCTCAACGACAACAAGGAAATCCTGACAATGAGGGAAGGCTTGGCCTGGAAAGGATCCAAGCTATACGTGCCTGCCAGCCTAAGACTAGAAGTGCTCCAGCGAAGTCACGACTCCAAGCTGGGGGGACATTTTGGGTTCCTCAAAACCCTCCACCTAACGCGACGGCAGTTTTGGTGGCCAAAGATGAAGACCGAGGTGGAGGACTACGTGAAAAGCTGCGCCACCAGAAAACACCGGCCCGGAAAACCGCCTGGACTGTTGCAGCAGGTGGCCAAGCCCAGCAAACTCTGGGAGGAGATAGCCATGGATTTCATAGTGGAACTCCCAGACAGTAAAGGGAACACCGTGATTTGGACTGTGATTGATCTGTTTTCAAAGCAAGCCCACTTCGTCGCCTGCTCCGGACTTCCGACAGCCAGACACATAGCCAAACTGTTTCTCAAGCACATTTATCACTTACATTGAGTCCCTAAAAGGATCATCTCAGATCGAGGTGTACAGTTCACCGCCAAGTTCTGGAGAGAATTCCTACGTGCAATTGGATCCACGCAAGGACTCAGCTTGGCTTTTCATCCGAGTACAAATGGAGCTGCAGAAGGTGCCAACGCAATGGTGGAACAATACATCCGTTGCTGTGTGGATTATCAGCAGGACAATTGGGCGGAGCTGCTGCCTTTTGCAGAGGTAGCGG
>QLTV01000548.1:2414967-2453786 GCA_003457575.1 Thermophis baileyi
ATATATATAATTGTCTGCAGGACATCACAGGATAGGACTGGTCAAGATTGAGAGACTCCCTCAAAGTCCTTTTTTTTTTTTTTTATTTTTTTAAAAGCATTTTACAATCAGTAAGAGGCCATCAGCTATTAGCTGAGTACAGTTACAAGTTGGATGTTTGCAATTAGAAGCATTAACCCTAAAAGTAACGGTAGGTTTTAATGACAAGTTTTGTTGTTTATTTGTTTTGTCTATTATTTCTCTGTATTGGATTTTGGGCACTGAGTTTAGGAACCAGAGTTTGTCTTTGGCCTTTGATTATTGCACTGAGCACTCAAAAGTGTGAGCCTGGGACAAAAACTAATTTTCACTTTACTGACATTTGACTTTTAACAATTCATATTATTACTCTTTAGCAGAGGTCTTCAAACTTGGCAACTTTAAGACTTGTGGACTTCAACTCCCAGAATTCTCCAGCCAACATAGCTGGCTGGAGAATTCTGGGAGTTGAAATCCACAAGTCTTAAAGTTGCCAAGTTTGGGGACCCCTGCTCTTTAGTTATATACTTGATATTTTCCTCCCCCATATTAAAAATAAATACTTAGTAACAACTTAGGGAGGACTATGGAGTCCGAATTTAAGGCTTGGGTGGAGAGGACTATTAAAAGAAAGGGAGGAGGAGGAAGAGAAAGGCAATATTTAACATCAGGAACAATGCAGAGTAGATTGAATATCATATTCTTATCATTTACTGATTGGCATGTTTACCTTAGCATGTTCCTTTTTTCTTTGGAGGCATTGGACTGTGTCAGATATTTATTTGATCCACCTCTCCGTGGCCATTCACTTGCATACTTTCCTCCTTGCTGTTAACTTTAAAGCCTTTGTGCCCTAACATTTCACAGGGAACCAGGTGCTATGTCAGCCGTAGCCTTCAAACTGTCCAGGGAAAAGGCCATCCTAGATGGCCTAGGATCCAGTGGAAATATTGTAAAATACTTAAACCAGGATTTTGAGGCCCTGAAAAGGCAATGTTTGCAGTCTGGGACTCTCTTCAAAGATGAACAATTTCCTGCCAGCCCTTCCTCTCTTGGTTATAAAGAATTGGGACCTTATTCTTCCGAAACTCAGGGGATTATTTGGAAACGACCCCAGGTAAGAATATTGTTTCTGTTGATAATTTGCTGATTTGAGATGACATTTTGTTTGCTTCAAAGAGTCGCCTTCAAACTCAAAACAGCTGTACTGTTTTAGGAAATCTCTGAACCTTGGGAAAAGGCTTGTTTTAATATTTCTGCAACAACTTTTGCCTTGATCAAATAAGTTTAATTTGGGTTGAACATGACGAAGCTTCTTTATGCAGAGTTTGTTCTTGGAAAGTTGCTTAGGGTGTCAATCAAACATCTGAAAATCTTTGAAAAGACAGTATATTTGAATTAAGGGATGATCATTTTATTTTGTGGAATTATAACTGTGAAAATAATTAAAGTTTATTTTGTTCCATGGGCTGTGACTATCTGGAATAAGGGCCATCTAACAACATTCACCACTGAAAATGACTGGAAATTTATTCTTTTAGGATTTCTTTCTGTGCTCCGGGCATTTCTGAGGCAATTCTAGTCAAATAGAGTTGAAGTATTTTAGAGGTAATAATAGCTTCAGTGTGCCTTCACTGAATGAGAATGGGTTAACATGTTTATTATGGTTCCTTGCCATTTTCATATATTTTGTCATATAATTCCATTGTATCTTTCTCCATTAATATCAGATTTACAATTACCTCCCTACTTTTAAACAATTATTGTTGTAATTTTTCTCTTAAATGAATATTTTCCATGCAATAAATATTAAATGACTATTTTCCATTAAAGCATGAGTTCAAATACATATTTCCTCTCCATAGAACTGCTGAGATCTTCATCATTAATAGTCAGAATTTGAAAAGCTATTTCAGAACTGCATTTAGATTGCTCTAGAGTGGTTCCAGAGTTCCAGAATAGTTCATCTTTATGGACTTCTCACTTGTCCCATTTTCAAAGCCACCAGAAATGGAAAATAGCTTTTAAAAAACTTATTTATTATTAAGAATGATGAAAGCATTACAAATGCCATTTTAAAAAAAAACATTTTCTTCTTTTTAATCCACAGCTACACTATTCAAAATTTGATTTCATTTTCTTTCCTTTTTACAATCCACATGAACAATCTTGCAGGTATCTGTAACAATTCAGTACAGAAGCCTTAAGTGCCTGCATTATGTTGGATATTATATATTTTTCTTGTGCTATTTATTAATATATAATGTCAGCAGTTGCTTTGAAACTTGTGCACAGTCATTGTGTGCTTTTTTACCTCCAGCTTTAGTGTTCTGAATTGTATAACTGATGTTTCTTAAACCTCTCTATAATTTTGAATACATTTCCTGATATACAGAGAGCATTGCCAAAAGCAAAATGAAAGGGGAAGGCTTCAAGTCTTACTCATGCATAAGCAGTGAACCTCTATAAGCAATACAATTTTATTTATTACTAAACGATCATTTGAAAGTCACATACTCTCCATTCACTTGATAATAGTTCAAACACAATGATAATGAAAATATGGAGTCCTTGGTGCTTCACATTTTTCTGATGTTTCTTAAATCTCTCTGTAATTTTGAATACATTTTCAGATTTACAGAGTGCATTGCCAAATGCCAAAATGAAGGGAGAAAGTTCAAAGCCTTACTCGTGGATAAACAGTGAACTTCTGTAAACAATAATGCATATTTTATTTCTTATTAAACAATCATTTGAAAGTCACATATTCTCCATTCACTTGATAATAGTTCAAACACAATGATAATGAAAATATGGAGTCCTTGGTGCTTCACATTTTTCTGATGTTTCTTAAATCTCTCTGTAATTTTGAATACATTTTCAGATTTACAGAGTGCATTGCCAAATGCCAAAATGAAGGAGAAAGTTCAAAGCCTTACTCGTGGATAAACAGTGAACTTCTATAAATAATAATGCATATTTTATTTCTTATTAAACAATCATTTGAAAATCACATATTCTCCATTTACTTGATAATATTTCAGAAACAAGGAACATGAAAATGTGGATGATAATAACAATCATGCAATTGTTTTCTGAAGAGGGGATGAAATGAAAGGTAGTGAGATTCTAGTTTCAGTATTAAAATAATTGCTAGAAAGAATAATCTATTTGTTGTTTGATTTCTGAATTAAATTTTTCCATTTTCTAAGAATGCAGTAATAATGAAGAGTATCATAACATTTGCAATTGTAGAATAACTTTTTTCAATGGTAGAATAATTCTCATTAGGATCTTTTCTTAAACCGAATAACTGGCAGTAGAACCAAGCTTTTGATTATGCATGCTTCAGTGATCAATAAATTGGATCTGAGGCTTGCATTAAAAACAGTTTTTCTTCCCTGATAACTGCCCCTTCCGTCAGGTGTGTTTGATTTCAATATTCATAGGAATTCAGTCAGCGTAGTCAAACATGGATAATTGCTCGTCTTGAATAAGAGGGAGGGAAAATAAAACTGACAAAGAGGCACTCATTCTGTCATCATCCTTGAATTAGGGTCCACAGTGCAAAATTTAGAGGTAGGTAGGGATACTGTATCCAGTTTTGGTCACCACATTATAAAAAAGATGTTGAGACTTTAGAAAAAGTGCAGAGAAGAGCAACATATGATGAACAGTTGCAGGAATTGGGTATGTAGTGTAGTGAAAAGAAGGACAAAGGGAGACATGATAGCAGTGTTCCAATATTTGAGGGGCTGCCACAAAGCACCTGAAGGCAAGACAAGAAACAATGGATGGAAACTAATCAAAGAGAGATCCAATCTAGAATTAAGAAGAAATTTCCTAACAGAACAGTCAACCAGTGGAACAGCTTGTGTTCCAAAGTTGTGAGTGTTCCATCACTGGAGGCTTTTAAGAAGAGACTGGACAGCCACCTGTCTGAAATGGTATACGGTCTACTGCTTGCGCAGGGGCTTGGACTAGAAGACCTCGAAGGTCCCTTCCAACTGTGATACTCTATGTTCTGTGTTCTACCTGAGCGTCATCCTTGTTGCTTGATCTCCCGTTTGGAAGCTGTCATGCATGTAATAGTATGGGTAAAGGCTTCTTGCTGCAGACATGAGCACTAAACTGAGTGTATATTATGGCTAAGGTGCTAAAGTAGCATTGGTGGGTGGGGGAGAATTATCTGGAGTATATTGAGTACTCTGAATAATAAATGCCTGACTGGCTTAGGTCTCTCTTGAAAGTACATTGATTCCCTTCAAGATCTGATAACATAACTCAGTGTGGATCTAATCTTTCTGTTCTCTACAATTGGGGATTTCTGTCTTTCTCTTGAAATTATTCCATCCGGGCTTCCTTTTGTCTCCAACAGTCTACTACATAGTATGCTTTTCAATTCAAATGGTAGACAATATGCTCAGAGAACGAGCAATTTTTTCTGGTTTTCTATCTGATCCCTAGTGGAGAATCTTGTATGGATAAGATTAAAACTTTAGCAGACTTTTTGTATGTGATTTTAAACATTAAAATTAGAAATCTTGTATGTATGTACGGTATAGTAGACAGTGTATATACAGTATGTTGTTAAATTGATGCTTGTTGTGCTGGTAGAAGATTCAACTGAATAGTAATTCAATTTCAGTTGTGTTGTCCTGTGTGTTTAATTGTGGATATTCCTTTCAATTATTTCTTACAAAAGAATGAATAATAGTACTATCAGTTTTATGAATTGTAGCAAGAACTGGATTACTCTTCAAATATGAAGAAAAGAGGAATAATTATTATGCAGTTTTACTGTCACCACACTCAGGGCAGAATTTTGGGGCCACAAAAGGAGGAGAAGGCAGGGCTGTGGATGGGACCATCAGAATGGTCACTCTGCTTAATAAGCATATCATTATTTGACAAACACTGCTCAGGTCACAGGCCAGTGGTGGGATTCAAATTTTTTTACTACCGGTTTCTGTGGGCGTGGTGTGGCTTGGTGGGCATGGCAGGGGAAGGATACTGTAAAATTTCCATTCCCACCCCACTCCAGGGGAAGGTTACTGCAAAATCCCCATTTCCTCCTGATCAGCTGGGACTCGGGAGGAAGAGAATAGATGGGGGCGGGGCTAGTCAGAGGTGGTATTTACCAGTTCTCCGAACTACTCAAAATTTCCGCTACCGGTTCTCCAGAACTGGTCAGAACCTGCTGAAACCCACCTCTGTCACAGGCGATAGGGTGCATAGTACTTTTGTATTCTTAATGTTAAAAAAATAGTTTTCATCATTTGGATGAGCTGATATGGAGATAAATCATCTTTCAAACATGTTGGCATCCTACAAAAGTCTACTATACTTTAAGCAGTCTTTGAAACCAGTGTCCATTTCAGTGATTGGACTACAGCAAGTCCCCTTTGTCCAATAATTTGCACTTGCAGCAAGGTCCACAGTTTTCAGTAATCATTCTGTCTCACTGAACAGTAGATAAGAACCAAGAGTCCCCTTTTCAAGGTTGAAATAAATGTTTAGTGAATCATTGGATTTGTAGGAAGAACTCAAATTTGGGGAACAACCACAGGTGAGGGAGGCTAAAACATTTTAATTGAGTTTTTCTTCTCTGAAAGTGTAAAGAAATGTGAGTGGCAAAATCTAGTTGTAATGTTCATCCATTATTTTCAGGAACTGGTCCCAAACCCCCAGTTCATTGAGGGAGGAGCCACTCGTACAGATATTTGTCAGGGGGTTCTGGGTGAGTAAAGAAAAGCCACTTTTTCTCTCTCTTTTCAGGGAAGAGGGAACTGCCACATACTCTGAACTGCTGTGTGCTGCAATCAAAAAACAAACATGCAAATAGTAAATAAATGTGTTATTTTGTTTGATGACCCAAACACTATACACATGGAATAACAATGTGAAATGTTGTTTAAACCCCGACTTTATTGCTTGTTTTGTATGTGTCCCACTGATTAGTCATTGAAACAAAAAGCAATCCTTTGTCAGCTTACCTTTCTGTAAAATATTCTTTCAAACTTAAGACAGAATACTTAATGAAAAGAAATACAATCAGACTGTCTCCAGGATCTTAATTAATTAAACTTTATTTCTTCAGTAGGAAGAAACATTGAACTTAGCTTGGCAAGCTTGCAAGGGAGCTTTAAAATGTAGAACACTTTCTACTTTTGTAAAAGAGCATATATACAATAAGTTATGACTGGCTAATGACTACTTACATCAGTGCAGAATAATACAATTTCTGTAAATGTGCATTTAAACACACCTGTTAGCCTGCCATTTTTTCTATGCATTAAAGCCTTCAAATAGCAGGTGATGGACTTATTTGTTTTAACGGTTGTTTTATCACTCTTATGGCCTCTAACAATTCCCCCCACACACACACACACATTGGCATTTACACAATGCATTTGAAAGCAACCGACAATCTGTAGTAGAGGCCAAAATTCTAGGTAATAAAAGCTAGATGTTTATTTCTTTTTCATGATATACACCATTGGCCCTCAGATGTCAAAATAATTTAGCTTGGCCTTGGTTAGTAGGTTACATGACTTTGAGGGAGGAGCCGCGGTGGCGCAGTGGTTAGAGTGCAGTACTGCAGGCTACTTCTGCTGATCACCGGCTGCCAGCAGTTTGGCAGATCAAATCTCACCAGGCTCAAGGTTGACTCAGCCTTCCATCCTTCCGAGGTTGGTAAAATGAGGACCCAGATTGTTGGGGGCAATATGCTGACTCTGTAAACCGCTTAGAGAGGGCTGTAAAGCACTATGAAGCGGTATATAAGTCTAAGTGCTATAGTGCTATTGCTCAGTTAATCTACATTTATCTCTTTCATAAACTTTGATGTTTCCAGGAGACTGTTGGCTTTTGGCAGCTGTTGCAAGTCTCACCTTAAATGAAGCCATTTTAGAGTGGGTTGTTCCCAATGATCAGAGTTTCCAGAAGGACTATGCTGGGATATTTCATTTCAAGGTACCACTTCTGTTTTAAGCTATATACATCTGGTGATAATACTAAGTTAAAAGGGGTGAAACAGAAAGTAGGAGAAAGTCTGGATAAATCTAGTAACATCACAGAAAAGGCAGAATGCCACCCATCAGCTAACTACTACCTTTGTGTTGATATAGTTTATATTTTATCTCAGAGTTTCCTTTTCTGTGGAAAGATTATTGTATGCAAAAAGATGGAAAAATAATGAAATAGCTACAGTGGAAGATTGGATTATAAGATTAACTGAATTTGCAGAAATGGCGAAGCTGACTGCTCTGTTGAGAGAAACACCCCCACCAACGATTTTGAAAGTCTGGAAAACTTGTATGGGCTTTTTTACTGAAAGAAAAAAAAAGACTGAATTGATTTCTGGATTTGGGAATTAAAAAGGGCCAAAGAAGATGGGGGAAAAGAAGATGATAAGTATTTGATAGAAAGGAAGGCTGAAGGGGATAACAGTTTTCCATTTCTTGACTCTGTTATTGTCATATATTGCAACTCCTTCAATGACTTCACATTGCAAATCTAGCAGGTATTTGCGCAGAAAGATAAAGTTCTGTAAAAAGGTGGCTCATTAATTCCAATGGTTTTATCAAATGAACTCTTCTTGAAATGTTTTCCTTTGGTCTTTTCACTGTATGGGTCTTTTTCTTCTCTTTGTGGCCAGTTTTGGCAGTATGGAGAATGGTTGGATGTTATTGTTGATGACCGGCTTCCCACAAAAAATGGACAACTAGTCTACTTGTACTCAAAAGAACGCAATGAGTTTTGGGGTGCCTTATTGGAGAAAGCCTATGCCAAGTAAGTTGCAGCTAATTCTGAGACCGTTCCCCTTAATAGCTCTCAGGATTAGACTATTAATTATAGTTTGCTTGTGAATTGTATCTAATGCTACCAATGAATCCGCACTAAGTATAATTCAATGTTTTCTGCGCAGTGAACAGTCTTGAGTGGCACTTTGAAGAATAATACATTTATTATGGCATATATTTTCAGGGAACATAGTCTAGGATGAGGGAAAAATTAATTCAGTTCTTGTTGAGATAAGAATTACCAAATTAATATGCAAAGGGGGTATTCCACCTTCTCAGAAATTTCTGATGCAGCTCTCTATGTACAGATATGCATGTGTTAAGGGAAATACACATAAAATGCATTTATTAGTGGGAGGAATATAAAATAGCAATGTATTAAGGGCTTTCACATTACTTTGGCATTCACTAAAAAAAGGGAAATGGCTAATATCAAAATATTAATGTATTCAGCACTTAAATCATCTCCCCTAGTAGTCTCATAGATGTGAATGCATATGCTGGTTCTTTCCTCAGACTGGATTGGACTAGTTTGAAATGGATGCAGAAAATTAAGTAAAATTAAGTTAATTAAATAAAATTACAAAATTAATCATGTTATAGCATAGGATCCATACTTCCTACTGTAGAACCGTTCTCAAAAATTCAAGTTTGAGACTGGCTGGCAATTATTTAGAATGGCAGTAACCAAAGAAGATTTTTTTAAAATTAAAAATATGCCCTTGCCTATTTCTCTCGCTCTCTTTCTCCCTTCTTTCCTTCCTCCCTCTCTTTCAATTTACAGTGAACCCATAATTCAGCCTGCCCTCCTTTAACTAATATGGATATGTCCTTCCTACTAATTTGTTCACATTCTCAAGGAGTATCTATTGAAAATATCAAATATGGGAATAATTGTTTGCCCGTATTATCACTGTCTTTCTGAAGCTGCTTCTCACTACACCCTGGGGTCAGATGTAATCAGCAATTCAACTAGTCAACAGTGTTGATGCAATGATGGCAGAGAAGAAAAAAATGTTTGCTCTGTTTGCTGTCACAGAATAAACTCTAGACAGGGAGTTGACATATGTTGGCCAGGTCAGCCCAATTTTTCTTCTACCAGCACTCTTAATTATCAACTTTATTGCCCTTAGCTCCTGAGAAATCAAAAGGACCTGAAGTGTACATTCCTGTAGAACATATTTAAGATAATCACCTCAGCTAACTGGCTTATCTCTCCATTTTCTAGGTGTTTTCACAAGATTACCAACTCTAATTTTCACAATATTCAGAATTCCTTTAACTTAATCAGAGTTCAGGAACAGAGATTTTATATACCGAGTTGGAAGGGATCTTGGAGGTCTCCTAGAGCAGTGATGGCTAACCTTTTTGTCATCGTGTGCTGAAAGCGCGTGCCCGCCCGCACCCATAATGCAATGCGTGTGCAACCCCCCCCATGCCCCCCGCCCCCTGTGACACCCCTGCCCCCCACGCATGCACAGCAGAGATCCGAAAATCAGCTGGCTGGCGGGAGGTGCACGTGCATGTGCGGTTGAGCTGAGCTGGGGCGACAGCTCACGTGCCCGCAGAGAGGGCTCTCTGTGCCACCTGTGGCACGCGTGCCATAGGTTCGCCATCCTGGCCCTCTACCATTTCAGACAAATGGTTTTCCAATCTCTTCTTTAAAACTTCTAGTGTTGGAGCACCCACAACTTCTGGAGGCAAGTTGTTCCACTGATTAATTGTTCTAACTGTCAGGAAATTTCTCCTTATTTCTAGGTTCGTTATCTCCTTGATTAGTTTTTTGTCCTGTCTCCAGGTGCTTTGGAGAATAGGTTGGCCCTCTCTTCTTTGTGGCAGCCCCTTAGATAATGGAACACTGCTATCATATCACCCCTAGTCCTTTTCATTAAACTTGCAATTCCTACAACTGTTCTTCATACGTTTTTACTTCCATTCCTCTAATCATCTTTGTTGCTCTTTTCTGTACTCTTTCTAGAATCTCAACATCTTTTTTTATATATGTGTATACATATGTATATACACACACACACACATACACACATACACACATTCCAGAAAGCTACTTTCTAATCTGATTTTTTTTTAGATTCCAGTATATTCATATAATTATACAACCATGCAGTTTAAAGCAGCCATTTAGACTACAGACTCCAAACTTATTGCTCAGTTCAGGATTGCAAATTATGTTTGTTAGAAGCATTCATACTTACAGATAACTTCCATCCTGATTTACTAATTTGTACTCATGAGGTGAAATAAGAATTTATGTAGCCCTGTTATTGGCATAAAACTATGACATCCTGAGCTGCACTAAATGAAGGTAAGTTGGTGTGAATGTTAACATCCTCCCAGAGGGCAAATCAACAGAAGCTTTGAGAAAATTTCTAGTAGGTTAGATAACAGAATGGTTACATAGCAGAAATAGTAAAAATGTCTATCCTGTTTGTGCACCCTTTCTCTTTCTCTTTGATAGTTATAGACAGTCATCTATTAAAATATTAAATGAATATACACACACACATACATGCACACATACACATATATGTATCTATATTACTACTCTATAATCTGATACGCTCACTTGAATATTGGGGCATACTGGACAGGAGTCCTCAATAAGGGATGGATCATAAATGATCATGTAATTCTACTTAGCAACCATTGTCTGAGTTTATTACTGAATTGGGAAACTAATTTTTGGGAAAATATTAAATCATTGGTTTTACTAAAGAGACTTAATTGTTCATACACTTGTTCAATTTATATTGTTGTTCCTTGCGAAAAGTAACTGTTTTTTTTAAATCACTGTTTTGTTTTGTTTCTTATTTCTTCAATGTAGATTGAATGGTTCTTATGAGGCTTTGATTGGTGGATCTTTGACAGAAGCTTTTGAAGATTGTACTGGTGGGATCTGTGAATCGTATAATCTTAATTCAGCTCCCCCTAAATTGTATCAAATAATCCAAGAAGCTTTGCAAGCTGGTTCGTTGTTGGGCTGCTTCTTTGTAAGATGGTTACTTTTCTTTTCTTTTTATGTCCTTGTTTGTGTTCTTATTAAGACAGCTTTATGCAGTCCATTACAGCTTGATCTTGAGAATGTAATGAGTAAGTTGATTTGATGTCCAGTATCCTACTTGGTGTCAAAGCAGTGCAGAAAACATGACTTCTGTGTTGTTGTGCCACCAATTTCACCATTGTAATTGGTGAGGCCATTGACAAAATAGCATGTGTTCTGCTGCTTTCTCCACAGTGCTACAGGATGCTGGTAGTTGCAATTAGATGAAACATTAATTTAGCAAGTATTTATGCCAGATCGATTAGAGAGTTTACATGGACTTGAGTGAAATTTGGATCAGATTAATAGGAATACAATTGTTCTCTGTAAGAGGAAGCCACATACACTTCCACAGAAATTTGCTATTTTGATCAAGATTGATTCCTCAGTAGCTATTTACTGTAGTCTGGCATTGCTGTCCTTTGTTTACTCACTATTTGCAGACAATTCAGAAGATGTTGTCATCTTGTGGGAGTCATTTACTGAGTGTGTGACCTAATGCAGATATTTTAAATCTGACAAGTTTATTTTCACAAACATACTTTGAAAACCTGGGGAAATTGATACATGCGTAGGAGTTTCAATACACAAACTGCATTTCCCCTGATGTTTTCTGGTATAAATTGCTGCTTTTGGAAATGCTTTCTTTTATAAGAAATTGCTAGCTATGTGTAACTGTATATGTGCCTGTATGGAAAAAAAATAAGAGGATGTTACCTCTGTTACTATTTATTTTAGTCCTGCTCTGAAAAATCAGTGTGTGATGGAATCCTTTGGAGCAGAGTTTGAATGATACAAGAACATGAAAGGCAGGGAAGATTCTCCCTTTTCCACCAGTACAGGAAGAGAGTCCAACTCCTTGCTATGATGTTAGAGTTTTGAGCAGCTCTTAGCTGAAGATTCTGGCTGGTGGATTGCTTGAATCAACATATTCTGCTAATATTATGAAACTGTTCAGAATAACAAAAACATAAGTACAACCACCAGCAAAATTACAGCAAATCCACCTTTTACAATCATCCAGGCAGTTCATGCATTTTTACCCTTGTGAAACTGAACACTTTCCAAATCCAAATGTTTTCCCTCTTCAATAAAAGTTGTTGTGCTACCTTTTAGATATGCCCTATTGACTATCAGTTTAGTTCAAGGAAATACACCCCTTACAGGTAGTCTTTGGTTAACATCTATTCATTCAGTGATCATTTAAATTTATGACGGCATTGGAAAAAAAATGGACTTTACAAAAGGTCCTCAATGTTGCAGCCATCACAGTGTTCCCATAGTCAAAATTTGGAAACTTAGTGACCGCCCACATTTACAACAGTTGCAGTGTCCCATGGTCACATTCTTCTGCCCTGTAGGAATTATCTCCATTTCAACTCCCCTCATCTACCTATCTCCCTCTATCTCTGCCCTTTTGGCTGCTCCTACATAGCATAGACACTATATTACCTATATTACACCTCCGTCACCTCCCTGCCCTCTGCCCTCAACTGCCCTATGTTGTTGTCTTTGATTTGCTGCTTCTCCCCTTGGCTACCTCCGCTGCTGGCTCCTTAGCCTTTAGGCTGCTGGCGAGCCGGCCCTGCTTCAGCAGTTTGGCTGCTGCTGGTGTGGGTTCATGCTGACAAGCTTGCCTTGCAAGGAGGATTTCACACTGGCCCATCCTGGACCTGCCTGGCACCCAGGTGCAGCCTGTGTCAGCTTCTCCTTCTGCTTCTCCTTCTGCTTTTCCTTGCAAAGAGCCACCAACAACACGGGTCTCTCCACGGGAGCTCGCTGCTGGACTTTGTATAGTGATAGTAAGTTGAAGTGGAGGCAGTTCACACAAGGCAGGAAAAGTTTAAGATCTTCACCTAACAAACAGTCCTGGCCTAATGAATACAATCTGGACTTCTGGGACTTCTGTTGCTAGGTGTCAGAACATAATAACACTTCTCAAATAACTAAGGACCTATTATGTAAAAGGTGACCAACTCTTGCTCTTAGTTGTCTGCCCAACTTCACAGAAAAGTTACTAAATCTGGAATCTCCAAACAAAAATTTCACTGTTTCTCATTCCAGTATTGAGATTGGGACATCTGTTCAATCTTTACCTGTGGGTTCTGTCTGGCTTGAGATATGATGGTTTCTGTCTCACCAGCTAACCAGCATCCAGATGATAAGATTAGATCTAATGATATTTTACAATTCAAATTTACTAAGAAACATCTTAATAGGAGGAACATTTTGTTATTAAAGTCACTTCATGGAAATAAAGAGGCTTTTGTACATTGGAGAGCTTCAAATATTTATTTGGGATGCTTAAATATTTAAATATTTAATATTTAAATATTTAAATTAAATTAAATTAAATATTTAAATCAAATATTTATTTGGGATGTTGTTGACTTCAACAACAGAGTGGTCAATGCCTGGAATACATTACCTGACCCAGTTGTTTCTTCCCCAAACCCCAAAAACTTTAACCTTAGATTATCTACCATCGACCTCACCCCATTCCTAAGAGGTCTGTAAGGGGCGTGCATAAGCGCACAATCGTGCCTACCGTCCCTGTCCTAATGTACCCATATATTCATACTTCTTGTACTCATAATCATGCTTGTACTATTATATATATATATACAATCATGTTTATACTTTGTCAATACTTTGCTTGTAATCATTTATGCTTGACAAATAAATAAATAAATTAAATTAAATTAAGCTTGGGATTTCCAATTCTAAGGAGGAAGTTGGGCTAGATGATTCTCCAACTGTATGATTCTTATGACTTTCAAACAGCGTGCACTGAAACTAGAAATGTTTTGACAATAATTTTAATATGACAATAATTTTAATTTCTTCCTAGAATACCAAGAACGTGCAAAAAACAAGTAATCGCCTGCTCTCAGCCCATGCTTATTCTGTTACTGGAGCAGAAGAGGTAAAGATACAAATTTTCAAAACCTAATTTGCCCACAACATTAAAGCTCAGTAAAACATTTGTATTTATTTATTTTTAGCCTGTTCCTATCCTGAAAGATTCTGGGTGGCAATTAACAAGGCAAAAATTCTGGAACAATATAATTTTTCTTTACAGGGAAAGCTGGGGTTGAGTTCAGGGAAGGAGTTTTACAGAGTGTGGGTTACCACAGAGTCCAGGGATACACAACCCCCGAATCACAAACTGGTATCAGTTAGGAACCGGGCTGCACTGCTGGACAACAGCAGGTGAGCAAGTGAAGTTTCATCTGTATTTGCAGCTGCCCCTCAGTGTTAGCATCACCACCTCAGCTCTACCTCAGGACATCAGGCATTAGATTCTCATAGGAGCATGAACCCTATTATAAACTCTGCATGCGAAACATCTAGGTTGTACACTACTTATGAGAATCTAATACCTGATGATCTGAGGTGGAGCTGAGGCAATGATGCTAGCTCTGGGGAGTGGCTGCAAAGGCAGATGAAGTGTCGCTCGCTCACCTGCTGCCCGCATCCTGAAACCATCTCTCCCCTGGTCCATGGAAAAAATGGTCTTCCACAAAACTGGTCTCTGGTGCCAAAAAAGGTAGAGAACTGCTGATCTAGTCAATGCCCTGCATTTTCTTCAAGGAGTAGTTTTCAATTGGCTCTCTGTAGATGTTAAGATAAGATGGGCAGATTCAGCTATGGGAAAGCATTGCTTGACATATATTGGGACTGTGTTTTAGAGTTTTACAGGAATGGCAGTTGTCTTTTGGGTGCAATTCAAGGTGCTGGTTGTTGAGATAAAATTGGAAGCTGAGTGAAAATGATCATGCATGGCCAGATTGAGGGAAAGCTGCTTCAGGAGAGGGTGCTTTACCACCTTGTTCAAGGCAGATGGCAAACACTATTCCTTAGGAAAACATTGATTGTCTCTCGGTCTGGCCTCATATGTCTAAAAGAGCCAGGAGGGATTACTATCACAAGTGGCAGAATTCAGGCTACAGAGATCTTCTCCACTTTCTTGGATTCCAGAAGCCCAGAATTATTTTTGTTCTTAATGAAAAACAATCAGTGCAGTGCAATGAAGGCAGTGGGAGGGAACAGGCAATGTGTAGAATAATTCAATCCAATGACTGTATTTATGGGGTTTAATAGGTTACTTACCGTGGCCGGCTGGAGGAATTAATCAGGATCAGAAATCCATGGGGTCAACGTGAATGGGCAGGAGCCTGGAGTGATAAGTACATTCCTATTGCTGATTTTCCCCCTTTTGTCCTGGATCACCACTGTAATATCATTTTCTTTATTAATGCTTGCCATTCTGTACAAAATATTACCCAATCATATATTTATTATTATTACTACTATAAATAGACTTCTCATTAGTTCTTGTGCGTCTTCAACAAAACAATACTTGGGATACCATATGAATCTTACAGCTGACTTGTGCTAGAGGTTAAATTGACATATAAAATGGGCATTGACCAAGAAAGGATTTAAATGTATGCTTCTCTACTTCAGTTCCGTATCAACTATGGTTACACACTGCACTAACCATGATGTGGGTTCTTTGGTTTTGGGAATACTTAGAAATTGTAGATCATGTTTTAAGAAACAGAGTGCTACGTGAATGCAACAGTTGTCAATTATTCAACAAATCATTCTGTGAACTCAGGCATTGGGATACTCAGCTGTCAGGTACAAAGGTAAACAAAGCTATGAATCTCTCTGTAGGGAAGATATTCATGTAATTTTGTGGAACATTGTGCTGAAAGTGAGGACAAAAGGAATATGTTATTTATCTGGTATTCTTTCTGGCCTTTTCCTATAACTCCTCAAAAATTATATTTGAACAGTTAATAGCAATAGCAATAGCACTTAGACTTATATACCGCTTCATAGTGCTTTACAGCCCTCTCTAAGCGGTTTACAGAGTCAGCAAATTGCCCCCAACAATCTGGGTCCTCATTTTACCGACCTCGGATGGAAGGCTGAGTCAACCTTGAGCCTGGTGAGATTCGATCTGCCAAACTGCTGGCAGCCGGTGATCAGCAGAAGTAGCCTGTAGTACTGCACTCTAACCACTGTGCCACCATGGCTCAAATGACATCCAATAAAGAAAAATGTTGTATTAGTAAATGAGCAGGACTATTTATTAACTTATACCAGGCATCTCTTACTATATCTGGTAATAGCAAGAAACTCATTGCTAGAAGCAGAGACAGATGATAAAACAAATCTTTTTAAGAAGATTCTTCCCAAGCTGAAATAAACACAGGTCCAAATTAGACATGCCATTAAGGATATATTTGCATTTAATATGCTCGTAAAAAAATCAAATTAGCAGCTGCCGAGATAATTACTGGAATTGCATCAGGCAGACAGGGAGAGTTTAACCCTTTCTTTCATGTGGCTGCTTTGACAAAAGTTGCTAATCTAAAGCTTTTTTGTGTTGGGGAAATCAGTCAAGTTTGCATTTGTAAGACTTGCCACACACTAAATGTAAAAGAGTTGGCTCACAGTCTAAAGACTGGCTTACAGGCCACAGAAATACTTCTTGCTCAGTAGAGGGACAGAATGATGGGTATTCCTGGTTGGTGACTATTTTTAGGGCACTGTTATTTTCCCAAGCACTATATTTTCTTGTATTATTATACTTCTGTTTTTAATCCTGATTTTCTTATACAATGCTCAGAGTTTTTTCAGTGATTGAGGCAGCTAAAAATAAATAAATGAATAAACAAACGTGGAGATTGAGTTTCAGAGCTATGTGAGCTGGCTGTCTATGCAATCAGCTCTATGGGATAAAAGAAGTATTTCCAATAAGCTGTTGGATTGGTTTCTCTTCAAATCTGATTGATGGATTTTTCACTGTATGTGATTGGGCGATTACATCCTGCTAAATAAATAGAACTTGCATACAAAGATGTAGTAGGTATATTAAGATATGTGATCCCCCGGAAATAAGCACAGGGAATGAACAAATGGAAAAATAGTAGTTTATTATTACCCCAATTTGAAGTGGGAACTTTCCTTATGAAATAAGATGTTTTTCCTTATTAAAAAAAAGATGTTGAGACTCTAGAAAGAATGCAGAGGCTAAAACATGACGAACAGTTGTGGGAACCGGGTATGTAATGAGGAGGGGTGACATGAAAGCAGTCTTCCAATATTTGAGGGGCTATCACAGAGAAGAGGGAGTAGACCTATTCTCCAAAACATGTGAAAGGGCAGGACAAGAAGTAATGGATGGAAACTTATCAAACAAATCCAATCCAAAACTAAGGAGAAATATTTTGATAATGAGAATAATTAATCAGTGGAAGACTCTGTGGTTTCTTCCCCAAACCCCCAAAACTTTAACCTTAGACTGTCTACTGTTGACCTCACCCCATTCCTAAGAGGTCTTTAAGGGGTGTGCATAAGCGCACCAGCGTGCCTACCGTCCCTGTCCTAATATTCCCTTTTATTTATATCCATCTCATGTATTCATCATCATGTTTATACTTATATCTGTTATCTAATACATGCTTGATGAAATAAATAAATAAAATAAATAAATAAATAAAAACTGGGGGTTTTTAAGAAGAGATTGGTCAGCCATTGGTCTGAAATTGCATATGGTTTCCTGCTTGAGCAAGGAGTTGGACTAGAAGACCTCCAAGGTCCCTTCCAACTCTGTTATTCTGTTATAAATGAACAGTGAGGGTTAGAAAATGACCAGTGGCCTTATTATTTAGACTTGAGTAGCCTTTTGTATACAGTACTATTTGAATGTTGTGGTATATGATAGGTACACTTACAATTTTTCTTCCACAAAATGCTTGTCCTTTTAAGCCCAGCCAAATTACAAAACATTTATTTACCCAAAGATGAACTAGCATCCTGCATTCCACCCAGATTTCTTTAGCACAGTAGTATACCCAAAGCAATCTTGTCAATGGATATGATGCCAGATACCGGTGCCTTGTTTTGCAGTAGATCCCTATTTACTGTTTCTTAAAGAAAATTGGTTTATAAATTTCAGATGAGGTACCCACCGAGTTTTTAGAAATACATTGGTACCCATGGACACCACATTGCTTACTCTTGAAATAAGAGGAAAGAAGGACTAGTTCACTGCCAATGAAGAAATAGTATCCACAGAAATAAAAGAAAATCTCTGTGTACTGGAGACCTGCAATGTACATAGAATTGTTCTATTTGTTTTCCTGCCTAAAGATAAGCCTGTGTTTCCAGGAAGTGCAAATTGACAAGGTTGCTAGGAGAAAAATTAAACACCTAGAATGTTGGATAGCTACATGTATCAAAAAAGATGAAGAGCTTCTGGTCAACTGTCGGAGGAAAATTTTTTAGAAGGCATTCTGTAACACACTGAAAGTAAAAACTGCTTTTAGGCTCTGGTGAAATAAGGTTTTGACCCTTCTTCGCAAAGTCTATAGTAGATCTTGTTGGGCAGGAGATCCAGAAGTCAAAGCCTTGAAGAAATGAGAGAAAATGTAGTGTGACTGATATTTCTGTCCTGCAGGGAAGAGAAGTGGATATATGTCAAGCAGATTTCATGAAACACATTTTTAGAGAAGGGATTGGGAAATGTAATCCTAAATGTTTCCATCATTGTGACAGCTGTTCATTCTCATGGTGACAAGCACAGCTATGTAGCTCTAGAAGGAAACTCTAGGAAGTAAACTTTAATAACTTAAAACTAAGGTGGAGGCCTTAGTTATCCCCTTATCACTGGAAGAGGATTGACAAGGAATAATAAAAGCATTCTTACAGTAAGTGAATAGAGGAGGGATGCAATAATTATGCTTGTAAAAGGAATTTCATTTTTACAACTACTGGTGACATGTTTTGGATGAGAAGTGCTAAAAGGAGATGGACTATGCTTCAGAAAGACTGGAAGAATAAGTTCTCTGTTGAAGCTGGAAGTGGGAAAAATAGTCAGGACTCAGGAGGATTGTATGAACCATTTGGAAGGGTGCTTTACAAAGTAATGGAAGGATCTCCCCCAACTCTCTGTTTGAAGCATAAGATTAGTCTTAGCAATGATACATCTGAAAAAGTTGTAATTGAGATCACAATTGTGTGTATGTTGAATATGAATCAGTAATATGAAGCTGCCAAAAAGACAAAAGTAATTTAAAGTGGCATTAACCAAAGAACAGTTTTTAAATCATGAGAATTAAAAGTTCTACTCTACTCTGCAGATTAATCCCACTTCAATAAATGTAGTCAGTTTTGATTACCATATTTTTTTAAAAAGGATTCAGATAAAATATGAATTCACAAAAAGGCAACAAAAAATAATAAAGGCATGCTTTAGACGAGACTCAGGCATCGCACAGAAGATTTCACTTGATATCCTAAATGGCTGCTTCCAATCATGGATTCTTGGTCTCCCTTCAAAGCATTTGCAAAAAGAAGACTGTACATTTCCTGAAAAGAAAAATCTGAGATCTAAATATGTTCACATTTTTAACCTGATATACAAGCCTAGGAACAACAAAATAGTGATTAATTATTTTAGGATTCTCATATCAGCCAGCAACATCAGACATGCGAAATTAAAAGGAAAGGCCCTTCTGCAATATACCAGTTGTGTGATTGATCTCTGATTCATGAGGATATCACACAGAATTAAATAGCATCATCCACCTGTGCTTTTAACTAAATAACTCTGTTCTGATCACATATGCTTCCCTCATGAGTGTTTCTGGGCCACTTGAACATATCCGGAAAAACACAACACTCTAAATACCTTATCTGTATATCCCATGTTGCTAAGTTGATTTTCTGCCCGTCAGAACTAATCTCTGTTAAGAAGGTACTGCTTTCGGGGATGTGCTTTAAAACACTAATACACATCCCCAATTCATATCTTACTATGTGCTCTCCTTGTTTCATTACAGGGCCCTGGAATGGATGTATATTAATCCTAAGCAAAAGAATACTCTGCATAGGCAAGCAATTGATGGAGAATTTTGGTGAGAAATACCTGTTTTTAGCAGTCGATAGATGAATGTGCTTTAAAATATATGTAGTGATGAGAAGAAATGGAACTAAAATGGCGTTAAATATATCATCTACGGTTGCATCTTCCATTTTAAAATTGCTATTACAGTAATAAACATGGGAAGGCCTGATAGTTATCAAGCCTACATTGAAAGGAATATACAATTCTTTTCTGCCACGCTACATTGCTGATTAAAGTCATACTCCATGTAATGGCTTTTATTAGCTTCAGGAGAAAATGTCCAATGACACCAAGAGAAAGTTAATAATATCTGTCCTAGTAGTGGAGTATGGAAAAAAATTAACAGACTCCGTCATGTATCACTATCCAGACAAAAATGAGTGGTCTCCCCTCATGCTTGGTAGTGAACAACTTTAAAATGAAACATCCAATAATGAGTAGTACCTTTAGGAACACATTAAATTATTGGCGTTTCCAAGTTTTGACAGGCAGCAGAGCAATGAGAGTTTCTGTGCCAGTTGCTTTTCATAGCTGGCAGGCTGCTTTCACCAGAGCAGTCCACAAATTCGACAGGCCTGCCAGTTGGTGTAATATCCACTGGGGTCCTTCTTGTTCACCATTTCAGCTCCATTCAATTATGCTTCTTTATTACTGCTTCACTGTGGTGAATAGTTAGTCCATGTGCTCTTTAGCAATACTATGAAGAGAAAGGTGGATTTGAACAATCCATGCTCAGAGATGCCCAACAATTTGGAGTCTGAAAAATCACATGGGAAGCAGATTCCGGTTGTGGGGAATGAGAAGAGGATGATATTGGTGCTAAGGACAGCCAGATGACCAGATTTATGAAGAGGGATGATTGGGAATCCATGTGGTGAGCATGATGCCTACAAGTTTCAGAGCTTTATTTCTCTGCTAACTCTGTTTATGTATAGTCATAAGAATTGTCAGAGTAACAATATTTTAGATCAGGAATTCTTAACTTTCATACCTTAAATCCTATCAATCACTGTATCAAATAACATGTGACTCACTACAACAGAAAGGAAAGTTCATTTGTCCTGGGAAAAATGCATACGTTACTATATTTATTATTTAGAGGAAGATTTATTAAAACTTAAAATTTCAGTGACTTTCCTGTGTTATCTAGACCAGGGGCACTCAACTGCCAGCCCATGACCTGGTACTGGGCTGCGGCCGAGTTGGAACTGGGCTGCGCAAGTGGTGCTTGTACCCGCTACTTGCACAGAACCATTCCCTCTCCACCATCACTCAGCCACCTCCGCTGCCAGTGGGGACCGCTGATCTAGACTACTTCTGAATCCCAATTTGGTATAGAAATCACCAGCTGAGGACCACAGTTTTAAAGTCACAGTGCATTCTTCTATGCTTTTCTGGTGGCAGGATGTCCTTCTCAGATTTTAAAAAGCAGTTTACAATTCTTGAGATCTGCAACTTGTCTCCGGGTCCTCTGACCTGCAATCAAGCTCGTAAATGAAACATGAAACTATTCCATGGAACCTGGCAAAGTGGTTCTACAGCTGGTGGCTCCCCAGATTATCCAGGTATACAATAACTAATTTTGTACTACAAAAATCAATGCAGATTGTATTGTGATCTCCCTAGGGAGGTCACTGTGGTAATTTAAATCAATGAATGAGGTTTTGCTTTAATAGTTTTATCATAGTACAAGAGATAAGAACATCGGTTTCAAGGAAACCTAATTCTCTGCTTTTGCCTTGGAAAATCCCCATCCATAAATAGCTATTCCAGAGTTACTGCTTTCCTGAAATGAATGCAAGTTGTTTTTTTTCCAGGGGGAATTTGTTGTTTTTTTGGCCCAGTTATAACTTTGGCCAAGTTATAATTATTTGTGGTCCAGTTAAGAGCAGATAGTTTGACATCCAAAGGGGAAGAGGCAGACAATATGGTTGCTGAGGTTGGCAAGAAATATGGTTACAAATAGACTGATGACCCTATTTTTTTTTTGAGTCCAGTAAGCAAAGGGGAGAGTGTGAGTTGTTGCTAAGCAAATAAGAGCCTCCAACATCTCTGAAATTTACTGGATTTGGCTGAGCTGATGAGCTGCCCAATGTCCTCTGGTCTTTATATTTTATATATTATATTATATATTATAAAGGAGGAGCATGCAAAGGTTAAGCCAGTAATTCCTTAAACTTGGAAGCACATCTGGTGACACAGAGAATAAGGTACTGAATCCTGCTGCCTGAATCTTTAGAAGGTTTATATATCTGCCCAGTGCTTTATATATCTGCCTCTTTTGGCTTGAAGAAACCAGCCTGCGGTCATGGTTCATGCAGCCTTTGTATCATTGATAAGAAAACTCTTTGGGGAGGTATGGCAATACACAATGATAGCAATAGCAATAGCACTTAGACTTATATACCGCTTTATAGTGCTTTACAGCCCTCTCTAAGTGGTTTACAGAGTCAGCATATTGCCCCCAACAATTTGGGTCCTCATTTTACCCATCTTGGAAGGATGGAAGGCTGAGTCAACCTTGAGCCTGGTGGAATTTGAACTGCCAAATTGCAGGCAGCCGGCAGTCAGCAGAAATAGCCTGCAGTACTGCACTCTAACCACTGCGCCACCGAGGCTCATGATGTACAATAACTACTGAGAGCTCAAATTGCAACCTAAATTTTGGCAGTGATTAGGTGATACAAAAGATTCACAATATATATGTATCCTGACTCACTCCTGATTACTCAGGGATTTTATACATCCTGGCTTTTAGGAACCTCCATACTGTTCATGTGTGCTATTTTTATTGCTTTCCATATTTGTTCTCATCTAGCAAAGTGTTTAAGTTTTATTTCTATGCCAGGCATTCAGTTTTTGATATAATTATAATTGCAGTCAAAAATTACCAATCCATAACATGTGACATCATAGCTGCATATTTCAACCATCTAGCAAAACAGTTTCATTTTTATTTATCTAATGCTAAATTAATCTCTAAATCATTTGCTGTTTGGGACTCTAGCTCAAATATATAATTAAAATGAATAGCAACATGGTGTGTTAATTAAACATTTAAAATGATTTCAAAATGGATTATAAAAATATGATGTCAGTTGTAAAGAGCCAATCCTTGGTTAAGTCTGCTACTATAAATAAATAGTTTTAGAAAGCTTTATGGCTTTCATCATGGTATACTGATCAAATATTTCAACCTCGGATATTTGAATATTTGCTAGAGTTTGTAAACTATGAAATGTATGAAAATGATATTATTTTATTTTATTTATTTATTTATTTTGTCAAGCACGTATTAGAATATATATAAGTATAAACATGATTTGAATACATGAAATTAATACGAATAAAAGGGAACATTAGGACAGGGACGGTAGGCACGCTGGTGCACTTATGCACGCCCCTTACAGACACATTGTGGCATTATGTTATTAATTAAGACATTAAGATATTATACATTAAGACTTTATACATTAAGACATTATGGCACTTGGAAAAGAGAAATCAACGGTAGAAAAAAAATGTCTATAATTTTAATAATGACATTTCCATCTACAGATAATAAAGGTTTTGGATACATTGGCTGTGTTTATATAATATATTGGGTTAATTTATGGTTTGTTATGTGAACCAGTTGGTATGATTATGATCCATTGTGTTGTGCAAACCCAGATAACTGGATTAATTTATTAAGCCATGGTTGTATATAGTCACTTAGATACAACAGCAAGGCAGAGGCTTTGCTAAAGCCCAAAGTAACTTTCTCACTGCATTATTGACCAAATGCTGCCATTGAGCCAGCACTGGGCCTAGCTTCTGGGCAACAAATTCAGGGATCAGATGTTTTGCCTTACCCTTCAACCTTTTACCAACCAGCCAAGTCCTAGACGATTTCTTTTTTGATTGAATCCAGCAAAGAAGGCATTAGTGGCCATGGGTGGCCAGGCATTTCATTTTCACTGGGATGTGGCTGTGGGTACTTGAGGAAAGGCCAAATGCAGAGATGCCTCCCTAAGTCTTTTCTAAAGTTTCATTGATACTGTCAACTTTTTGCCTTGGTGAAATGAGTGGCATAGAAATTTAATAAATAAAATAAAAGCTCTTTTGATGCTTTACAAATGAATTTCATAAAGACCCTGATAGAATCATATGTGATTTCAGGCATGACTTGGGGCAGACACATATCTAAGCAGAATCTTTATTTACAAATCTAGTTCTCTATATTTCATCCAACTCTGTCAAGTTATTCATATTCTTGGACAGAAGTGGGCAAACACAGACAAGGTAATTTGTTCAAAATCACGCTGATATGACATGTCATCTCTTACAGTATTGGGCACTTTGCTAATATCTGGGTATCAAATGATAATGATATTCCTTTCCAGATCCCTGATAAATCATGTTGTACTTTTGTATGTAATGTGGAGCCACAACAATGTATGGGCCTGGACTTAACTGCCGTTTCATCTCTCTCTATATATATTCTATATATATTCCAGCCACATCTGAGCATTAGGCCCTACAGAGTATGCCAAAAATAGTCTTTTGTGGATAAATAACTGGCTGAGGTTAATAACCATAGCTGTTCTCAGTTGCTTATTGCTCCCTTAGGAAATATCTCTCAGTAGTTCAATTGGGTTTTGCTTATTGCAATAAATATATAGCACAGGATGTGGCAGAGGTGGGAGAAAGAAACATTAACTGTATAAATATAATGGTAAGGCCAAGCTGGAAATCACAATTAGGTTCACACCTAAAAGCTATTCCTGCAGTTCTCAGCACAAGAGAAATTCTTTCTTTTCGTTTCCCAAATCTGACAGTTTTATCTGTATTTATATTTTGGTCTCTGTAGCAACATATTGGGCCAACCCACAGTTTAAAATCAAATTGGAGGAGCAAGATGATGATCAGGAACCAAGTGCATGTGAGCCTTGTTGCACGATGATAGTAGGTTTGATGCAGAAAAATCGCAGACGACAGAAGATGAAGGGGGAACATTGGCTCAACATTGGCTACTCCATCGATCAGGTTCTTGTTATTTTACTTCCTAGGATATGGATACTTTTGCCCACAGAGCAATATTGTACAGGATTCCGGCCAACATGCCGATTAGGGTGGCTTGGGAGGGCAATGGTGCTAGGTCTAGACTGCTGGTGTGTAGACCAGGACATTCTTGCTCATTTTCACAAAGGAAGGTACACATACATCTTTTTTCCACCAAACACACTTTTTACTTGGTGTGTCTCACTCCTGTCATTCAAGATAGAATTTTTTTAAAAAAAAGGTTTTTTGGGGGAAAAGAGGTACAATATTCAGCTTCTCAGATACTCCAAATTGTCCCCTAGATCAGGGGTCTCCAACCTTGGCAACTTTAAGAGGTGTGGACTTCAACTCCCAGAATTCCTCAGCCAGCTTTGCTGGCTGAGGAATTCTGGGAATTGAAGTCCACACCTCTTAAAGTTGCCAAGGTTGGAGACCCCTGCCTTAGATATATTGATTTTCAGTTCTGATAGTCCATGGTTATGCTTTGGGAGATTATAGAAATTGAAATCCAACACATCTGGAGAACAGCAGATTAGAAAATGCTGTAGTATATAGGGTGACTTGTTGTATTTTATTGTCTGGCTATTTGTGATAGGTCCAATACTGCTATCTTTCAACTGATTACTTTTATGTCTTGTAGATGCCCAAAGAGGTAACACCACTTCTGGAAATCTGAATCATGAAAAATGGCTACTCCTTGCCAGAACTGAATATTTTAATCATCTTCTTAAATGCTGATGCTTCTAGACTGACAATTGACTGAGTAATATATGAGGACAATTCATATTTCTTGGGAAAATATGAAATATGGTTTGTAAGGCTGTTCAGATGCATATCCAACAGTGCAGAAAGTACAATATAAAGTTAGGGAGGCAACTATTTCCCTAACCTTTCTCTCTTAAGCATATTTATTTTTGACTAAGCTGAGGAGAAGAAAAAAAGAAACCGATATGCTCTAGAAGCAAAAGTCAAAACTTTGCTTTATACCAATTATACACTAGCTCTGTATACTGAAACATGCCACAAAATCATGGTAGCCATATTCTGTATTATGATTATGGCAAAAAAGTGTAATGCATAAACTAGCATTGAATGTTATCTCTAATTTAAATGCCTAATGCAGTACTATCTGCAGGAATGGGAGAAGGGGCACCAAAATGACAAAAGTACCTTACTCTCATGTAATTGACCCAACTGATCTTATTTATCAAATGAGGTAAATTATGTGGCCCTGGTAATTAACGGATATCCTAGCAGTAGATAGTAGAAAATACCTTGTTTTTAAACAAGTTTCACCTGGTTTGCTTGGCTGCCTTTATGAGTCGTTCCTTAGAAAACAAGCTTACATAGTAATTTTTAAACATTGTTTTCTTTACTTTAATGTCTTTGTTCAATGTGAGGAAGCTATTTTGTTTTATAACTCATGCATATTGTTGGAATAGACTTATATTATGAGTTACACAAAAACTCATAATCCATAAGGTCAGTGATTGGATGAGCATTTAAGTCAAGGGAAAATCTGTCAGAAAATCAGCTTTGAAAATGGCTGTTTTGACATTTTCACAAGAGAAAGTATTTCTGCAGTCTGGAAATCATCTCACATTGTTTATAAATTTGTAGTTTGTTCCCATTCATCATTCTATAAGAAGAAAATGATTGGATGATGGTAAAGAAAAATGGTCTGGAAACAAACATTGCAGAATATTACGAGGCCAACTATATGCTATTACAGCTGGCCAAAACAACACAGCCAAATACCAATATATATATATATATTTGATTTTGTTATTGTTATTACTACTACTACTACTACTACTACTACTACTACTACTACTACTAATAGTAATAATCACTTTCTTTTCTAAAATGAGCCCAGAATGGTATGCAAGATAATAGATGTACAGAACTACCGTGTTTCCCCAAAAATAAGACCCTGTCTTATTTTTTTTTTTTTGAATCCTGAAATAAGTGCTTGGCCTTATTGCCATGCACTCAAAAGCCCGATTGGGCTTATTATCAGGGGATGTCTTATTTTGGGGGAAACAGGGTAGGATATAACAACCAAAAGCCTGAGAGAAAAACACATATACCAACCAATAACACTTTCAACTGAAAGAACAATAGCACTCAAAATCCCAAGTAGACAGATATGTAGATATGTTTTTATTTGTAGCCTAAATCTTGTAAATATGGAAGTCATCTTAGCACTACTAGAACCAGAGTATAAAAATCTAGATAACAGCTAGATGGCTGCAGACAGACACAAAAAGCATATCAATACTCCAGTGTTTATATACTGTAGATTTCAATGGCTCAGGTTTAGTACTCCTACCATCCAGACTTTTTCCAGGGAGATTTCTATTATATGATGTTAGCTATATTTGATTGGGATTAGATTTAAGTTACATGTTGAATTCAGTTTTCCAACCAAAAGGAAAAGGCAATAACATCATCAACCTGCAGTCATATTCAACTTTAGTCAATCATGCCAGAAGGTCCAGAAAGATAAATATAGAAGATGAAGCTAAAGGTCTGCCTGGTGTGCCAGTATATGTAAGTAGGACAAGTTATATAATGAAGTCCTAGCATGATCACTTATGTATCTACTTGAAAGGAATATTTGTTCTGCTCTCTATTTTGATTCTTGTGCGCAATTAATATTTTCACTCTTACTGTTCTCTTTAGTTAGAAAATCAAGCTAATGTTCATCTAAGCAGAGAGTTCTTCTCAACAAAGAATAAACATGTAGTTCATTTTGGCCGAGAGGTCTACTTGCGTGAAGCATCAAGACGCTTCCACCTGCCACAGGGAGAATATCTTATTGTGCCATACACCTCTCAACCTTTCCAAGATGGACACTTCTGCCTTAGGATCTTCTCTGTGAAACAGATTAAAGCTCAGCATGTATCTTCTACCACCACACGCCACAAAGTGTCATGCTATTTTGCATGGAAGTTGTTTAATATATGTGCATTTGGAAGGGAGTGCTTAATCTGTGGTCTCCCAGATATAACTGAATTCTAATTCCTATGAAGTCTAGCCAGTATGGCCAGCAGTCTGAATAGTGTGGTTTGTCATGTGAGTTATCTGGAAGACCACAAGGTACCAATTCTATTAATATATGAATGTAAAAGGGATTTACAAGGAACTTAATGTTGCTAAAGCATCCCTTTCTATCAGTCTTCATTATCTTTTTCCCATCTCTTCTATAAAGAATGGAGAAATGTGTCTTCACAGCTAGAACGGTTTGGGGTAGAGAAATGATAAAAGAAGCAGAATGAATTACAAGGCAATAGGAGAGCGAGCACAAAAAGGCTGAGAACCAGAAGAGGAAATAGCAAAGGCGCTCTGATCCATAGGAAAGGAGATGTAAATTGAATTGGAATTGAAAAGTGAGAGTGGAGAGCTCTAAAGAGCACCTTGCCCCCCCTCCCTTGAATTAAGATAATAGTTTTAGTTTCCAAGCTTATTTAAAAATTAAGAAAAATATCACAATTCCCTTTATCTGAACTTGTTCAGACTCTTCCTTCTGACTATGGTCAAATATACAATTACTTGAGAAAAGTTATTTTTTAGACTAGAATGAAAGTTAAGTCTACATTTAGGTGGAAATTATAGGTAGCAAGGAAGGCAAACAATGGCAGTCGAGCACACTAGTATTAAGTAGGAATGATACAATTTGACAATGGCTGTTATTTTTATTTTTTTCAAGGTATTTATATCTATAGTTTTCAGGATGACTCACAAAAATAAAACAAACAAAATACAACAGCAAAAAATATAATTAAAACAATTGTAGCTTTGAAGAAAAATCCAATAGAGACTTTAAACCAAATACACACTGTACTAAATATACACATTGCTAACAATTCACTTTTCAAGATCGCAAACAAAATGAGAGTTAGGTTACTAAAACAACCCTGTAGGTAATTCTTGCTTAGAAGGCTTAACCTCAATTATGTTGTGATCACTGAGAAAATCCTTTCCTTGATAGCCTCATGAAGGGCATCAGAAAAGAAACTTCACTTCAGGCAAATATATACAAGAGAAGGGAACATTACAACAATCTTTGGCAGCCTTCCTTATCCTGCTGCCTTCTTTTGGGAAGGGATGGAGTGTTTTCAGATCTTATTTTTTCTCATCCAGCTTTGAAGTCAGGCAACATTCAAGGTGGCACAACAGATCTAGAATATTTTCAGGGCTCTCTGATGCATTTTAGATGGTGACTTCAGCTTATTTGCTTGCTTGTTTGCTTAGCTAGATTTATATGCTAGTTATATGACACTCATATTGTATAAATTAAGAACTGGAAACACCAATAATTTCAAACTTTAGGCCAGGGTTTCTCAGCCTTAGCAACATGAAGATATGTGGACTTGCTAAATTTCTTAGGTTGAGAAATACTGATTTAGACACAGGGATGCAATCACAATCAATATAAACAATCACCTTCTAGAAAGGAAACAAATACATCCTTGTTCAAAGGTCCATTGAACAAAAAGGTCTTAAATGCTTTCTGAAAGGCTAACCAAGTTAGACCTTGTCTGATATCAGGAGAATAATGTTCCAGAAAAGGAGGGAATATGGAAAAGACCCTTCTGTGGGGTGCTTGTATATGACATTCGCTGAGAGCCAGGACAGAAAGGGTCCACTCTTAGAGATCATAACTGATGGGCAGAGATCTCTAGGAGAAGGCAGTTCCATAGATGCCAAGGTCCTGAAATGAAGGGCTTTAAAAATACCAACAGCTCTTTGAATTGAACCAGGAAACAAATTGGCAACTAGTGCAGTCCTCAGTCAGTACAGAGGTTCACAGGGCCAAATCAAATTCCCTGAACTACCGTACTGCATTCTGGACTATCTAAAGCAGCCCTACGAAGTGCATGCTGTAATAATCCAAATGGGAAGTGACCAAGCCATGCATACCGTAAGCAATGCCAACCCAGGAAAAGGTCATAAATGTCACAAAGAAGTCCCTCTTAGCTAAAACTGTCACCTGCTCTTCAAGCAAGAGCTGTGAATCCAGGAGTACCCCCAGTTTACAGAACAACTCTGCTTGGGGAATCCCATCAAGAGCCAAAGATGGAATATTTTAATAGTCATACTTCCATGTCATTCTACTGTTCTTTTAAATTGGCTTTGAAATTCATGGATTATATTTCAAGTTTGTAGCTTGTTTTTCTTTAATTTTATTGCCTTTTGAAACTATACTGTAAGTCACCATAATTGCAACATGTTTCTTTAATTACAGAGAAATTGGGGACACTGCCACTGCTAATCCATATGAGGTAAATAAATTAAGCATACTCAAATTAGCATATTTACTTTGAAATCCATATAAAAGCAATCAGTTTATCAGGCCAACTGAAAGTTTACCAAATAGTGTATATGTTCCACACATCTAAGAACTCTTTATTAGGAAAGGAAACTGGAAGATTAAAAGACTGGCATAAAAACATGTCTGCCCTAGTTTTGCTTTTAATGGAGTATGAGAGATATCTGCACACTTGCATTTCTCGAAGGTAAAGAAATTGCAACAAGTGCTATTTTCAAAACTTTCTGCTGCATCTAGGTGGATGGGATGAACAAATTTAAGGAGGAGTTTCCTTAAATTTCTCGGTGTCCATAAGTGAGGAAAGGCAGGTGGCTTCTGACTCATGGGAATATAGGAACTAGTGGCTATGCATGTATAGGGTTGACAGAGAAGAGGGAGTCCGGTGTGGGTGGAGGTTCTTCAGAGCCAGGAAAAGGGAATAGTGCCAAGTTCACCACTTTGGGAAGCCACTGATTAAAAATAGCATGCTTGCTTGGATGCTGTCATCAATATTTATATAGGTCAGTTTTCACAAAAATCAAATTGATACCACAAATTTTGAGATACCCTGCTTTATGGGATTTCACAGCAAATACTTTCTGGAATTATAATTCACTTTTCTCAATCAAAATTGTTTTCCTCCTTACCAAAACACCCCAATGGGTGAAAAATAGAAGAGATATCAGTTAGGCAGCCTAGACATTAACAAAGCTAGGTATATGCTAACATGAACTTTATGAAATACATCATCAAAATCAAATTGGGCTGTTTTAGCTAGTGTTGTTATGGCTTATACTCTCTGAGAATGTTTCCTGCAAGCTATATACCTGCTTAGTCAAAATGCCTCAGGGTTCTTAACTAGAACCGTCACCTTCCTTAGTAAAAGTATTCTATTTACAAACTCTTTCTTCATTTTTTTAGCCTCAAGTTACAGGCAAGGATATAGACAATGAATTCAAAAGTCTGTTCCAAAAGCTTTCTGGGGAGGTAAGAGACAGATATAAATGTATATTCAAGATTAGATAAATAGTACATTTTTGAACTTTAAATTAACAGATCTGTATCACTAATTCATATCAACCAGTTCAGGGGTGGGTTCTAACTTACCTCGCTGCCGGCTGAAAAATAAAAAAAAATCCCCCCCCCCAAAAGCCAAAAACAAGATGGCGACGCATGCACAGTGCTGGAAACTCAGCTTCTGCACATGCGCAGAAGAAAAAAAAATTAAAAAAAAATTCCCAATTTTTTTTAAAAAAAAAATCTCAAAAAAAGATGGCGGCGCCCACAGACCGTGACATCACCAGTGGGTCACTACCGGTTCGGGTGAACCGGTCCAAACCGGGAGGAACCCACCTCTGAACCAGTTTTTATATTGGTATCATACAATCCTCCTTCATTTGCTTTGCTTAACAGGGTGACGCAGTGCTTTGGTTGTGAAAGCAAAAATAACTTTGGGGTATATGGGGGTGGGTGGAGTCCTGTAGCAACTATCTGACACTCCTTAAAGCCATTGCACCCTTTTCTGGGTGCCCATTGCAGCTGCAGCACAATCCTGGGAAAACGTGTGTTCAAGGAGATGCAGGAAACCTCTGCACTCTGAGGCACCTTTTCTGCCTTCACATCCAAAGGGCTATGTGGCCAGAACATTTATTTAGTTGATAAGATTTACCTTACTGCCTCGCTCCCAGAAGCTCTAGATAGCATGCAAATAGGATCAAAATACAATGCAAATAATCACAATAAAATACAAAAGAAACCACAAAACAGTGTCACCAATGATGCAATTCCTATTTCAGCTCCTCATCTCCAAAGGCTATTCTTTCCTTGGGGCCGTTCTTTCTTTGGAGGATAAGTTGTTCCAAAGGAGGGGAACAGTCACTGAGAATGCTTTCTCTCTTGTCATACCCCCCCCCCGTTTGGAGGAGACCTTTAGCAGGTCTCCTCTATCAGGTTAGATTTGGTGGTCAGAATTTATTTAAGATATAAGACAGCTATGCCCTGAGCATTGATAACATTGAAAACCAGCAGCCTGAACTGCATTTGGAAATAAATGGTAGCCAATACATTTTCTGTATAGGATACTACCCCAGAGGACTATAACTTCAAGTCTCTAATCCCATTAGTACAGCAGTCAATTTATCTCAGCCCTGCCCCCTTTAGTCATCCACTAGGGTCTTCCCCACATTTAGTCATCTTCTAGTGGTAGTCCTTTATCAACCTGCCTGAGCAGAATTAGTAGTTAGGCTAATACATGACATATAATTTAACTGACATATTTGATACATGACATATTAGCCTAACTACTATAATTTTTAGTGAGCGAATTAACTTCAGAGGAGAGCAAATGGACCAGGGAAAGTATGGTTAAGAGGGATTGATTAACCTTTTCTCTGAAGATGATTTCTTAAGTCCAGTTTCTTCTGTGATTATTCTTTCTGTTGTTAATCAATATTTGCACTGCTTCTGCTTTTCTTCTTTTGTTTTCTTTCAACTTCCAGTTAGGAAAAGAGGTAAGGGTGAGGGAGAAGTTTGTAGAAAAAATATTCTGAAAGACATCGCATCTTATGTGGCACGTTGATGGATGCATGTATGTTTGCACGCCTGTTGTGTGAAACATTATGGAAAGGAAGCAGCTTCGTTTGAGGTTCAGTTCAGGAAGCTGCTTGCCTGGACTGAATCCTGAACTGTATATGTATCTGTTGGACTGGACTGAAAAAAAGCCTATTACAGTATGGTGTCCAGTTGACTAGTTTTTAACTGACATATTCCATCGGCAAATAGTCTATGAGTCAGAGACAAAGCAATGTAGCACTGTAATGCCAATCTCCAGTAAGCCAAGGCTGTTGAAGCAGCCTTATCTTGCAAATACTGTATATATACATACACATCCTTGGCGAATATGAATATAGAGCTGTTCTCATAAGTAACATGAGTGTGACATCTTCGTGGCAAAAGGACTGCATACATTCATCCAACCTACAGAAATAAAGCATTCCTTGGTTTCTAAAATCTCCAGCTATTCTGACTAGGAGGATCCACCAATATATGTACTAAACTCATTTAATTAATGGATCCTAGCTGCAAAGAAATGGATTTGGGAGTGCTAAATGAAACTTGATTCTGGCTGACTACAGAATCTTTCTAGTGGTGCTGTTTCAGGGTGTGATGGCCATGGCTGTGTTGCTTTTTATTGTGTGTATGTCTCTTTGATCTCTACTTTTCCTCTTTTATGCAGGATTGTGAACTGACTGCTGATGAACTCCAGACCATTTTGAATAGAGTCATAACAAAAAGTAAGTTGCAACTGATTTCAGGAAATAATGCAGAATTTTCAGAACCACTCCCTGATCCCTCAAGCATCCCTTTTGACTTTAAGGACTCTAAAATGACTTTGACCTTTTAAAACATGACATAGGCTTTTAAAAGAACCTTCTGAACAGATTATAGTATAACATCCTACTAGTCGCTCCAGGCCAATATAAAGTTAATTTGTTTCTTGGCTATAGGGTTTCTCTTTTTATCTGTAATATTTCTCTTTTATTTGTAAGTTGCCGAGAATCAAGGAGGCAGGCAGCCTTGAAATTGGACATATTAGTCTTCATCATCTAATACAAATTCCCAGTTTCCGATTTCCTTCAAAAATAATGCTCCTCAAAACATCTGTTCTATTTCACCTTTCCTGGACTTCTTGTTTTCTGGGATTCCAGTGAGTTATTTCTGTGAGTACTGGGGCCCTAGAACTGTTTTCCAGATTCAGCACACAGCTTCTGTTTCTCTTTAAAGAAGTAGATCCTTTTTCTATAATTGGGAGGGGATGGGTTGTCTGTGCATGTGACAAAAAGCCATTCTGATGCTTATTTCTAATCTGTTCCCTAGGAATGTCTGAGCTTGTTTGGCAAGAAAAAAAGCTAGTTATTTTACTCTCTCTCTCTCTCTCTCTCTCTCTCTCTCTCTCTCTCTCTCTCTCTCTCTCTCTCTCTGTAATTTTTTTCTAGGTCATCTTTTCAAATTCCTTTTTTTATTTATTTTTTATTTATTTGTTTGTTTGTCAAACATGTACAAGATAGCAGGTATAGGTATAAACATAAACATAATCAAGGTGAATACAGATAGATGAGGACAATAGGACAGTAGGACAGGGATTTAATTAACTTTAATTAACTTTTGTTTTTGTTAAAATTACCGAAGATAATGTTAAAACTTTTTGTAATGAAATGGGAAATTGCTAGGTAACTGTCTTGACACCAGTATTCATGTGATCTTTCTTCTGAAAGGTATTTTTCTTCAAAATGAGCTAATAAAAATAAAGCTTTTTTTTTTTTTTGCTTCAACTGGAGAGATTAACATGCCTGAAGATCTTGGGTTACCATGGGATGCAGAAAAATATTTGAATAACATTTTTTTGTCTCTTTTATTGTATAGGAATAGACATTAAAAGTGATGGATTCAACATAAACACCTGCAGGGAGATGATCAGTCTCTTAGATGTATCTTTTAAATGTCACCCTTCTTCACTGGATTTCCCTTGTGAACTTTTGCCTAGATAAGCCAAGATTTACACATCTCATTTCTGGTGCATCTGTCTTCACTTGCTATTGGCATAGAGTAGAATACTGATTTAAATCTTCTGGTAGCAAGGATAGTAAAACTTTATTATCAGCTGCATGGTTGTTTTCTTGCTGACTTATAATCATGCTCTGCCTGAATTCTGCAATAATCTCTTGTGCACTAACTGCAGTTACCCATGTTGTTGTGCATAATCTAAATGTAATTGTAATGAGTTCATGGCACATATACTCTTTGTGTGTGTGTACATAATAAAAATATACAGAGAGGTCTGAAAAATCATAAATCCTATGAAACGGGTGGGTTCTAACTTACCTCACTGCCGGTTCGCTTCCTCCCGCGCTGCGTGGCGGTGCATGCGCAGTCCAAAAAAAATTTAAAAAAATAAAAAGCTGAAAATAAGATGGCAACGCATGTGCAGTGCCGGAAACTCAGCTTCTGCGCATGCACAGAAGAAAAAAAAAAGTGAAATTTTTTTTTCAAAAAAAAAATAATAATTAAAAAAAATTGAAAAAAAAGATGGTGGCGCACACGGACCGGCACCGACCGAACCGGATTGGTGACATCATTGTGACATCACCAGCGGGTCGCTACCGGTTCAGGAGAACCGGTCCGAACCGGGAGGAACCCACCTCTGCTATGAAACTTTGGTAGGACAACTAATCACACATCTTCATCAGGAATGATGCCAGTGATTTAATATACCAATGAAAAATAACCTACTAAATTAACAGGTCAGAATAGCTTTTAAATGTATAATTGGATAAGAAAGCTTTTGAGCTGGGGAAAAAGTCTATTGTTCCTTTCAAGTATTTCCCTCGGTTCCGCATCACAGTCTTTGGCAGAGAAGGGGGTTATTTCTCAAAGGCCACTTCATCATCTGACTTGTAAGCAACTTGAGTTATGGGAATCACTTCCCAGGACACACAGCTTGTCATGAGGTAATTGAATCCTCACTCCACCATTCAGTCTTAACAGAAACAACTATCTCTCCTGCCTGGTTGGACCAGCCATTAATATCTTAGCTGACCTGATATATCTACGGTTAGGCTGAAAAAGCTGACAGTAGCTTTTCTCTCTCTCTCTTTTGGTCTAGGAAATCTATAAAAAAAGTAGATATGAACTATTCTGGAACCATAGATGCACATGAAATGAGAAATGCTCTCAAGGAAGCAGGTAGGTTTGTGAATGGTCAGTTCCCCCCTCCCCTTTTCTCTCCAGGAAATGTTTTCTCATTGATTCATCTAGAAAAGATGGCTGTGAATCTGCAGCAGAAGCCAACTGGCTTGCAAAAAATTATGGGATGTAATTTATTAACGACTGCAGATCATAACAACCTAGCATACCATCATCATCATTCAATATTATCCCCCTACCCTAGGTCCTTGGGAAGGATTTGATGGGTGGATAAAAATGCCAGATCAGTCTAAATATCTAGGTGATTATGCGACCAACCACAATAATGCTAACAAGAAATGTGACGTATAAAGAAGTTAAGCTAAATTAAAACCAATGCTACAATTTAGAACATACACATTTTTAAGAAAGGGAAACTTGAATGCTAATAAATGACATAATGTCCATGAAAAGGTAATTCATTCATTCTGCATCTGATTCTTTAATGTTGCCTATCATCAGTGTTTTTTTTCCTGACATAATCATAGATAGGACAGTAGGGGACATACTTGGACCAAGAATATTTTCCCTAGACTTTCCTCTAAAGCTGACCTTCTTCTGTTGTTCTCCAGCTGCTCTTCTCTTTGACAAATGTGCTATTTTTAATCTGTGCATTTAGGCAGCTTGGAAGATACAATCTACACTTGCATAGAACTGCATATATGGAACTCCGAATCAGGGTCCTTCGTATATGAAGGAGCTCCATGTAGTTATCAAAATGTATGGCCAATCATTTCCCACATGCGTTTTATCGCTTGCCTCCCTCTGTAGAAGCCCATGTGTCTCCTTATGAGTACAGAACATGCAATTGTCATTCATCAGCCTCACTCTGAAATTCACCATAAGAGAGTTTAATAATTAGGAGCTTTTTAAAAAGAGCTCCTAATTATTAAATTAATTAAATACTTTGTTAAACTTTTTATTGCGCCCAGTTTTCATATGTACCATTATATCATGCATTGAAAAAAAAACCTCCCTGGGTTTTAGTGAAATAAACTTCTAGTATGATATGCTACAAATGTTCTAAGCAATGACCACGGATTGGGTCTGCAAGCAAGATGTCGGCTTACTTTTCTTGTGCACTTTCTTCTGTATGGTGCAAGAAACCTCTACCTCATATTCATATTCAGTGCAGCAAATCAGTGCACATTGGGATGCAGGGCCAGCCTGAATGACCCTGTTCCACTTATCCTTGAATTAATGCCTGGAACAGAGTGACAGAGTGGAAATATATTGTAACTTTATATATCATAATCATTGGATCAATTAGAAGTATATATTTCTGCCAACTAAGAAGAATAATTCATGCATTGGATTCCAGCTAGGCCCTAACAGCTAATGGTATTTTATCTTCAGTGCCTCAGAACTCTTTGTACAGGGGAAAAAGTACCCATTCAGGGGAGAAAAAAAGGAGATTCTCCAGAGGAAAAATGCTGACTTTCAGTAAACGCATCTATCCATCTAGACCAGCAAATGATAACTGCAGCTGGCACTTAAATTAAGCTTCAAACACTGGGAAAAATGTGTTTTGTATGAAACTGACTCCCTGCAACCAGAGGTTCCATTTCATTGGTCTGGATGTATCAAAGCTACTCTAATTAGGTACTTATCCTTCAAACAGAAGAACAGGGAAAATCCTGTGAAGTAGCTGATGATGCATTCCTCTTCAAGGCTTGATGAGGGAGTTTAAGGTCCATGACTGGTTCAGAAGAAAAGGTATGAGATAATAGAGCAAATATTATATTATAGACCAAACTTCCTCAGCCTAGCACTCTTCAGATGGGTTGGGATTAGAATTCCTAAATGCTCAGCTTTATATAGGAACTGCACTGGGAGCTGGAGGTATTGAGGCATACCAGTTGATTAATGCTCTGAAAATCTTCACCAGCATTGTTCTTCCAGGACTCTGAATCCCCAGATTTTCTATCTGCAGCAGATAGAAAATGCTAACAGGTGTGCTTTCTCCCCTTATTGTAGTACTGGGGTCAGAGGTGGGTTCCTCTCGGTTCGGACCGGTTCTATAGAACCGGTAGTAACTTGGCGGCCTGGGTCGCTAGAACCGGCAGCAACCCAGGCCTGCCACGCCCCCAAACCGGTTCTTTCGGCAGCGCCATAGGCAGCGCCATCTTGTTTTTTGCTTCTGCACATGCGCAGAAGCTTTTTTTAAACACTGCGCATGCGCAAAGCACACGCAAAGCGCCCGCGCGGTGCATCACTGAGCGAACCGGCAGCGAAGAAAAGCAGAACCCACCCCTGACTGGGGTGGAAAAAATGATTCCACCATTACAATTTGCAAAATTATCCTTTCTCCAAAGCATCAGCTTGCCTCTGCAGTATCCTAAATTCAGGTTGACAATACAGGCTGTCATGATTCTATCTACATTCTTTCTACAGAATAAATCACACTATGAATTAACATGGTAATTAGCTCATAGAACATGCTGCAATGATGGGGGATTTCCATAACATGTTGCCCAGCTGAATTTTTGCCTGATCAAGATTAGTATGAAATGATATGCTGAGTGTGCAAGAGAGACTAAGGGCTCATCCACACAGCCCCCTTGACGTACTTCCCACATTTCATGAGTCAGGAAGAAAGTATGTTACTTGGAAATCTGATATCCCATAAACTCTATTTATTTATTTTTATTTATTTATTTTATAAAATTTATATGCCGCCCAACTCCCAAAGGACTCTGGGCGGCTTACATCATAAAAAATAAAACATATAAAAACAATTTAAAAAAGAAAGGGGAAAAAAACCCCCAACTATATTTAAAATAAAACATTCACACAACCATGCATGGGCCAATCAGAACAACTATTGGCCCCAGGCCTGCCGGAAAAGCCAGGTCTTAAGGGCTTTACGGAAGGCCAGTAAGGTGGGGGTAGTACGGATCTCGGGGGGAAGTT
>QLTV01000548.1:2456009-2472962 GCA_003457575.1 Thermophis baileyi
GTTCCCATCCCCCACCACACTGCCCCCCCCTCTATCCGGCAGGCCGACAATATCATTCATACCAAGCCCAGGGTCAGATCTGGGCCCCCATCTGCTTCTGTTAGTACACTCAGCAGAGGGGGCTCCATTTCCCTCCCCCGGCTCCCCCATTCTCACCAACACAACCAATCAGACATACTCTTCCATTCACAGTCAAACCAGACAACCCACCACATTCACATGTTCCCATCCCCCACCACACTGCCCCCCCCTCTATCCGGCAGGCCGACAATATCATTCATACCAAGCCCAGGGTCAGATCTGGGCCCCCATCTGCTTCTGTTAGTACACTCAGCAGAGGGGGCTCCATTTCCCTCCCCCGGCTCCCCCATTCTCACCAACACAACCAATCAGACATACTCTTCCATTCACAGTCAAACCAGACAACCCACCACATTCACACACAAAACATGGCTAAAATTTAGCCAAACTTAGTTCCCCCTAATCTTTCTTGAAATATGCAACCCCAGGTTGCTAGTAGCAGGTATAATCTCCCCAGTGGTGGATTTCAAAATTTTTTACTACCGGTTCTGTGGGCATGGCTTGGTGGGCGTGGTGTGGCTTGGTGGGCGTGGCTTGGGGAAGGATACTGTAAAATCTCCATTCCCACCCCACTCCAGGGGAAGGTTACTGCAAAATCCCCATTTCCTCCCGATCAGCTGGGACTTGGGAGGCAGAGAATAGATGGGGGCGGGGCCAATCAGAGGTGGTATTTACCGGTTCTCCGAACTACTCAAAATTTCCGCTACCGGTTCTCCAGAACTGGTCAGAACCTGCTGAAACCCACCTCTGAATCTCCCTCTAACTTTTCATATTCTGCCAGTGCAGACCAATGTCTAGACATCTGCTTTTGTGGACATGGTGTGGACTGGATTCAAGAAACTAGCCAATTGAACCAGGGATTAAACATAATCTATTCAAAGTTTGTTTCAATATTTAAAATAAATGAATTGAGTGATATTTGTCAATCAAGAAAATCAAATAATAAATTAAGAATAAATATCCCAAGAATACGGAAAGTTGAGTCATGACATCTGGGCTTATTTTCTCATTGGTGTGAGACATTTCACTGCTCCACTAAGAAGCTTCATCAGTCAGAGAAAATTAGGGAGTTCATTGACATACTGCCATGCACTTTGGGGAAGAAACCCCTGAGGTTGGTACGGGAGGAGTTGGTACATTACGACGAGTCTCTGCCTAACTGACTTGCTCTGACTGCTGCTTGGATGAGCAGCTAAAATCTCAAACCAACAAGAAAAGAAATCCAGTTGCCATGACTCAACACTCAGACAACTTTACCTGGATGACTGAGAATCTTCATCAATATATCTATCCCAAGAGTATTTTCATTCTTTTGGACATTGTATAAGAGTGCTATTAGTTTATGGTAACCAAAAATTAGAGGAGTCTGACACCACCCCATGCATTTAATGAAGTGGCCTGCAGCTGATGAAAATACATTTAATAAAATACATTCATTCTTTTAGGTTTCCCTATTCACGCCTCTGTCCTGGTGCATTCAGTGAACAAAAATCAATGGAGAAAAAAATAGGAGTCAGGGATAGGAGTCAGACTTAAGTAAACATTCTGCTCACAAGCCTCCAAGTCTTACCAAACCCCAGTAAGACCTACTTTTAAAATTAACATATTTTCCTCAACCTGGTTTCCTCTAGGTGCATTATACCTCAGAACTTGTAAAAACCAATCAACATGGTCAGTGGCCGGCTGGCTGAAAGTCCTAATAATTGCAGTCCCAAATTACCAGAAGAGCTTCATATTGAGGATAGTTTTGCTAAGAATATACATACCTATCAGGAGGAATAACCACCCAGTTATCTAAACAGTAATATCTGTTTAGAATTCTTGCTGGGCAATTCTGGGAGTTGAGGTTCACACATCTTAAAGTGGTCAACTTTGAAAAACATTGTTCTAAACTGTACTGAATTGGCAGAATTAAATTATGAAGGATCAGCACAATCACATGCCCATGTTTTAATTACGGGCTTTCCTTCTCCACAGGTTTCACTCTCAGTAACAAAATCCAGCAAAGTATAATTATTCGTTATGCCTGCAGCAAGCTGGCCATTGACTTTGATGGCTTTGTGGCCTGTATGATTCGTCTAGAATGCTTGTTCAGTAAGTATTCCTAAAAGAAGAAGGGGGGAAAAAAATATGCTACTGCTTTACATCTCCCAGCAAGAATTTTTTACTAACAGGCGAAAGATTTTTGACCTGAGTACAAAATACCTCTGTCAGTGATTGAAAACTATTGTAAAATGTTTCTATTTTATTAGATATATTAGATAAACAGGGCGAGATCCCAAACACATTCTATCTGGCAAAGCAGATACAGACACATATTGAAGACACATTATTCTTTTACAAAGTTCCAATGAGCCAATAGCAGCTGCCTGAATACTGATTGCAATATTTTATTCTGAGATCAGTGTTATTATTTAAAGATTTGAAGGTCCAACATATTTGCAATTGAAGAGCAATTTGTTATAATATATGGAAAAGCTGGATATTTGGATATTTAAAAAGGGGAAATCATCCATGACAGAGAATTTATATAATACATGCACAGAATCTCACGTATACACAATGGCGTCCGAGTTAAAAGTTTTCCACTTGAACAAATCAGTGAGTCAATTTGATTAAAGCCCAAGGCCTGCCTGATCTCCACATTTGAAGTTAGGAGCAACATCTTCCTCAGGGTCTTTTAGTTTTGGTTATTGGATGAAATCGCTCTTGTTCTCTTGATTAGTCTGTCTGACCCAATTTACTTTAAAGACATAACTTTTCAGTTAACCCTGCACTGAAAGGAAGATCTTTAGAGATTTTAGGTAATACTGCTTTTTGATTAAAAAAAAGTCAAATGAAGTTCACATTGCCTTCTTAATTCTAAAACTTACATAAGGAGAAAAGAGTTTTGTGCACATTGTAGAAAAAACTTTCCAGTTTGCTTTTCCCCATACAAACATATATGACTATCATATAAAACCTTATCTAGAAGTAGTTGAAGTTCAGATTCTGAAGGCCAGGTTTTAATTACCTCCATTCATCCTTAGTTATTCATTTTTGGCTTATCATGCATTTTTGGCTTATCACGCATTAAATCTAACATCTGCTCTTGTTTCGCTACTCAGAAATGTTTCAGATACTAGATAAGGATAAGGATGGAACAGTTCAGCTTTCTTTGACAGAGGTAAGTTTGCTTTAGTAAACTATTTGTATGGCTAAAACATTACAGAGTGATAATACGATATTAATATCAAATCACTGTAACTGCAAAGTTATTCCAATTACGATGCTTACCAGCCCGCCGCTCACGCAAATGGATGTGCATGCATGCGCTCGCCTGCTGCTCGTGTGTGGGGATGCTCATGCTCACACTGTCAACCCTGAAGCGAACCTGGCTGAGGCCATCTTTGAGGCTTCAGGGTTGCCACAAGGAAGAAGAAGGGACAGGGAGGGGGGAGATAGATAGCTGGGGGTTTGTAGTCAAAACATAAAGTTTTCCTGTGGGAACCAAGGACAGTCCAACAGGTGGCTGGGGAGAGGAGGAGTAGAGTAACCAAGCAACCGGCCAGCACCTCTATTGGACAATGTGACTGATGACTGGGGAAGGGGGAAATTTTTACTTTTTAATCTGGTGAAAACAGCTGGAACTTTCAGAATCGGTTTTCACCAGTTATGCCAATATGATGTTTCCAATAAATTGTTCTTTGAGGAATCTACCTGCCTCGGAGTTCTGCTTTCTATGGGTGCATTACTTGAAATGCTGACACACACACTTACAGTACCTACCGTTTTTGTGGCCCGGTTGCAAACACCTCACAGCCCACTAGTGGGCTGGGGCCCAGAGGTTGGGAACTCCTGCCCTAGCAGACAGATCTAATTCCCTAGTAAGCAGAACCCACAGTATGCCTTCTTTGCCAGACCTGATAGGGTGGATATCTGTAATTGGGGAGAGCTTATTGCAAATAGCACTGGGAAGGGCTATACTCTGACAGAATTAAGAAAACAGTAATGAAAAATACAGAAAGAGGTGCCTTCACCAGAGAGGTATTACAGCAGTTGATGACCAGAAGAAAAAAGACTGCACAGTTCATAAAAGAGACTTGATAATAGCACTACTAAATGTTGGTGCTGCAATCAAAAGGAGCCGTGGAGACTATAAAAGGACTATGGGTTGCCCAGCACTTGTTAAATGATTATAAATTTGGTTGAATGTTCAAAAGGTCTCTACAAGCAAGTGGAGAAATATTGCAATAGTAAATTCTGTGAAACTTTAAATAAGTAGCTGTGTATTATCCTAATTCTTATATTCTCTCTCTCTTCCTTAGTGGCTGTGTTGTACATTGATCTAAAGCATTATTTTTGGCAATCATTTGGAAACTGGACAAACTTATCATTCCACCAAGAAGTTTCTGAGAAAAAGCTGATTCCATGATCTTCTAAAAATATGAGGAATTATGCCAGGCTCTAGTGTGTAATTTAAAATGATCATAAAATAAACAATTATGCATAGAAACAAATATTGTATAGCAAACATAGCCACATTAGCAGCTTTGATTTAATGAATAATATGTGTTATGAAATCTGTTTCAAAACTGTGATTAAAATTGAATTCATCTCTAATTTTATTTCTATATAAAAATAATTCATCTGCCTACATTTTGCACCTATTAGAAAGCTGTATGACTTGCCTAAGAATAGAAACTGATTTATAAAATATCTACTATTTCTATTTTCCAAAATGGGAGATCATCCATCCTGGAGGAGAAGGAAGATGAAAATTAGCTGGAGAATATCATGGACTTAGGGCCAGATAGCCTTACCCCAAAGCATAAATAATTGGCAAAAATCTAATGTGAAGTTTAGTTAAAAATACTGAAATATATGAAACAAAAAAGAAGAGACCTGAACAGGGTCAGTAGATTAGAATAACTGCCAAACTGAGACTGACCTTTCTAACAACAAGAACAATAACAATATAGCACAATAGTGCTAGAACTTAAAGGATAATGAGAATTAAGAAGGATTACAAAAAAAAAAAAATCCTACTACCGAAGCTACTTTTTGGCTAATCAAAAACCAAAAAAATCCCAGTAAATTGTGGAAGGGAAGCAAATTAAATTATCTCATTAGGTCTCCTCACAAGAAGAACCAAGGGATTGTACAAAGGAAAGCATAATTTAAAAACCTGTTTAATACAGCAGGTTAAGACAGCTACCAGCAAATCACAGATACAAATAACTCTTACTAGGAGAATCTACTAAAATGAACAAAGCCACATAGAACAAATCAAATCTTTGTAATGATAAAAAGCAGCGTAAGTAGAGTGGGGCACAGTCAGTTAAAAAGCATATAAAATACATCAGCATTTTAAAATAATGTTAATTATACATAAAATAAAATCACAATAAAAAGGGAGTCTTTCAGAAGTTACTTGATGTTGGAATTGATTCATCCCAGCTTACCTTATTACAGGGGCATTTTGATTTGAATGAACATTTACCAATCATCATGTGAAATAAAATATAATATCCTTCTCATTGCTCCTGTCTTCATTTTACTCCATCAGTGTTTGAGAAAGTATTTTAAAAAGTGTATGGCTCCAAAGGGTTGGAAATCAGGAATGGAATTTAGCAGAAATCCAGATATGGACTGGAGTTTAGTTGGGTTGAGCCATTTTGCTCTAGGCCAGGGGTGTCAAACTCAAGGCCCGTGGGCCGGATCCGGCCCGTGGGGTGCTTAGATCTGGCCTGTGGGGCCACCCTGGAAACAGTGAAGGACCAGCCTGCGGTGCCTCTGCCAGCGAAAATGGAGCTTGGGGAGGCCGTGTGCGGCCTGCCTGGGCTCCATTTTCGGCCGCCTGGACTCTGTTCGCGGCCTCCCCGAGCTCCATTTTCGCTGGTAGAGGGATGCAGGAGGCCGTTGCGGCCCGAAAACGGAACCCGGGTGGGCTGCGCACGGCCTCCCCAAGCTCAATTTTCGCTGGCAGAGGGCTGCAGGAGGCCGTCATGGCAGAAAATGGAGCCTTGACAAGTGACGCCCACCCCGGCCATGCCCACCCTGGTCATGCCCACCCCAGCCACGCCCACCCCCAGCCCCCTGAGGTCAAACACAACCCTGATGCGGCCCTCAATGAAATTGAGTTTGACACCCCTGCTCTAGGCTGTTGAAAAATCCATTCAAATTATTCATTCATTCATTATAATTTTATCTTACATTTCTTTCAGGAGATCCTGGTGATGTACATATCTCTCCCTTCCTCTACTTTTTCCCTACAGTAATTCCTTGAAGTAAGTTTAGGCTGAGAGACTGGCCCAAGGTTAACACAAATAGGGCTCACACAGCATCTAGCAAGAGCAATTTTGTTCTTTTTAGAATGCTCTATTCTAGAATAATCTATCAACTATTTTATTCCAGAAGTAAAAATTGGAATGTTTAAGCTACACTGTATGCTACTGTTAGCATAACAAAATGTTATTGATTTTCAGGAAGTGAAATAAGACTTTGAGAAGGAGTCAAGCCAGGCACAAAAGTGCACGATCCATTCCTAAGAGCACTTTGTGTTAGGCCTAGATTAGAACACTTCCCATAATTCAAGGATATGATTGAGTAGGTAGTGGAGGTTGCCCGTAATTCCTCCATTAAGCACTGCCTAGCCTGGATGGGGAGTATAGATAACAAAACTTTATCCAGCATTGTTCAGGACCAAGGGATCTCTTTCCCCCATTTTCTTTTCCAGTTTTGCAACACAAGAAACAGTCTCAAATTAGTCTTCTGCTCCCACATCTAAAGAACCTTTGGCAGATAAGACTGGAATCAAACATACAAAATAGAAGCTCTTTCTTCTTGCTTCTCAGCCTCCTTAGGCAGATTATCTTAATTGCATGATTCTCTACATCTATCTCTAGGCTCCCTCATGCCCACCTGGATGAGCAGAGTAGAATGCAGCACTCCATTCTCCCTTATCTTTGGAAGGCAGGAAGTACTGCTCCTTCAGTGGAGCTTTGATCACTGGTGTCAACAACTGCTGAAAACCAAATCCTTTTCACTGCACCTCCTTTCCCTTTCCTCTTGAGGCTGCATCCAGGAGAAACTGATTGAGGCTGCATGTGTCTTTTCATCACAAGACAAACTCAACTGGTTATCACTCTCTCTTTTGCCTCAGCTTTTAAAAGGTGCTTCTCCCAAAATGCATACAAGCTGCTTCAGGTGCACAGCAGCAGAATGGAGTGAGCTGAAGGGTAGGCACAGCAACTTCCAAATAGGATTTGGAAGGATTAAAATAGATAATTGAAAACTAAATTCTATACCTCACCCTACCACTCAAGTCTTACTATATATGGAAACACAATGACTGCACAGTTTTCCAATGGACAGGCTATGAACCAAAGAAAGAAAATAGATTCTGGTCAATTAGAAAGAACTTCCTAATGGTGTGAGGAGCAGACTGTCTTGAGAAAATGTAATGACCTCTCAAGCAGAGGCTGTATAAGCTACTTATTGAGTTTCTTCTGGATTTTCTGCATTAGAAAATTAGAACTGATTCTGAACTACATGCATAGATTTTGAGGTCTAGGGCTCTCTAGACCCTTTAAAGAAGCTTTGAATCTTTAATCATTAAAAAATAATGGTAATTTTTGCTAACTTTATTTAATTTATTTAATTAATATTAATGAAATACACTTTTGTTCTTGCCTTGGAATGTCCCCCTCTGCACATTCTTCATATTTAAGTATATTCCTCAAATCAAGCATTGTTCCACACCAGTGCACTAAGATATAGACAGAAACTATTTAATTTACTCTTTCTTAGTATCAAAAGCCAAGACTTTGGCAGATTTCTCCTTTAATGATACTCAAGTCTTTTTTGTTTTTTTACTGTGCTCAGACTTGGACAGGGAGTTCTCACTGGTGCTATCCAACAGCTTGATATCTGTACAAATAACTTATAAAGGAACAGATCAATAGATTTTCTAGGTTCTTTACTTCCTTCTCAGTGGCAGCTCCTTCCTTCTGATTTGTGAGTCAACCTACAGTAATATATCTTAAGCGTGTATTAAAAATTGATATGTAGATTGTGTTCACATATGAACCCAACCATTGTCATCGGTAAATTTAGATTTATGGCCCAGCATTGTGGCTTACTCCACAAACAAACCCCTGCATGGCACAAAATGATCTAATCACTGAATCATCAGATATTGCATTGTTTGTCTGGTGTCACATTCTGGGTGCTCAGAGAGAAGTTAAGTGCCAGTACAAATGGAGGAGAGTGATGGAAAAACATGGCTTTCAGAAGGAATATGAACAAGAATAAATTAAGCCAAGGAAAGGAGATGAGCTGAAGAAATTATCAGGCATTAATTTTCACTTTAATTTATAAACAGAACTAATCAAAGAATCTTACAGCAGACAGCCCAGGAACCCGTCCTTAAGGAGCAGAACAAGTGCATAACATTAAAATTATTAGCAAAAAAATGAAGTTCTGAATAGCTAATTTTAAATTAATAATTACTTGCCTAAAGAGTAAGTGCTACACAATAGATTTTAAATGCATGTTTCATTCATAATTATGAATTTCCCTTGAGGCATGGGGTAAATTGTTTTTGTTCATTTTTGTTTTCTTTACTTATTTATTAGAGCCAACTGGGTAAGTATTCACAATAATGTACTTCAGAATGGTATCATAAAATAAATCAGATTAAACAAAAGCTAGTTTTCTCCATATCTGCAGCATGTTCCTGAGCACATGAAGTTCAGACAAAATGGTTGAACCTTTATAGCTAGGTTTTCATTAAGGCATAGATTAATTTTTACACCAAACACTCAAAATTACAGACATACTTATTACAGTGGTTATATTCAGCAACATACTGCCTTTATATTCCATGGTGCATTTGTTTTGAATAAAATTCTCAGTTTGAAATATGCACTGTGGCTCTAAGTTAATGCAGAAATATACTTTGCCCATTAAAGTCAATAGAATTTATTACCCAAGAAATGGCTTCAGATTGCAGTCATAATTGCCATGTTCAATATGTTTGCTTGAGAATTAATCCAATTAATTACCATAATTATTTCTGAATAAAAACACAAATAAGAGTGTGCTGTTAAATCTATTAGCAAAGGTTACTGCTTAATGACTATTACCACCAAGTCATATTGGTCCCTATACAGTCTAAATGCGACCTAAACCTTCCCTCTACAGCTATATTGGTCTGACCTTTCCATTCATCCCTCCTTTTACAGTAATCTCCCCACTCCACTAGTAATGGACATATTTTAAGACTAGAGATCTCTCTCAGGTATGGTTCACAAATAACTCTTTAAACATTGTTGTAAGGAATATCCTTCTGGGTTCAGTTCCAAGTGGGGGAAAAGACACTGGATTCATGGAAGTTGCTTGGAAAGAAGGTTTAATGGTGGACAGGAGCACATGGCACGGGCTCCTGAACAGAAAAGGTGGATCACATGCTTCCAGATGTTGGGTGAAGAGAAAAAGGGAGAAAAGATGCTGAGTCTCTTGGTTTTATGACCTCTGTTGGGCCCCACCTCTTAGTTTCCTGTTCCTGTGTATGTAATGCACTCCGATTGGCTGTCAGACTCCCAGGGGCATGCTGGGGCAACTGGGCAACTCTGTCCTGAGTCCCAGGCTTGGCTGATGTAATCTTCCCAGGTCCCATGTGGTATAATGAAAGGGCTTTTGGCTCTATCTTAAGGAGATCTTTGTTATGTAGAATAGACTGCTCCAGGCTATTAACAAAGGGGGGGATGAGTGAGCTGGGCTATTCCTTGCTGACAAAGGTGGGGGCTACTAAGAGTGAGTCTGTTTTCTTTCTAAAAGCATGTTTCTCAATTTCTCTAGGGATATTCTATATAATATTCTGCCTTTTTAATATTTCCTAGGATATTTCATTTTTCTAGGAGAGGGGTGGATGCTAATTTCCTACAACATGTTGAGAAAGCCCTAGCAGCCTATGTCAGCCATATGGACTCATTGAGCAAAAAGCAAACAGACTTCATAATGGCTTAATGTTCTACATGAATCCAGTCTCTGTTTTGCAGATGAACAAGTAATTATGGTTTCTGTGGCCAATTCTTAATTTATGTTCTCTCCCATTATTGCTATTCATCTCTTAAAACTCTTAAACTTTTGGGGACTAAGTCTGGGAATAAAAAAAAACCAAACCAGGAATAAGCATGGAAAGCACAAATAAATATTTTATTCTAATGTACATATTCTCTAGCTGCAGCTGCATCTGGTAAGCCAAAAACCAACCTTGAATAAAACATCATAAGTGGAATAAATGGGCACAAGTCAAACTTCAGAAACAATTTTTTTTGTTTGCACTATTTTTTTATAAAAAGGAGGGAAACACTCCATTCTCCTTAAGACATTCTCCATGTGGTAATATTTGAAACACCCAATCAGATTGTGAAATAGTAGAACTGAAATTCATTCAAAGATTCAACACCATTTCTCACAGATTAAAAATAGTTCAACTGTTCAAGCCTTTTTATCACACTACATAAATTAACTATCTGAAGCAGAAATATCAGTGTCACAGTAAGTGCTACCTCATGTTGGTCACTAAGGCAGTTCATTTCTCTACCTTCTGTTGTCCCATCTTTCTCTTCTCTCAGAACATTAATGTCTTGTGATAATAGATTTATTGGTCAGGGAAGCCGTAGCACACTTTGTTATTTTTACTGCAAAAAGATGAAACGCTCCTCTTTAAGAAGTTATTTATGATCATTATTTAAAACAATTCTATCCCTCTGATGTCTTCATTTACTATTCCCCTTTCCCTTTCTTTTCATCAACACTGACAAGCAACCCCAATTTTACCCCCATTCTTAAACCTCTGCCTTAATTGTCTGTCCTCAGGCCATGATTTAAGTGCTGTTAAACAGCTCTTTTCTATACCCTCTCAAAGTTATTCAATAACAAGACACAGAGGAGAATGAAGAGACTCAAGAAAATATTTTATGACAGAAACTTTTTCTAAGACCATAGTAAGGGCTGGGTTCCACCAAGAGTCACTAATGAAAAATGGAACTGGGACGTATTATCTTCTAGCTATTTTCCTGGATATCAGTACCATTGTAAAGACTGGGTTTGTTCTTCTGAACATACAAATATAGACTTGAATGTTAAGACTGCAATGTTATAGCTGCCCACAGTGAAGTAAGTCCCTCAGCATCTGATAGTCATGTAGAAGATCACAACATAACTCCTTTCTCTTTATTAATGAATAAAACTGCTATTCTCAAAAAACAGCAATTCAGCCATGCATCCTTTCAGAATGTCATACATTTGATCCTAATTCAAATTACATACCTGCTTCTTACGGTAGTTCCAGCCTAATAATAAATGGTCAGGCAGGAATGTAAGTTTCATGTCATGCAAGATGTGCATGCTGTATTCTCCAATATTTTATGTATCAAAATATCAAAGGAGAAAAAACTAGTTGAAAGGAAAAATTACATAGATTTTTACTGGAAAACATCAATAGCAGAGGTGATGAAGGGCAAAACTGTGCTAATGCTGAGCTTCAATTTGCACTCACACCCCTAAAACTGTCATATTCATTTATTTCTTTAATGGTGCCATAGAATCCTTGTTCATTATCCAGAGAAATCACTCTAATCAATTAAAATGTGTATTACTGTGGTCTTTTTAGCAGTAGATATTGTTAGTTCTGTTTTAAGCAGATTCAAATTATTTTAAAAAATCTTGGCTGCTGGGGTATTAGGATAGAAAAATTGATGGGAGTAGTGTCCTAATAATAACTGACTGCCTTTCATTTGTTTTCAACTAGCTGCCTCCTCCTCCTCCTCCTCCTCCTCCTCCTCCCCCTCCCCCTGCTTTGGGTATAGAGGGAGATACAAAGTTCTGGCTCTTGCTCTTCTGATGGCCTCAACCATTGTTAATTGATATTGTTGTAGTGTCTTTGATGTTGTCTCTCCATCTTCTTCTAGGTCTGCCCCGCGTTCTTTGACCTTCTCCTCTTTTTTTATATATGCCTTGTACAGTATGGAATCCCACAACATCCTCTCCAGGTGAGCAAACCATTTTATATGCTGTTTATGTTTGTAATTTAAGATTGGCTATATGCCAATTCTTTGTCTTATGATCTCATTTCTGATTTTATCCTTTCTGGTCACTCCAGCAGCTTTCCTCAAACATCTCATTTCCGTGGTGACTAATATTCGTTTATGTTTTGTAGTAAGTGTCCATGTTTGGCACTGGTAACATAGGGTGGGGATGAAATATGCTTTGTATGAGATGTTTCTTTGTGCTGATCAGTACTGCCTTATGTTGTGGAGTGGAGCAAGCTGCCCCAATAGTTGATTTGCCTTATTGCATTGGATGTTAATCTCTTCATTCATTTTACCATCTTCGGTGAATGTTGTACCTAGATATTTGAACTTTGCTACTTGTTTTAAGATTCATTTCAATTTATATCTTGTAGACTTCTTATATACTGCATATGGCCTCAAACAATTAGACAGAAGCAAATTTCAGAAAAGAGTTTTAGCAATGTGCATTAAAGATTAGCCATTGTTTGTGTGAATAAATTTAGCTCTATATATCAAGTCTGTCCATTACTGTTTGAATTGTAGCATTTTTTTTCTCCCTGGTATTACTCAAGCTCACTGTCCTTGTTGTGGATTGTAGAATTTGCATTCATGTCATTGCACAGCTACATTTATTCACACAAACAGAAGAGAAAAATAAAACAATATTCTAGTTACTCAGATCTAACTTTTCAGCCAATTATTTTGAGTTATTTTCATATGATAAAGCTTTCTTCCTGACCTCACCCCATGGACTAAGCAAGAAAGCAAATGTATCACTATATTTATAAAAAAACCTCTACAAACAAACAAACAAACAAACAAACAAACAGGATTTGTTAAGATTATGGGCAGCTTAAATGATAGAAACACGTTGCAGGTTATCCTCTCCTTCATAATGTCCATTGTGCTTCATGTTCTCGTATGCCACCTGTTTTTTTGCCCAATAACAGCACTTATATTGGAAGGAAGGTGAGTTGATTTAGCCATTTCATCCTTTCATCTTCTTGCCCTCAGACACAAGCTTAGATAGTTTTGGCAGCACAAATCCGTTCTTGTTGCTCCCCTACCCCAATTTATTCATTTCAGTGCTTAAAATTTAAGGTAGGGGTTGTTTTGTATTATTGCTATTCTTCAGCTACACCCATATTGATTTGATGAAAATCATGTATGGGGTAAGGAGTGTGTGGATGTCACAAAATTAGCAGTGCAACAGATTTCTATTCTCCATTAAATCTTCTGCAGATTCTTCATCATCAGAGAATTTTTTGAAGATAAGCAAAATAGTGCTATATCTACCTCTTCAGTCCCAAATCAGACTGATGATATCATGTCATTACTAGTATTTCAGTTCCTATTGTGTTGCGGATCGCCACGAGGTGCCTTTGTCCTGTTGTCCTGTTGTCCTGTTGTCTGCTTTCCACAACCTTCGTCGCCAGTGTTAGGTTCGTGCGGGAAGAATAGCTGAGACGTAGGAACAGTTCAGCACCTTTATTGCATGGAAAGAACTCAATACGGACTGGCTGTCTGGCGACAGGGGAACCGCTTTTAAGGGTTTCCCTGCAGCCTGTTGTCCACTGACAGCTGTTTATTTTTCCCGCCGCTGACTAAACCAATCAGTGGCGGGTATGCAAATACGTACTCCGTGCGTCAGTACGTAACATATTGCAAATAGGCCATCACCTCCCTTTTCAGGCCATTGAAAACCAGGTCACTTTTAAGTGCCACTTTGACGTGCCTTAGGATACCAACCATTTTATTTTATATTATAAAAAATGGTGTCAATTATGGTATAAAAGTTTACTGAAATCCTAGGCTCAACATTTTCTATTAAAATTTGCAGGAACAATGAGATCACCTTGATCAATCTACCAGATACAAACAACAAATTGTCCTTCCCACTTAAAAATAAAACAATTGGAATATACAGCTGTTACATTTAACTCCCTCTGTCTCCTTTTCTAATCCCAGGAGGTTTTGTGGTTGTTGTTCTTTCTGATACTAATAATACTGCTCCCTTCCCAGGCAATTTGCATTGCATTGCATGGAATGTGATGTTATGTGGCATACATGGCTTGATAACAAGAGAAGGACAAACAATGTTTACTCTTTGTATTAAACAGTGGCTGATGAGATTAAATCCTGATTAATACTGTACCCAGTTGAGAATGAATAACTATATGCTGACCTTTCATCACCAAATATGTGTGTGTGTCTGTGTGTGTGTGTGAGAGAGAGAGACTGTATTTATTGCTTTATGTTCTTGAAATCAAGTAAGCTCAAAAGCTGGCTATAGAATGTGGGATACAATTAATACATTACCCATGGAGTACACTGGGCTGCAATTTAACTACAGCCTTTTCTGAATCACCCCCTCAGGCAGCATAAAATTAATGGACCTGTCGTCAAGTAAGATAACACAACCCTGATCATTTACAATTCCATTAAGTAAGCCATTTTAAAATTAATTATAGAAGTTCCTAGTAAGATTAGGTCAGGTTGATATCTTTTAAAATGGATCATCATGTCAGGTAGGACAACAGGAGGTGTTTTATTTAATAACTGTTTTTGTTTGTCTAATTTTTGTCTTGCCTGGTTTATGTCCCTTCCAGTTGGCATGCAATAAAAATCATCTTGCAGTAACAGTTCTGTGTATGTTTACAACTGGTTAAAACACTTGCTATTAATCTCCAATTTATCTAACCAAATGCTTGACTAAATAAGATCAATTTTGAGCCATGATCATATGTTTGTTTACGCAGAATTTGGATGTCTTGGTGAAAATCCATCCCGTCTCATATTGGAATTCCTATCAAAACAAAACAAAACAGAACAAAACAAATGCTTGTGTAAACTGAAGTCTAATTCCAAAAAAGTTATTCACAGCTCAGAGCCATAGAAGAGGCAAAAAAAAGCGAGTCTATCTGAAATTTAAGGTCAAGGGGGTCTCAGCAAGCCTCTCAGATAAGCTTAGGTTGCTTCCCATGAGTGTGCAATCAAAGTCCCACCCCTTTTTCAAGTGTAGCATATACACAACACACACTCAAAAAGTGGGGCTTCAATCACATCATAGTAACTACCATCTTGTTTTTTTGACCCCCCCCCCCTCAATGCCCCTGCTGCTTCCCTAGTTATAATGGAAGCCAACACTTAGGAGAACAAACTAAGATGCATATACAGAACAACTGAGATTGATTTTGAACCTTTTTTTTAATATGAGGCTTCTTTTGAACTTGAGGCCCAGTTCAAATGGGCCTCCTGCTCCCTGTCAGAGTAGCCCTAATCCTAGTCAAGTTTCCAGAGATGAAAATTGGGGTCCAGATGCTCATATATTCAACACAAAATTATCACAGCTGAGGCACAGGCTTCCAAAAATCTTTCCTTATTTTAATTCAGTTGTGCTCCTGAGGTTGCAAGGCCAACCATCTATTTAGAGCAAATCTTTAATTTCACACAAAAGCTTTCTTTCTTGTAAGTGACTGCTCTGCTGTCTTTCCACCTTTCTTAGATTGAGAAGTTCCCATATTAATGAGAACTGTTTCTGTGCTCAGCCCTGGCTCAGCTGGTTCAAAAGACTCAGTGGAAATCTCTGGTCTGTCCTCTTCAGATGAGGCTATGACACAACTGCAATTGTGCCTGCCACCCCTTTTTTTTGCATCTTTTCCTTCTCCATGCAAATTGCAACATGAAAACAACATTGCAACATATTGTTCACAGCTATGGATCACTATACTGAATATTTGAGTAAAGTGTGTGAATCCTAGAAAGGTTTAGATCAGTGTTTCTTGACCTTGACAAATTTAAGATATGTGGGCTTCCACCGCCAGAATTCCCTAGCCAGCTTATTGTCTGGGGAATTCAGGGAGGTGAAGTCTATACATCTTAAAGTTACCAAGGTTGAGAAATCTTTAGATGATGGTCAGATTCATTATTACTTTTTTGTTATTTCCCCACCCCTTGTTCAACTATATTTTGTGTAGGAATGGAGGAGATGCCAACTGACTGAAGTGGCTTTCTCTCATAAGAGTCATTACAGTATTTTACATCTGCAGAGAAGGAGGCTTGAACGACATCAGCTGCTACTTTGCTGACTTTGCTGTGCTCTGCTGTTGCATTCTAAGGGAAGGAATCTTTTCCCCTGTATTGAATTGAAATCTGCTTTTAGAAGAAGCAAGGCTAACAGGGAAATTACATTCCATTTCTTAAAAACTGGAGATGTTATTGGTAATGCTGCCAGATGAAAGGGATGTCTGCTGCAGGCTTCTGGCTGGGGAAAGCTGGATTTAGAACAGAAATGGGGCCTTGGGCAGTTCAATAGACAGCTGTTAAAGAGATGAAGGGACAGGAATACATGGCAATCCAAATCAGGAAGTCAAGTTCCAAAGTAGCAGCTAAATATATGACAGGCCGGAAGGTTAGAGAGCCAGGAGATAACAAGGTCTGATGACAAAGGAGTGGTGTACAGAGCAGAACATGTGCTTGGTCCTCAGAAGATCCGAGTGGTTTGAAATTCTACAGGTTCCAAGATCGACAGATGATGCTGTTAATATGGCTCTGCACTACATCCTACAACAGCTTGAATCTCCAAAGACCTATGCAAGGGTCCTCTTTGTAGACTTTAGTTCAGCATTCAATACCATCATACCGGACATTCTTCTAACTAAACTAAATCAGCTAGTGGTACCTGAACACACTTGTAAGTGGATCACAAGCTTCCTAACGGACAGGAAGCAGCAGGTGAAGCTAGGCAAAATCACATCAGATACCTGTACAATTAGCACAGGGCCCGCTCAAGGCTGTGTGCTCTCACCAC
>QLTV01000548.1:2480739-2497953 GCA_003457575.1 Thermophis baileyi
CCAAAAAGACGAAAAGAAGAGAAAGGAAAGGAAAGGAAAGGAAAGGAAAGGAAAGGAAAGGAAAGGAAAGAAGGAAGAAAGGAAAGGAAAGGAAAGGAAAGGAAGAAAGGAAAGGAAGAGACAGGCTGGGTTTCTGTAACATGCTGAATCCAAAATTCATTACATTGTTTCATCATAATTCAGTATGTTATGAAATCCCAGTTTATACTTTAGCAGTGAAAATTTGTTCTATTATTTGTATTCCAGTTTTAGGAGTATACAGACAGTCTTTGAATAAGATTGCCATTATTTATAATGGGTGGACAACCTTTTTGTGGTTAGAGGGCTGCACTTTGATTTTTTTTTAAAATAGATAACATTTATTTTACTTTTTATTTTGCACTTCTGCCTACCCAACCAGAATAAAAAATATCCAATTACAATTACATTTGGGGTCTAAAAAAGGGGGGGAGTGTTGGATGCTTCATAGCGCTTATGGATAAAATTTCTTACCTTACTTATACAGGAGATGGACCTAGTGGCACTTGTCTCTTTGGAGACATTCATTGGATTGCATTATAATGGTCTCAGATTAGAATGTTCTTAACATAAATGTTAGTGCTACCTATTTTATTCTTACTATCCAGTGTATCTGAAATCCCTTTCCATGCTTTAATTCCGCTCATTTGTTTGAGCCCTTCCTCAAAGCCTCCTTTATATGCAGAGTCTGTGAATAAGTCACTCCAAGTTAAGCATTTTAAATTGCTGATTGATGTGCTTGGATATGCACTTTGAAATGAAAAGAGGCTTAAAAATTACTTCACTATTTATTTATTTAAACAATTTATATAGCTGCCTATCTCACAGCAGTGACTGTAGGTGGCAAACGGAGTGTTAAAACCAAAACGAACAATGCAATATGAAAAATAATATTCATAACCAAATGTTATATCTATGTGGTCTAAAAATTATTCTACTGCTAATCCAGAAACTGGAGCTAACACCACCACCACCACCACCGCCAATCAGGAATTACTTAGGTTTCCAGCCCCAAAGCCTGGGGGAATAGCCACATCTTTAATGCTTTGCGAAAGGTCAACAGGTTAGAGGTCATCTGCACCTCTGGGGCGATGCTGTTCCGTAGGGCAGGTTGTATGACCGAGAAGTCACCATTTCTGGGTCCCAGAAGATGTTACTGTCTAATAGAAAGAACCTGGAAATGCCAATCCTGCTGATTCTGGTGAAGGAAGCACAGCCCAAGAGAAGCAGACAGTTTCACAAATAACCTGTGTCATGTACCACACAGAGTTTTCAAAATGACAAGGCATCCTGGGCCCTGTTGGGTCATTGGTTCAGATATATTTCCTTACCTAAACAGAGAAACAGAATGGCCAAGGATGGACAAACAGCAGTGAAAGCAGGAGTGACTTCCAACTTCCTGCTGTCTTCCCCATTGAGTTTCTTTGTGGGAATCTGGCAGGGAGAATCCGAAATGTCCCTCTCTCCTTCTTTCCCAATCCCTTGACAGGGTGGTGAGAGTTGTGATTGAGACCAACACAACTGGAGAGGCCAAGCTGAGATAAATGTACTTACTTTGTTGGCTCAGAACATGACATTTCAACCAGAGAAACCTTTGGGGTGGCTTATTAAAGAGACACTCCATGTCTCAATTTACAATCATAAAACACCAATAAAAACCTTGGCTGCTTTTACATGTGATGGAATGGACACAACAAAGGATCGGCAACTTGATGCACATTTGTGCTGCTAATTTGACTTTTTTAAAAAAAGCTCCCTGGACATTTTTGAGAGATACAAAAATGAAAAGAGTGGGGCCACTGGGGAAAAACAACAAGGATGCAGGTGGTCCTCAACTTACCATCACAACTGGGACCAGAATTTCTATTGCTAAGCAAGGAAGTTGTTAAGTGAGTCACATCCAATTTTATGTCGTCTCTTGCCACAGTTGTTAAGTGAATCATCAGGCTTATTAAGCACATTTGGCTTCCCCCATAACCCCCCATTGCCTTTGCTTATTGGAAGCTGGTTGTGAAAGTTGCAAACGGCGATCACATCCCAGGATGCTGTAAATACCTGCCAGCACCCAAACCGTAGGGTTGTTGTGTCATAAGTGTGTGGACTGGTTGGAAGTCACTTTTTTCATTGCTGTGGTAACTTCAAATGGTCGCTAAATGTATGGTTGTAAGTCGAGGATTACCCTGTATTCCTGTGAGAAATGTTGATGTTATACAAATGCTGCAACAATCAGATGCAATGACTGTTTTTTTCCTCCCCTTTAGCTCTGTTCTCATGGTACCTGGAGAAATGTGATGTTTTTCCATACTGCTCATTCACAAATAAAAGTAATTCTGAACAGCTTTCAGACACAGGTGCAGAGGTGGGTTCCTCCCGGTTTGGACTGGTTCTATAGAACCGGTAGTAACTTGGCAGCCTGGGTCGCTAGAACCGGCAGCGACCGAGGCCTGCCACACCCCCAAACCGGTTCTTTCGGCGGCGCCATAGGTGGCGCCATCTTGTTTTTTGCTTCTGCGCATGCGCAGAAGCTATTTTTAAGCATTGCGCATGCGCAAAGCACGCCCGCGCCCACGCGGTGCAACACTGAGTGAACTGGCAGCGAAGAAAACCAGAACCCACCCCTGCACAGATGATGGGTTAAAAAAATCAGTAGCAACCAGAACGTTCTTGAACCTTTTGTGCAATGCTTGTGATGAGATAAAGAAAGAACATGTGTGTGTGTGTGTGTGTGTGTGTGTGTGAGAGAGAGAGAGAGAGAGAGAGAGAGAGAGAGAGAGAGAGAGAGAGAGTATGCCACTCTAAAGACAGCCCCTCTCTATAACAAATATTTTCCCATGAGTAGACAGCCTGTATTTGAAGGGCAAGGACGTGCTTTTTAAGATTGTTGAAGCATTAATGGCATTTATCTAGCCTACACATGAATACTAATTTGTATAGCATTCAATGGTTTCTAGGTAAGGGATTCTATTTCTATTCTATTTCTTGTTCCCTTGGGTGGAAGGATTTTTAAAACATTTGACAATATATACCCTTGGTCTGCATTTATGTTACTTTCTGGAACCCGGGCTTTGATTAACAACTCTTGGCCGAGGAAGACCCCAGTCTTCAATATTCTGCTGTTGATGTTGACTACAGTAGCAAAACTGAAAATGTTTAATAACTTCTTTCAAGTAAAATTCAATGTACAGTGACTAAATGGAGATATCCAGGTAATTTTCTTGGCAACATTATAAATTATTTTGCCACTGTCTTTTTTGCTGGTGTTTCTTTGATTTTCCGGCTGGTCTACAGCTTTAGGCTGGCCTCTCACTGAAGTAGAAGCTAGTTGCATTCCTACTTAGACTTTTTTAGATCAACCAAGATGACTGTGCTTCCTTCCTTCCTGAATCATAAGGGACCTCAGAGGCCAGCTAGTCTAGCCTACTGCCCAGGGCAGGAATCCTCAGAACATCCTAAATATTCTTTCCTTGAATCTGGGATCCTCGGTGTTCTCTGAACTTTTTTGGTTTCTTGCAAATGTTTCATTATCCAAATTAGGTATCATCAGTGTTAGTAGGGAGTGGAGTTTGCTCTCATTTTATATTCTAGTGTTTTTATATTCTAGTGTCAGTGTTGGTGGGAGTGGTTTAGGTGATTCTTTGGTTGGACTATTGGCTGTTAGTTTGTTTGGCAATTCCTTGACTGGGGTATTATTTACTTCTTGATTGTTGATCTGATGTTAATCTTGTGGACTTTTGGCTTTGAGAACAAAAATTAAGTTTATTAAGAGGTTCTTCAGGAAGCTTAGCAATTTTTAAATGGTGACTCTCCTCCCAAAAGTTTGAAAACTGTTATAAAATCAACAAACTACCATGTTTCCCCGAAAATAAGACCCTGTCTTATATTTTTTTGAACCCTGAAATAAGCGCTTGGCCTTATTGCCATGCACTCAAAAGCCCGATTGGGCTTATTATCAGGGGATGTCTTATTTTGGGGAAAACAGGGTATCTTTAATCTGAATGGTCAGAGTCCTGCTAGTTTTACTTACTACTAATTAACAATCATCTCCTGCAGAAATTCCCAGCCCAGCTGATTATCTCCAGTATGTGTTTCAATGTTGTGCTTGTTGCCGTCGAAATGGGGTGCGAAATCCCTATCTTGAGGCTTTGGGTCAAACAAATTCATCTCTAATGCACTTGCCAAGGAGACATTGGGCAAAACAATATGGAAATGGATCCTTTGCCCATCACTTTATATTTAGTATTTAAATACTTTCTTTTCTCATTTGGAGACAGGTATCACTAAGTATGCTGAACATCAGCACAGGTAAATCCCACTGAAATCAATTATTTTGCAGTAAACATTGGTGGGGCTGGATTGCAAGATTTGCACACTTTATGGAATGCAAGATAACAAATGAGAATCCATCAGGAATTGCAGAGGAGAAGCCTGTGTTCTCTGAGCCCAACCAAATTCTAGTATTTTATGAGAATAATATCAGGATGCTTCCTGTGATTCAGGAAAGCATAAAGGTACAATCAATCAATCTTACTCAAATCAAAAGCCTGCATGAAAGAACAAAACAATTAAGTGAAATAAAGATCTAATACTGTATGTCTATGGATTTTTAATATTTTTTTAACCTAGTTTATGTAAAGAAATACAGATAGTCATATGAGAGCTTTGGGGCAAAGAAACTCCAAAATTGGGCTTCCAAAAGTCTGTCTCTATTCACTAATAACCAGATCTTCCTAAAGATTTACTGCAACCTTTTTCCCCCCATAGGGAAGGAGATAAAAGAAGTAAGATAAACTCTTGAAGCAGCCTGGCTCAATTCATGTGCTCTGAGAATATTCTTTGTGGCTGCACCTATTACCCAACCCATAGAACTCGGCCTTTAAAGAGCTTTAAATGCTTCTTACTTCCCAGCATTTACCAGTTAAGAAGTTGCATCCTTCTGCTTGATATATTACCTGGACTAAGGCAGCATAACAATGCACTTGCCTATTTTCAGACATACCTATGTAACCTTGTTTCAGCAAGTAAACAAATACCTGTGTGCAGTAGTGATGAGTTTTAACAGTTGGTATAGGGCAGTGATGGCGAACCTTTTTGTTGTTGCGTGCCAAAAATGGCAGTGCGCGCGCGCGCTATCGCATGCGTGTGTGCCAGTACCCATCATGCAACACGCCCCCCACATGCGCATGCAACCCCCCGCACGCACGCCGCACTGCACATGCGCCCCATTCAAAATTTGCTTGATAAAAATTGCGGAGGTGCAAAGTCAACCGCAGCCGGTGCGACGCCCCTGCCTGACCCCCACTATGCCTGCCGCCAGCCGATCCGAGCCGGGGAAGGAGCAGAGAGTGGGGCAGGCTGCCCCGTGCACCTGAGCTGGCTCCCAGCGTTCCTTGTGCGCAGCCCCGCCACCCCAGAAAAGCAGTGGCAGCTGCAAGGGGAAGGGCAAGAGCTACCGGCCAGCTCAGACACACCTCGCCCTCCTCCCGGGATTCCTTCACGCACCCTATCTTCTTCTTCTCTGCTTTCGCCTCTGCTGCTGCTTCCACGAGCACCCCCCCCACTCATTTTAAAACACAAATCAAAACACAAGGGGGAGGGGGTGGGGGCGGCCCAAAACCTGGGGCGAGTGAGGAGGCCAGCCGGGGTGGTCTCCTCACCTTAGTGGCCATGGTGGGCTTTGGCAGCATGTCTCCCCACCTCGGAAGGGAGCCTGACTAGCCTGACTAGCAACTCAGCTTTTAGGCTCCCTCCTACTGGGCGGTGGCGGCGCTGGGGGGAGGAGGAAGGCTGTAGTGGTGACACGGCTCTGGCTCTGTTTTCAGCCCAGCTGCCGCCTCCCCTTCCCTTCCTGCCGGACTTCCAAGCCACGAGAAGGCGAAGAGCAGAATCCAGGCTGCCAAGCACCGCCTGTCCGGACTTCAAAGCCACGAGAAGGCGAAGAGCAGAATCCGGGCTGCCAAACACTGCAACAGAACTTCCTCTCACCTCCTGCTTCTTCCTGGTCGCTTCGCCCATAGCCAGGGGCGGGGTTTCCATGACGGTGTCCCAAAACCCAAGCAGGAAAAGGGAGAAAAGGAACCTGATCCGAGCCTCCCAGCCCTTTCCAGCCATCACCCACTGCTGCAGCCGCAAAGAGATTTGTCACTGCTGCTTCCTTCCTGGAGTGGTGGGGAGAGGAGGGGGGCAAAATCCGAAAGGCAGGCAGGCCTGGCCAGGTCGTAGCCTTTCCGTCCTCCTCCTCTCTCTCTCTGTGCACAGGAGCGGAGCAAGCCAGAGAGCCCTGCCCGGCTGCTGCCTGACTGGTTGGTTGGTTGGTGAGCGAGATGCATCTGCACCAGGTGCTCACCGGATCCTTTCGGATCTCGCTCTCCTCTCCCCGCACTCCAGGAAGGAAGCATCAGCGGCAAGCCTCTTTGCGGCTGCAGCGGCAAGCGATGGGCCCAACCGCAGGCCGTGTGGCCGACCCCCGCCATGCCTGCTGCCGGCCAATCCAAGCCGAGGAAGAAGCAGAGGGTGGGGCAGGTGGCCGCCCAGCCAGCAAATGCTTCCCCATGCTCTGGCTCCCAGCGTTTCTCGTGCGCAGCCCCACCACCCCAGAAAAGCAGCGGCAGCTGCAGGGTGGAAGGGCAAGAGCTACTGGCCGGCTTAGGGGCACCTCGCCCTCCTCCCAGGATTCCCTCGTGCACCCTATCTTCTTCTTCTCCGCTTTCGCTGCTACTGCTGCTTCCACAAGCACACGTGCGCCTGGCCACTGGCTCGCTCACTCACCTGCCTGTTTGCACCACAGTTGTCGCAAGGAGAGCGAGATCCGAAAGGCTCCGGTGAGCACCTGGTGCAGATGGAGGAGGAAGGGAAGGCTACGGCCAGGCCCACCTGCCTTTCGGATCTCGCTCTCCTTGCTGGGAGGCTTGGCTCGGGCTCCTTTTCTCCCTTTTCCTGCTTGGGTTTTGGGACACCTTTGTAGAAACCCCACCCCGGCTATGGGCGAAGTGACCAGGAAGAAGCAGGAGGCGAGAGGAAGCACAGGCGGTGCTTGGCAGCCCGGATTCTGCTCTTCGCCTTCTTGTGGCTTGGAAGTCTGGCAGGAAGGGAAAGGGAGGCGGCAGCTGGGCTGAAAACGGAGCCAGAGCCGCACCACCACTACAGCCTTCCTCCTCCCCCCAGCGCCGCCGCCGCCCAGTAGGAGGGAGCCTAAAGTCTGAGTCGCTAGTCAGGCTCCCTCCCGAGGTGGGGAGACACACCGCCAAAGCCCACCATGGCCACTAAGGTGAGGAGACCACCCCGGCTGGCCTCCCCACCTCTGCTCCTTCCCTGGCTTGGCTCGGCTGGCAGCAGGCATGGCGGGGGTCGGGCAGGGGTGCCGCATGGCCTGCGGTTGGGCCCATCGCCCACCGCTGCAGCTGCAAAGAAGCTTGCTGCTGATGCTTTCTTCCTGGGGTGGTGGGGCTGCGCATGAGGAATGCTGAGAGCCGACTCAGGCACACGGGGCAGCATTTGCTGGCTGGGCGGCCACCTGCCCCGCCCTCTGCTCCTTCCCCGGCTTGGCTCTTTGCACCTCCACCATTTTTATCGAGCTCCCCCCCAAAAAACCCGGACCCCAACGAACACCCGTTGTTTCAGCCAAAATGGAGTTTGCCTGTTACTCCCTCGCAGACCGACTCCAACCCTGTTGGCGTCCCAGCCCCTTACCTTTCGCGTGCCTTCATAGCTGCTCCGCTGGGCCCTTTTGGCTCTGGTGCCAGGAAACGGCTGATATCACCTCGCTTTGTCCCTTTGGCGAGGCAGCCCAGCTCTGGCAGTCCGCCTCTCGGCACATGCGCGCAGCTTTTGGAGGAGGCTTTCCTGAAGCCTGGGGAGGGCAAAAATGGCCTCCCCCCTCCGGAAGGCCGAAAATCAGCTGGCAAGCGCGCGCATGCACTGGAGCTGATATAGGGCAACGCCTCGCATGCCCTTGGATATGGCTCCGCGTGCCACCTTGGCATGCGTGCCATAGGTTCACCATCACGGGTATAGGGTCTCCTGCTTGAGCAGGGGGTTGGACTAGAAGAACTTCAAGGTCCCTTCCAACTTGCCTATACCTTGAAGATTGTCACTAAGTTTCCTTCACAGTCCAAATTGATCAGAGTTTATTAGGAGACTCTCCTCCACAAAGCCCTATCAAAATCCCACACAAAACTCTCATTTGCTCTCCCTGTTTGCTCTGCCTCTCAGTAGGTTCATTTTTCTAGAACGATGACTGCCTTGTATGAACCTTGAAACTGCCTTGGCTCAATTAGCAGGAAGCAATGCTCCAATCACATATAACAGGCAATGAAGCTGACTCATAACATGGCTTGTTTGATTTTTGATTTCATGAGTTTGATCTGATTATGATTTATTCAACTAATTCTAATGTAAGTGCACCATCGCTTAATCTGAAATGTGAACCCAGCCAGTGTGTGGAACTGGCCAGAGTACCAAACATTAACTGAAGAGGTCTCTTCAGTCACACTGTTCGTTGGGCGCATCACTGTCAAAGCAGCATCAATCCAAAGGACTCAGGTTGAGCTTTCTGGCAGAGAGGATGGCGAGCAATGTGACAAACACATACTCTTCCAGGGATGAAATATCAGCCTTGTCAAGAGTGTCATACTCATTTGCATCACTAGGCATGTCTGCTTATAGTTCATTATTCTGACAAACACTGTGGGAGAATCTTGATAAATCTCTCTTCTTGAAGCAAGGGGAGGGGGAAAAAACACAGAGATAATCTTGTATAAGTGGTAATGACCAGCGGTGAAATCTAGTTACCTTCCCTACTGGTTCGGAAGCGTGTGCTTTGCGTGCGCTTTTTCACCCTCTGCGCATGCACAGAACGCTTTGCGCATGTGCAGAGGGTTAAAAACAAGAAAATGGTGATGTCCGGGTGGGTGGGTGGAGCCTCGCGCTGCTGCTGCTACCGGTTCTCCGAACCACTGGTGGCCGCCGCTACCGGTACACCCGGACCGGGCCGAACTGGTAGCATTTCACCCCTGGTAATGACACTGGGCATGTCCAGTTAGGGCATGGGACCTATGTTGCCAATTATGGAGCCTTTCTCAACCTAATGGGCTTCAGGTGGACCGTGAGACAGCTCTTTCCCTATAGGAAGGCTGAAGAATCCCAGCCAATACTTCAGAATTCCGGATATTGTAGCTGCATCACATCTGGATGTACCAGGATGGAGAAGGCTGACACAAGATACCTTGGAGGCAAATGCTAGTCTATCTTTAGACCTCAAGTAGGAAATTTACCACCTTGTTCCTCTCTGTTCAATGATGCGTTTTCATTTTACAGTACTTTACTTTCATTGTATACCAAACAATCCATTTCCAAAATCTTTCTGCCAAGTATTCTCTCTAAATTCCAGATTTATAATTATGCTTCTGAAAAAGAAAAAAGGGGAAAAAATGTAACAATAACATCTGCATCTTCATTGCAAGCTGCCAGGCAGTTGTGATGCTTCATTTCTCCAAATAATCAATCTGTTTCTGGAATTTGGGGGCAGGGATGGTGGTGTTGTAACTCTTCTCACCTGCTTTTCTTCCTTATTCAACTCTTTCCTCCTTGCTCATTTCTCATTTCTGATGACAAAGCAATGATAAATGTAACCACCTTGACCTACTGTGAAGGAAGCAGGCAGGCAGAATGCAAAAATGGCTACTCTAATGGAAAACACACCAGCTAACTTCAATGTGAATTTACTCTTATAGGGAACCCAGAGCCTTGTATTAGCCTTACATAATGCATAACTATTATCTTCCATGGCTATTGTTAATAACTTGATTTGATGTTGTTATATTTATAACCCATCTTTCCTCCAGGAGAGAAAGTAGTATATTCCTTTTTGCAATGGTGTCTTTGCAACCACTCTGTGTAACAGGACAGACGGTCACTGCAGCAAGCCATAACATGATGTGTAAATGCACCCATCATGGCATTATGTCTAAACCAGGCCATGATAGCTTTTTCCAAAATAAGGCTAAAATATTCTGGCTTAATTTGATGGGTGAATGTAGACATAATGATTGACCCCAAAGTACCCCAAGCTCAGGGTAATTTATGATTAATGTATTAGGCAGGGAGACACATTTGTGAAAGTTCTCACCTAACCATGGTGTCTGACTGAGGCCATTTTGAGACTTCAGCGCTGACACATAGATTTATTGTGTGGATTTGGGCTAACCACTATCCTGGGATAGTTTTGAGGGTAAAATTAAAAAAGACATCTGCATGCAGATATATAGCAATAGCTGTTGTATCCTAGCACGGCAAGCCCTACGGAAAATGACGCACACACACTGTTTGTCAAATAATATTCTTTTAGTAATAATAAAATTCTTAGTAACTAGAGGTTAAAGTCATTAAATCCTAATAAAGTCTGTCGTGCCAAAAAGTCCGGTATAAAGTTGGCCAGAATTCAAACCCCCAAAGTAAACAGGCAATTAGTCCATCCGTTATCAGTGACTCACAGACGTTGGCAAAAAGCCCGGAATGACTTAGTTCAGCAACTGAAAGTCCAGAAGTCAAAGCCNNTCGTGCCAAAAGTCTGGTATAAAGTTGGCCAGAATTCAAACCCCCAAAGTAAACAGGCAATTAGTTCCTCCTTTATCAGTAACTCACAGACGTTGGCAAAAAGCCTGGAATGAATTAGTTCAGCAACTGAAAGTCCAGAAATCAAAGCCGTAGAAATCCCAAGAGCAGCAAGACGTGGTCAGAGAAAATGTAAACGATGTTTCCAGCAGCCAGCTTCAGCATGCTGAAGCCTTAAATAGCCTTAGGGTGTGGCCAAGCAGCCGGCAGATTTACACGCGAGGAGACCTCCTCCTACAGAGCCACTCCTGCCTGCTAGCTGCCCTGCGTGCCCTAGCATCAAGCAGAGGCTCCTCCTCTTCTCCTGAGTCACTCAGCTCCCACTGAGGAGGTGCAGAAGGTCCTGGTTGGCTGTCATCCTCTGCCACTGAGTCCCCCTCGGTATCTGACTCAGGTGCCAGATACACAGGATGATAGTGCCGCGCCACAGTCGGCTCTTGGTCCTCTGGATCCATGGGCGGCTGCGCGGGACTTGGGCGAGCCACAACACTAGCACTTAGACTTATATACCGCTTCACAGTGCTCTACAGCCCTCTCTAAGTGGTCTGAGTTTTGATCATGTGACCATGGGGATGCTGCAACGGTTGTATGAAAAATGGTCATAAGTCACTTTTTTCAGTGATGTTGTAACTTTGAACGGTCACTAAACGAACTGTTGTAAGTCGAGGACTACCTGTATTCATTTCTTCATACTATGTGTGCTTCTGTGCATCTCTAATATGTTTTCAATTTACACCTCTTTTTTTTCCTAAGCAGATGTTATAACCTTTCTTCCAACTCCTTGATTATTTTCACTGACTTTTTATTCTGTTTTCAGTTCTACAATACTATCTATGAAATAAAATCTCTCGAATGACTTGAAATCCAGCTTTTTCATTTGTGTATATTTAAGCCTTCTTTTAAGATCAAAGAAAGGTACATTAAATCAGCTCAAAATCATTATTCATGTAGCTCAATATTGTCAGAAGAGCCTTTTATATTACCATCTAATCCTTCACTTTATCATCTGAAGACAAGATATGTACTAGGGAGTAAACTGGCATTTTCTGCAAGGAAAACATATGTCTACCTTGAGCTATGGCCTCTTCTCTCCTAGCCCTTTGTAATGCTCAATGTGTACTGTAAGTATTCATATATAATCCACAATTTAGGAAATTTTCCTCAGTAAAAACTTAATGCAGCAAAATAGTGTTTTCTTGGCACTACATTGCCCTTGGGAAAAGTGCAGTTCTTCCCTTAGTTGTATTTTATAAGCACTGTGATTGCTACTTAAAATGTAGTTATATAAATGTCACAGGCATTGATAGATGCACTATTATAGCTTTGAGAATTTTTTTTCTTAACAGGAAAAGCTAAAATTTAGTAAGCAGTCTGGTAGTCTCGGTGATGACCTCCTTCGGATTTACAAACTGCTGTAGCATTTTTTTTTTTAATTTATCCAACTAGGAGAAGACAAAAATAAAAGCTGTAGGTTCTTTTGAAAGGAAGATGAGCAGGCAAAGTTTGACAAAAATGTTGATGTAAGTAAAACATTATACTTTCTAGGAAATTAATTTTCTGGCATTTAAGGTGACCCTTCATCGGGTTGGCAGGAAAGAACATTCAAGCTCATTATCTGGAGATCATATGATATCTGTTCCTTCAACTTTCTGCAAACAAGATTATGAAACACAGTTAATTCTGTTAGGAAGAAATATTCACCGGGTTCATTTCTGAGCTGGGAATAAAGAACGTAGGCAATTACCTGAATCAGAGGTGAAGTTTATTCTGTGAGCACAATACACCAGAATTAGCTGTCAGATATGGCCATGGTTTGAATTTCTCTCAATAGTTCTTTATATAGTTTCTTGAAAGCACGCAAAACCACACCTTCTAGGAATTCTAAGAAAATATACTTAATGGCTTTACAAGAAGTGGCATCATTTGTAGTTAGGTACCCAACTGAGCTGTGATCGCTGCTTGTTTACAGTTGTGGATTGGAAAGGTAATGTCTTTGGGTGAAATAACTTTTTTTCTTATTTGATCAAACAGAGCACATTAGATTTCAGACAGAGAAGAGTTAGATTTTGGCATTTCTTGTTCCACTTTGATTTTTGTCCAGAGTCTATTTTAATTTTTGATTTTTGAATTGCAAAAGAAGTTTGTACGAAGAGAGGGCTGGATTTCGTTTCCACAATTCTTCCAAAACCTCCAACCTCTATGGAACTTTTGATGCAGCAATATTATTTATCCTAAATAAACCTAATAATGAATACTTAAATGGAATAAATGCCCATGAAATCATCTCAGATGTACTGTATAAACTTGCTTTTTAATTTTGGGATAGTTTAAAAATAAGGAAACTCCATTTCTTTGAAAATGGAGTTGATCCAAAGTAATAATGTTGTGAGGCCCAGTTTATCTGCAAAACAGATTTATATCTTATTTTAAAATTCTGATTATCCCATAATACAAGCAGTCTGTGGCTAAATGGGTCACAAAACATTAATTCCTTCATATTACTGTGTAAAACATGGAGTTTCTGGCTTTTATGTTTCTGTTTTGTAATTGATTCCCAGTACCCCAAACAGCTTTTCTAGAGTATTCTTTGTTAGACTATTTTATGTTCTATTATCCCATAGCAGCCATTTGAAGTCAATTGCTTAAGGACTACTTAACTTCGTAGGAGGAGAGCTATGTTAGTTAGTGGTAGCAAAAAAAGCAAAAGTCTGATAGCATTTTTTTCTAACAAATTTTATTAAAAGGCTTGAGATTTTGTGAACTGAAGCTCCCTTCATCAGATGTTTAGAGTGACTAGACTAATATAGGATTTAAATTAGGGTGAGATGTAGGGGTGGGCAGGAAGTGAGAGGAAGACAGATTGTTTATATAGATAGAGGCTACATATGAAACTGATTAGCAGTACCTTATCAATTAATAATTGTAATATTTAAAAATCCACCGTTGTTGAAACTATCTGAGATTGTCTGAAATCTTTTGATGGATGTGAGTTCAGCAACCTCCCTCTTGATCAGTAGTGGGTTCTAAACCCCATCGCTACCAGTTTGCTTGTGAGTGTGCGTACACACGACGCTTCTGCACATGTGCAGAAGCGTCCTGGGCGGGTGGGCGGAGCCTCCCGCCGCCGCCGCTACCGGTTCACAGAACCTGGCCGAACCGGGAGCAACCCACCACTGCTCTTGATGATGGAGTTAAAAAGTCCCATTTTTCCAAAACAATCACCTGAGATCTGCTATAGAATATCTTGAAAAACTGAAATGCTCTGATATTATTGATTTTTATTCTTATGTTGAGTTCTGATGTTAAATTTATGTCCATTTTGTGACGATTTTTTTTCCTGTTTGCCCTACATAGAATTCAGAGAGGCATATTGGTAAATAATGGCTTGCATCACAACAGAGGGATAGTATGTAAAGGTACCTCTGATCTTGTATTTGTACTGGTTGAGGTGATGTAGACAACTGGGTTTGTTGCATAGTCTGATTAAAGGAACTTTAACCCCCACATTGCTGAATCTGCATACATCAAAAGCTTTCAGGTATTTTCAAAAGGTCACAATAAATACAATGGGTTTTTAACCCATTACAATTATTAATTGATGAGGTAATTTGTCTCTTCTCTGCATAACCGACTTGTGTCTTCCCAATTTAAAACCTACATCAGTCTATTCACTTTATGTATCTGATGAAGTTGCAGTTCATAAAAATATATACCTTTTAATAAAATGTGCAAGTCAGAAAACGTGCTACCAGACTCCTAATTTTAAGCATTGCTTAAGGCACTTTTTTGTAATTTTATAGAGAAACAAGAACCTGATTTTGAATCTCTAGGATAGCAATAGCACTTAGACTTATATACCGCTTTACAGTGCTTTACAGCACTCTCTAAGCGGTTCACAGAGTCAGCATATTGCCCCCAACAATCTGGGTCCTCATTTTACCCACCTTGGAAGGATGGAAGGCTGAGTCAACCTTGAGCCGGTGAGATTTGAACCGCTGAACTGCTGAACAGTCAGCTGAAGTAGCCTGCAGTACTGCACTCTAACCACTGCGCCACCTCGGCTCAGTAAGTATAAACTGATATGATAGGATAAACCTCCCAAACTTCACATATATATGGGATAGAGTTTTGATTGTTTGGAACTATCCAGGAAAAAGATCGTGGAAAAATACCAACTCCATGCTAGGGATCTTTTTGAAAGGAACTGAAAATAAAGCTGCCATTATTGTTATAAATTTATTCATACCTGTTTGTACATACATATCTAGAATACTATGTACAGTTCTTATCATTAGAATTGGTGACTGTTTGAAAAATAGAATAAAACTGCAAAAAGTACAGAAGAAGAAAAGGCAAACGAAACGATCAAGGGGCTCACCTGTGTAGTTAGGAGTCTTCAGTTTTGAAGCGAGGCATGGGGATATGATCAAGTGATATAAAATAATGTATGATATGAAGAAAGTAGACTGGGAGAAGATATTTTCCTTGTCCTAGAACATCAGAATCAGGATCATCCAATGAAGCTGACTGGAAGGAGATTTAGAAAGACATCTCCCCCTCCCCAAAGTCTTCACATAATGCATTAGAAGAAATAATGTTAGCCAATATCTTGGATGGCTTTATAATAGGATTGACTATATGCATAGAACAGTGTTTCTCAACCTTGGCAACTTTAAGATATCTGGACTTCAATTCCCAGAATTCTCCAGCCAGCTAGACTGGCACTGGAATAGAGAAAAGTTCTGTCAGAGAACTATTGGTCTTGAAAGTCCAATGTTACCAGCATGGTTCTGAGTATCTGATGCAGGGGAATAGATGGGACAAAGGTATCTGTCCATTTTCTGCTTCTGAGTAGAATACCTAGTAGAATATTTGTTATTTGTTTGGCCGCTATGAGAAACAAATTCTGCATTACAATAAGCTTTGGCCTGATTCAGCATAGCTATACTTTTATTCTTATATGCTTTGCTACGCCCGGGGGATGCAGGCTTGCATTTTCTGTTTATACTGCTTTTATTCTCCGGAGCTGCATCTGTCTCCTTGGAAGCTACTTTCACCATCAGTGGAAAATAGTCTGATGAAAAGATAAGAAAATAAACAGGATAAATAAGTAATATTAGTTCAGTTGCAGACATAACATTGGATATGAAATTATAGAAAAAGCTGAATTAAAACAAAGACCGTCTGAAAATAAAACAAAATGAATTGATTAATGGCTTGATTGCAAGAGTGACAATTAATCAGAATCAGCCATCTGGCCGCTCACTGCTGGAGCTAAAAGTGTCAGGTGTTTTAGCAATGTGAAGAACCCAATATATTCTTTTCTGCTGACAAACAACCCTGCCAAAAGATAACCGGATGGCTGAATCTACTTGTTTCTCTGGAACAAGAGAACATACTGTATAGGAGTGAAGGAAAAGTGAGCCTCTTCCTAATCAAGCCAGAAGAGAGCCTACCTTTTGGGACAAGATATGGTGGTATCAGCAATTCTCTGGCACTAGACAATCTGAGATTTAGAAATGGTGTGTAAGGGCTTTGGTGCATGAACCCTGCAGAAGCAGGGGTTGCACTGCAAATGATGCCATTTCATGTGTGTTATAGTTGTGGGAGAATTTTTGCTGCAGCAGCAGCTGCTGCCTTTGTGTTGATTTTCAGTCCAAAGAGTATTTATGGTTGAGGGGATTCACCTGCTTTTATTCAATTTGGGATCATTTGTAGAAAATGCTGTTAATGTAGCATACATTAACCAACCTCTCATCATCCAAAACTAGGCATGCACGCCCCTTACTTCCTTAATATCTACCACTGCTGATCTTAAATGCAAGCTAATTAATGCAAGAAGCATTGTAAACAAAATACCCGAACTCCTCCTCTTACTTAAAACTGCTAAATTCGACATTATATTTGTCTGCGAAACATGCTGAACGCATCCCTTCCTGACTCCATTATCAAAGTAAGAGACTATCATGTTTACCGGTCCGATCGCGAAACCCGCAGAGGAGGTGGAGTTGCCATCTTCTATAAAAAATCACTAAACCTAAAAAAAATTCAAGTTAAACATGATCTCGCTCTACCAGAAACCATAGTCTGCGAACTGTCATTAAATACCACACTACGCTTTCTACTATGTTACAGAGCACTTTTGTCTGCGAAACATGCTGAACGCATCCCTTCCTGACTCCATTATCAAAGTAAGAGACTATCATGTTTACCGGTCCGATCGCGAAACCCGCAGAGGAGGTGGAGTTGCCATCTTCTATAAAAAATCACTAAACCTAAAAAATATTCAAGTTACACATGATCTCGCTCTACCAGAAACCATAGTCTGCGAACTGTCCTTAAATACCACACTTCGCTTTCTACTATGTTACAGAGCCCCCGATTACGACATCACACATGCGAACAAGTTAACCTCACTACTAACGTGGGCAGCCTCCTAGCCACACCCTCTTATTTTTCTTGGTGATCTCAACCTACCTCATATTAACTGGACACTAAATTAATCTACAACTGAACCCATACATTCAACCCTATACAAAGCTATTACTAATCTATGACTAGATCAACTATTAACAAACAACACGAGAC
>QLTV01000548.1:2502713-2521723 GCA_003457575.1 Thermophis baileyi
CAGCCTGGCAGTGCTCAGGCCATATGCCGCACGCTGCATCAAATTGGTCTGCAGGGCTGTCGTCCCAGAAGGACGCCTCTTCTAAAGACGATGCAAAAGAAAGCCCGCAAACGGTTTGCTGCAGACAAGCAGACTAAGGACATGGATTTCTAGAACCATGTCCTGTGGTCCGATGAGACCAAAATAAACTTATTGGGGTCAAGCGTGTGTGGTGGCAACCAGGTGAGAAGTACGAAGACAAGCGTGTCTTGCTTACAGTCACGCATGGTGGTGGGAATGTCATGGTCTGGGGCTGCATGAGTGCTGCCGGCACTGGGGAGCTACAGTTCATTGAGGTGTGTGGCGGCAACCAGGTGAGGAGTACAAAGACAAGTGTGTCTTGCCTACAGTCAAGCATGGTGGTGGGAATGTCATGGTCTGGGGCTGCATGAGTGCTGCCGGCACTGGGGAGCTACAGTTCATTGAGGGAACCATGAATGCCAACATGTACTGTGACATACTGAAGCAGAGCATGATCCCCTCCCTTCGGAGACTGGGCCGCAGGGCAGTATTCCAACATGATAACGACCCCAAACACACCTCCAAAATGACCACTGCCTTGCTAGAGGGGGTGTACTCACTGTTCTAGGGACTAAAACGAGTAGGATGTCTTTATTTATGTACTCTATTAATATATTGCTTCCCATATCAAGAAAATATATATTTGAAAGATACACAGATATAAGCTTTGATAATTGAGACATAGATGAGTAAGGGGCATGAAAAAACGACACAGCAGATTGGCACATTTTGGGAGGGTTTTAGAATCCCCACAAAAGCTGCAGCAGCATTAGAACATTTTACAAATGCACACATACACAGAAACCCTTGTGTCAAATGTTCTTATTCCTGGTCACTATTGCCATGCATGTAAGAACAGCTTTTCAATGGGAATAGAAGCAGCTAGCTTTGTGGCAGATTGCAATTTGTAAAACAGAAAATAGCACTAATACCTAAGCTAATGGTTGCAAGATGTTGAGGAACCAGCTGTTTTATAAATGCTAATACCTTGTAACAGCAAAATGGTATTTATGTATGGCACAGAAAGAGAGACCTTTTCTGACCTTCAGTGATTCTTTCCATCATATAAAACCATAGCTAATCTTCAGGGAGCCATGCAGACTCCCTTTAGATCAGGGGTGGGTTCTGGATCCTTTTGCTGCCGGTTCGCTCAGGGTCGTGCCGTGTGCGCATGCACAGCAATCAAAAAATAGCTTCTGCGCATGCGCAGAAGCAAAATCCAAGATGGTGGCACCCACGGAGACACCAACGGAACCGGCTCCGTGACGTCATCGCCGAGTTACTAACGGTTCTAAAGAACCGGTTAGAACCGGTAGGAACCCACCTCTGCTTTAGATATATACAAAGAGGCTTCTGCTAATCACAGAAGTGAGAATGAATCTACAATAATATTGCCTTGTGGGAAGAGATGATTTGGAGGACAGCTGCTGTTCATAGTTCTCGGTGGTTTCAGTCTTGTGTTCTTCCATCCCATGTTTATCAAAATAAATCACTACCATGGACTATTTCCTCTCAATTTGCATAGCAAAGCAAGCCACTAGGTTTCTTTGAAAGGAGACTTCCAAAAGAGACCTTAAGGTCCACACCAGTCAGTGGGTTTCTCAAGAGTAAGAAGGTCACCAAGCTCAGAGCTAAATTATGTTTATTAAAAAACACTGCATTCTTTTGGAAATAGTACATGAGGTGATATCATTATACACATATCTGTAGAGAAATATAGCTAGTTTTTCCTCAATATGGGGATTCTAGAAGCTTAGAGCCTAAAAGCTAGGTCATTACCCAATGTGCATCGTCCTTCATTCTAGAATAACTGAAATGAAGCTTAAGATTGTCTTCTCAAATGCCTGCTACCAATACTAAATCTTTCTGAGGACCTGTATCTAACAGCATGGGCAGCTCAGCAGTGCCACCAAATCATTCTTTTGCTAATGTTGTATTGAAATCTGCTTTGCACTTTCTCAAACATTTTCTTCCCCTGCACAAAGTTTTATATATATATATTACCTTATTTACAGGGTCCTTACAATTATCTTTCAGATGTCTTGTAGTGATTTCCAGAACTTTGTTTATTCTTAGAAGAGGCAGGCAACCCACTGCTCCTGTTGATATTCTGTCTGCATTTTTCCATTACTCTGGAGCCTCCCTGGCTATCACATAATGAAAAAGTGCACGATGGGATGGGCATCCTCATGAAGCTTTCCCTTTGGATTCAACTGAATTTTGAGATGCCAGGGAAATTAGATCACAGGAAAAAAAGTATCGGATTCTCTTTCAACCTGCCCCAAGATACCTCATATCTTAAAAAGTGCAAGAAAACCATCACGCCACCCCCATGTATAAGAATTTCACCAATACCTGTTTCTCCTTTGGAAGCAATTTCAAAATGAAATTTATTTCATCAAACTGCATGAGAATTGGCAGGGAAAATGTAGGATAATTTGTCTACATGGTGGTTTTTCCCCATGTTTTTCTCTACTAAAATAATGTTTGATACATAACATTCAACTATTTACTGCCCCAATCCAATTCATTGATTTTCTTTTGCATAGTTATCTTATGACTGCTTGCGGAAATGGATGTATTACATTGGAGTGGGTGAGAGAAATGCCTCTGATAATGCAGGTTGGTGAGGAAGCACTTTTCTTTCTTAATCTGTGTATCCATAATACTATTCAAGGACAGTGGATCTCAGGAAGAACTTGGAATCAAAAGTGCTTTCCATTGGGGACTCTCGCTTCCTCATCAACCAAGGTCATCCACACATTCCATTATAGAAATCAATAAAGTGTAAGTGAATTCAGATGTTTATTTTACTTTACTTTCATTGTCCAGAAACAGTTTAAGAAATGCCCTTTTAAGAAAGCTGAGTTCCTGGGAAATTTTGGAATAAAAATAATACATTTGAACATGGTTAAGTCATTCATTGTTGTGCTATAGCTTCCCTGGAATCTTTTCCAATACTGACCTGGGGCTTGTAAGTCATACCTTTCAACAAAGGTATAGAGGTAGTGGTGCTTTTTTTATTATCTCCAAACCAATATATAAAGGGTTTGATTACTCAAGTTTGGGGTCATTAATAAAAGAGAATAAAGAAGAAAATGAAAGAAAGAAGTGGGAAAAGACTGGTTTAAGGATAGAATTCTTAAGAATTAAGATAAAAATAATTTAATGATGAAACCCTGAAACTGGGAAGCAGGGTGGAGGGTGTTCATAATAGGGATAACAACTCAAGACACAAATGGAACATGCAGGCTTGGTTGTGACTACTGATTACTATCAGGGATAGAGATGATGAGAGACTTCAAAATGGACTTCTTTGATCTCTTTTGGAGTTATACTTGTCAAGGAACATCATGATGGCAGGTAAGTAAGCTATCTATCTCTTACTGTGTAACTCTTTGTCTCATCTGATCAATTGATTTATAGAATCATAAAGTTGGAAGCTATCTCAGAAGTCATCTCATCTAACTTTTGCTTGGTGAAAAATCTGATAAAGCATTTTAGACAGATGACTAACCAGCTTTTATTTTAGGACCTCCAATGAAACTAATGTGAGACAACATATTCCACTAGTCAATAGCTCTTATCATCAGGGAATTAATCCGTGACCTGAATTTACTTCCCTATACTCAGCCCACTGCTTCTAGTCCTATCCTCTCCCGTGGTTTCTTAAAAGATTACTGCAATCAGTTATGTTTCTAGGATTCTCTCTGCAGAACGTCCTGGAGGTTTGAATTCATTTAAATTGCTAAATGTTCTTTCATCCTCTCCTCCTCTATCCCAGGAGTCTCCAACCTTGGAAACTTTAAGACTTGTGGACTTCAAAGCTGGCTGAGGAATTCTGGGAGTTGAAGTCCACAAGTCTTAAAGTTGCCAAGGTTGGAGACCCCTGCTTCTATCCTGAGTTGCAATTCCCTCCTTCCACCACTGAAGGGCCAGCTAGAGCTTCATTTTCCATCTGGGTTAGTCTGGAATGATTTGCTAACTTTTGTTAATTACTGCATTTCTCTGCAAGTGCTTACAAATATGCAGTTCAATACTCTGCTGAAGGGCCTTGCCCAGTACAGATGTCGTTGACAGGTCTGTAATTTCTCAAGTCCTCCTCCTTTTTTTTTTCTTTTCAACGAGAGGGGTAACTTTTTTTCTTTGCTTCTTTGAATTTTGCCTTTTCTCCAGAAGTTCAGACAGTTAACAACTCTGTGATCACTTCTGCTAGCTCCTTCAGTACCCTAGGATGTAGTTAATCTTACTCTGGAAATTTGAATTCATTTAAATTATCTAAGTGTTATTTTACCCTCTCCTTGTTCATCTTGAGCTGTCCAGAGCGCAGCTATAATATTCAGCTGTCCTGAGGTTGATTGCAATTCACAGATGTGATAATAAAATAATAAGATAAAATGGGTTAATCTGCAAAATGCCACAAGACTCATTTCTTTTTTCCTGCCCAAACAGGTCTCTTGGATTATGAAATAGTTTCCTTATAGAACTACTCTACTGTAGCATGGGGACAAGAGTTTAAGAATTTGGAATATTTATTCTCCTTTCCATCAGTTTTGCTTCTTTCTTAGAAGTAGGAACATTTCACATTTCTCCTTAATGTGATACTATCTCCTATTTTTCTGCTTCCATTCCTACTTTAGTTTATGAATCTTTCCAAATTGTTCCTCTTCTTCTAGGTGTATGATTTTGTAAGTTCCTTATTGGACATCTCCCCCCCATCCCCTGCTGCTTAGTGAAGCAAACAGGTTCTCGGTTGTTGCATCTTGAATCCTTGTCCTAGAATTTGGTTTGAGTGTTTTACAAATCTCCTGCTAAAAGAACAATGCAGTTGGCTGCAATCTTGAGAATGAATTTTCTTTTGCAGTGTTCACTTTATGAATGTTGTCCTTTTCAAACAAATAGGAGCATAGTAGGAACTGTTGTAAGAAATGTCCTTTCTGGGTTTGGTTCCAAGTGGGGAAAAAGACACTGGAAGCATGGAGGCTGTTTGGAAAGATGGTTTAATGGTGGACAGCAGGACCACATGGTTTGAGGTCCTGGGGAAAAGGGGGATCACATGCTTCGAAGATGTTGAAGAAGAATAGGGCCGAGGTCCTGAGAGTGCCTGAGTTTTATACCCTCTGTTGGGCCACACCTTAAGAGTTTCCTGTTCCAGTGTAAGAGTGGTTAGAGTGCTTGGCTGTCAGACTCCCAGGGGGCGGGGGTCTTAGCTAACTGTGTAGGCTTTTGTCTGTGTCCGGGGCGGGGGTCTTAGCTAACTATGTAGGCTTTTGTCTGTGTCCCACCAGGCTTGGCTGATGTAATCTTCTCAGGTGCCATGTGGTGAGATGGCTTTGGGATTCCTATTATGGTTCTTCTTTGTTATGTAGAATAGACTGCCCATTGACAAAGGTGGGGGGATGAGTGAGTTTGCTCTGGTCTTAATGATCCATTGACAAAGGTGGGGGCTATTAAGAGTTAGTCTATTTTCTGCCTAAAAACATGTTTCTCCATTTCTCAGCCAGGGAAATATAATATTCTGCCTTTTTAATATTTCCTAAAATATTTCATTTTCTAGGAGAGGGGTCGGTGTTAACTTCCTACAGAACATAGAATTCATGTTATTAAGAATGCTTGCAAAATTGTTGCTGGTGCTTTGGAGGCAGTATTGGTACCATTGTTTTTGGGAGCTATAAAGATGCAATGTCTATGTTGGAGATGTATTCCTCTCTCATGAATCCAGTAACTTGCTCTATCTGAAGCAGAGATGTGGTTGCCTTGACATCACAGTCTCTAACTGATGAGCATAGGGATTTCTTTAGGAAAGCTGTCTAGGTCTTTTTTTAAGTTCTCAAGTAATATTTTGCACACAGTATCATGATAATTCTTCTATCATCATACAAATTTATGATGATAAATTTCCTTTCACAATGAAGGTTGACCCCGGGATATGAAGATACTCCTGCCTTCATGGGTTCTGTACAGGCAGGTAAGCAGTATGTCTTTTTTAGTTACAGTAAATTAAAATAAAACGTGAAACAATGATTAGTAATATTATAGTTTTATTATAATATAATTTAACTTCTAAGTGAAATCAAATTCCCAGTGGTTAAATGTGATCTCTATTGAGGATAATTTATACCTTCTTTAACAGCTACAGATCAGCCTTCACCAACCTGGAATCCTTCTGAATATATTGGAATAGAACCCATCATTCTTGGCCAGCTTCTCCAATGTTGGTTGCAAGTTAATTTTATATTACAACATGACTGCAGATTAGACAAAACTGGCCAATATCTTTGCAACCTTCATCCATATAAAAACATAGAAAAATGATGGCAGAAGACCTAGTGGTCCATCAAGTCTGCCCTTTAAGGGTTGTTTTTTTTAATTTTTAAAATTTTTGTCAGATGATGGACATGTGTTTATCCCAAGCATGTTTAAACTCAGTTAAGATGATTGACCCACTAGGATTTGGTATAGCCTAGAACCGGGGTCTGCAACCTGTGGCTCTGGAGCCACATGTGGCTCTTTCATCCCTCGGCTGCGGCTCCCTGTTGCTCAAAACATGCTTCACAACCGCCAATGTGCGACACCCGCCAGCACATGATTTATTGAGCTTTTTGACCCATTTTTTTTTTGGAGTTCAAAATGTTTTTGTTGCATGCAGAAATAAAAATGTGTTTTCTCTGTAGCAGGTCATTGATTTCATAAATGCAACACACTATAGTTTTTTTATACATAGCATAAAAGTAAGAATACCTAGATTTCTATAGATACAATATTTTGCCGTCAAAATGTCAGCCAGTTGCAAAACATTTATTTGAAAAAAAATCTTCAAGAAATATAAACTTAGGTACATGAAATAGGTATTGTAAGAGATTATAGAAACCAGGAGGCAGAGGAGGAATATAATGGCTATGAGAGGAAAAAAGGAAACATTCCTGCCTTAACCATCTTGCTATATGCCTGCTTTCAAGAACATGTTTTTATCCTGACTGGCATTAAAGATACCTTGCTGCATGAATTTGCCAGCTGTGTGATGTACTGGATCTACAGAGGATGGGCGGTGTCAACATGTAGGTGTGAATATGTCATTGAAGTCCTTCTTCTATATTACATGCATCATATACTGTATGTAAAAAGGGGGGCTTCTATTGTGCAGTTGTGTCTTACCATCCTGCCTTTTTGATGCCCTCTCTGCAGATACTCTTGTATGGTGCCAAATATATAGGTGAGGAAAAAAAGAATAAAGATCAACACTAAGCCAAAAATTTATTACAAAGTTTATGTTAGCTTCCAGGATTTACCTGATTACTATACTGTGTAAAGAGTGTCATAACTATAAGATCTGATCACCTTTATCGAAGAAGATAAATGGTTTTTATTTCCAAACACACATTCATGCAGCCCTACGCAAATAAAAAAGGAAAGAAAAATTGGCTTAATATTGCTTCCTTCTTCTGTGATTGAATTCTTTCATTTAAAATGAGATTCCATTTTCAATGTAATGTAAATATTCAGACCAGAATACTAATTGCAAAGGAGAACAAATAGTCTTTAATAAAAAGGAATAATTAACAGCATAGGAAGAGAACTCTTCTTTGCAAAAGTAAAGTGCATTTCAGCTTCTGTGAGAAAGGTAGCCTTTTCTATTAGAAAAATGTGATTTACGAAAAAAAAAGAGGGGAAAAAGAGGCATTTAAAAATTAAGCATTATCTGAGGAACTATGCTAGAAAGATCTGGTTTATGCTTAAGAGTTCAGTAGAAGCTTGGGGATGATTATTATTCATAACTATTCCTTGGACAAGGCGTGATGAAATATTACCTTCATTTTAGGTCTCAGATCTGAGCATCAATTTACTTCAAAAAAAAAATATGTCAGGGCTTTACTGCCATTTCTCTCCACAAGCATCTTTCTGCTTTCCATTGCTATGTTGGAGTTGGCACTTTTTGTGGTTTATTAACTTATTAGACATTTTCAATCCCATGTTTTGATCCTTAAGCATTACCAGGTCCTGAGGGTGGGTAATTATACACTGCTTCCACTTTTGATTTGTTTGTACATCTGTATGCAGAAAAGAAGCGGACAGGTCTCAATCTTTGCATCATTCAGTAGCATGCATGGTGGTGGCAGAATCTTCTAAAGAGCACTGAGGAATCTGACTGTACTTCTAATGGAGGGAACTCCAGCCTCACTCTTCCCCTCTCTCATATCTGAGTTTCAGATCATGTAATGCTAGTTTGATTACTTTGCAGGTAACCTTCATAATCCAAGTTAACCACTACATATGCTTTGTCCATTTGTTTTTTCTTTTCAGCTAGGGCCACAGAGCTGTAATGTGCCAGGATCTGCATCCCCCCCACCTTTCTCTTTTACACAGAATGAGGCTGAGGGGAATTTTGTGGCTGCACAGCCTTGGGGTCAGGGTTCTGGATTCCAACATTTTAGATCAGCAAAAGCAAAAGAAATAAGAGATTGCCTTCAATCTATTTCTATGGCTTTAGGCAGTGAAAGTGGGGGAGGGGCAATCTAAGTGTCCTGGGTTAGGGCAGGTATACTAAGGTTTAAGCTTCTCCATTCTGCATATGTTCTAAAACTTTGCATAATACACACAAAATCTGATTAGACTCACGTGGACAATAGTAATCCTATTAATTTACACTTACTCCCACATAAGGTTTTTGAATTGCATTTCTCATTTTTATTGTAAACCACTTTGAGATTTAAAAAACAACAAGTGATATATATAAATATTTTAAATAAATGAAAGAAATTAAGTAAGTTGTTATGATCATGAAAACCATCCAAATTCCCCCCCCCAATCTATTCCTGGCTAAAATCTTCACTTTTTTCTGCATCTACAAATGTTCACTGCATGTGCATCAGGTTAATTCCATCTCCAGAGTTTATCTCTGCATAACATCCAGAGGAAAAAAAGAGGGAGTGCTATGAATCTCTCTGATGTTTTGACTTCCATCACATGCCAGAAATTAAATATGACCAGCTGTCACTATAAATCAGTTCTTATATTTGCAAGTTGAAAGCTTAACTTTGTCTCCACTTGGGGTTTTAGTATTTCAGCAATGCTTTCAAAACACAAAAAGTTTACAAGCTTTGACCAGGTCACTTGCCACTGGATGCATTCCCTTATGACTTTAGGCTTACTCTGTATAAACCCCTTCCTCACATGGAGTGGGATCAGGAAGGAAAAAGAAGACATGGAACATTCTCACCCAGGACAACTGGTGTGAGTGTAGCACTCTCCCAGCCTTATTGCAGATGGCCAAGAGACACTGTTGCTATTCCAAATCAGCATCTGGTTGAGTGTGATGTACGTACTTCTTCTCACCTAGAGAGGAAGAGTTCCTCCCCCCCTCCACCAATTTCTCCTTGTCCAGGTAAGAGCTTTTCTCTGCTGGAAATTGAAGATTTTAAGCAGAAAGGCTGTAAGGATAAAAGTGCCAAGATTGAAAGAAGAGAAAGTTGAAGCTACCAATCTTCAGTTCCCAGAATTTCCAGAAAATCAAAGTAAAGTTAGAATTGAATGAGAAGAGACTTCTGATTCAAAAGGAACGGTGACTTGGATAGACATAGGTAAATATCTAGTTAATACCACAATAAGGTTATTGTTTATTTTTGTGTGCTAGTCAGTATCTTTATTGTTTCTAATGTTTATCTTATATATGGAAATTTAGTATTGTATGTTTGCAGCTTATTGGAGCTCTGTGTGGCAGTTTCCTATATTGCTTCCACTCAGTGATCTGCCTCAAATTAATATTTACCTTTGTAGCATTTTGATGAGTCTTTGGAAATGTGGTGAATTTAATAGAATTACATGTTTATTGTTACTGTTTTGCATGTAAGGAATTAAAATCACAAAAGGAATTTTACATCCTCTTTTTCCTTAATAAAATGATTTTATTCTTAGGATTTTGATCCAACATCCAAAGAATGGAGGGCTGACTTTCTTAGTTATATGCCTCACACCTCTGATCTAGGAAGTGGAGCTATAGAATTGACTACATTTTTATCTCCTTTATTTTTTTGCTTTTAAAAGTCTAGACTACGGGATTTCTACATCACATTCTATGATTAAAGTAGAGGCCATCATCCAAAGGTATCTCCCTAGAACATAGATGGTAGCAATGGTAACTAGCAAGTAGCTATACTAAAAGAGGAAAGTGAGCTTTGTATATACAAGACTCAGAGGACACGTGCGAGAGGAGAGTTGAGACCTCCCACTGTCATCTCACAAGCTCAGTTTAACAGATTAACAGAGTTGGAAGGGACCTTGTAGGTCATCTAGTCCAACCCCCCGCTGAAGCAGGAGACCCTACACCATTTCCAACAAATGGCAGTCCAATTTCCTCTTGAAAGTCTTCTTGAAAGTTCTGGTGAAGGAAAGGAAGGAAGGAAGGGTTTCTTTCCTTTTACATAAATTTGTGTTTTTTTGGTAAATCTTGAGATACCACTGTTTCAGTGCAGCATTTCAGTCTGAGATCTTAGCGGTCTTATTTTCTCTATAAAAAGACTTTTATATAGTTTTCTGTTTACTGGGCCCTATATTTTGACTGTGCTTTTTACTCTAGAACCTGTACAGAGAATGTTTGCTCAGGTGTATACATTTAATCTACATTTATATGGACCAATCATCCTCATCATCACCATCCTCATCATTATTTGCACAAAGCACCTGTGTCTGGAAGATAGGCATTCTGCATCTTATCATCAGAAATTTTAAATCCTTACGATTTATGACTTTTGACATTTGCATTGTTCTGTAGAGCTGTGCAATGCTTCAGATTCAAAGGGAAGTTCTTTGGAGTGTGCATGGCAACACTTGTAGCACCTGTTGGCAACTCCTTAAATCAGATGTGTGCTTCCTGGGGTTGTGTTGCAGATGTAGAAAAAAAACCCGCAGCTGTTTTAAGCTGATAGGTGCTATACCAGATCTCTGCCTGCTCCAAGCAGTTTTTCCCTTTTAAATCCAAGAACACTGCACAGTTGAAATATTGTCATAAATGCCATAAATGCTATATTTCTTCCTCCTCCTTTGTTATAACAAATCTTGATGCACTGTATTGTTTCAAGATGGTGCTGTTTTTAGGTATTAATTGGAGATTATTGATATCCTGCTATTTAGAAAACTTAGAATATGGAAAATAGACGAGACAAAATATTATATCAATATTAATTACAATTTAGGATATTGATATTACAAGCATAAAATTATTTGACTTTTTCTTCCAAAATTCAGCATAACATTGAAAAAAAGAACTGCTGCAAATTGCATCAAAGTTTTGCCATTGCTGTGTATTCTCCAAATTTAAGTTCCCAATCAGATATTATTGGAATTGTACCTTTCTTCCAATGTTGAGCAAAATTTATTCTTGCTGCTCTGAGCAGCCATTTCATTAAATTATGATGTTTCTTGTTGATTTTCTTCTGACATTATACCTGTAAGAAAGCTGTGATTTCATTTCAAACTTAAATCCTAAAACTTTCTGAATTGTACTATGCGTGTATTGTACTTTAGGTTTTTTTTTTTACATGTCCACATATACATATGAGAAAACATACTGCTATATTTCTTGTTTTTCCTGGCATAATAATAAATGATGTTGTTACCCGTCTATGTTCAATACATTGTAACATAGCCTAAAGTTAATGCACTCCCAGTCTTTCCTCCAGAAATCTGTGCATCTTATTGGGGTTATTCTGCAATTCAGCCTAAGCTGCTTGTCAACCATACTGGTCTCAGCTGTTTGTGGTGGGTTGGCAATGGGACTAGGCCAGCGGTGAAATCTACTTACCTTCCCTACAGGTTTGGAAGCGCGCACGCCCATCACGCACACTTTTTCACCCTCTGCGCATGCGCAGAACGCTTTGCACATGTGCAGAGGGTTAAAAAAAAGAAAATGGCAAAGTCCATGTGGGTGGGCGGAGCCTTGTGCTGCCACTACCAGTTCTCCGAACCACCAGCAGCCGCCACTACCGGTACGCCCGGACTGGGCCGAACCGGTAGCATTTCACTCCTGGGCTAGGCTGATACTCAGTTGGACATGGCTACCACAAGAACTGATTGGTTATTTCCCTGCTTTTTGGCCTGCTCATTCCTGTAGCCTGACCAGGGCAACATTATTGGTCTTCCCATTCCTGTAGCTTGAAAATACAGTCTAGAGTTGAATTAGTTCCAATGTTCTTGACACTTTTCCTGTTCACCTAGCCCAGGATTGCTGGTTCATGCATAATCTGTGGTCCAACTGTGTGACTCATTTGATACCAACATAGACCCTGTTTCTCCCCCCCCTTTTTTTTTCTGATGATCTATTATAGTTCTGATGCTACAATAATCAAAACAGTAGGCAATAGGTGGTTCTTTCAGTCTGTAACAAGAAAGCATGGGAACAAAGTAGCAATGTTCCAAAATTGCGATTTAAGATGAAAAATAAATAAATAAAAGGGAAACTATGGTAATGGAGGGGGAATGGAAGGGGGTAAGTACTGGAGTTCAAATGAAAATTTGCCCCCTGGAAGATCAAGGGTAAAGAAGAATGGGGATTTACCATTGGACCATGGTAAACATTGTCTGCACAGAACATCAGCAAACCATCATGGCCAACTGAGACATTTTTCAACTGCACTCACACTAATAGCTAACTGGTCATGCTCCAGGTACAGTATTTTGAAGCTTCAGCTGGTTGAGAATGCTATATCTGTACTGTATTGTTTAGAAAGAAGTCTGTTCAGCTTTTCCAGTTTCTGTGAATGTTTATGATTTTCAGAAGTTCATTAAACTTTTGGAATTATCACATTGGTTTCATATATTTTATTCCTTTTTTTTTTTTGGTTCATTAGAACATGTTCATTTATTGAATGGGCTGCTTCAATCAACCATTTCTGAATGATATACAACTCTCCAAATTCATAATCTGGGATTAAAACAGATGGATACTTACCGTAGTAGATTTCTAAAACCATACCTTGTCAATAACTATATAAAATCAGGAATCAACATTCAAACCACAATAAAACTAAACTAATTGTTTTTCTTTTACTTTATTCTTTTACTTTACATCAATACACACACACAATAAAACACACACACACAATTTTTTCCAACTTGGACTCCTTTTCCCATTAACTTCTAATATGAAATCTGTTACTATTTACATTACTCTAAAGTCCAAAGTATGCATTTGACTGTACTTAGTTTTGCTTTCCTTAATATCAAGAATTCCAGCATTCCCCCAAATTCTCACTATTTTGTGCCACACTTTTTAAATCACTTCTCTTGTGCCTCTTCATGCATCAGAAGCTGTGGTTCTGAGTTCTGGAATGTTCACTTTCAGTTTTTCTGTGAGAGAAGTAATGTTAGAATTGCTCATACCGTATTTTGAAACCTAATAGACAAGCTATATATATTTGAGGTGGGGAGATGAGAACAGCTGGAACAGGTAGAGATCACAGCTGGTGATACTGAGAAGATCAGTTGTTCTGCACGAAGATCCTAAGGGTCAGTTCTTGCTTGGCATTTCCAGATAAGAGATGGTAGAGTTTGGGCTACAACTGTTCATCACCAGAATCTCAACCTGGATTACAATTTGATTTTGTGAGATTTCAAAGGTTTTTTTCCCCCCCTTTCATACCTTAGCAAATAATATATTCTGTTCACATTGCTGGAATGCTATTAGCACTGCATAGATAATCATTATAGTACTCATTAAAAACCCACATTTAATTGTAAACATCAAATTGTAAAAAAAAACTAAATTAACAAACATATCATAGAAAGCATTTCAAAATGAATAGTGTATATATGTATGATTAATATGCAATAAACATTAACTACTCAAAAAGGGAAAGTGTTTTCTGCCAGCATATCTTTAAAGGCAAAATACTACATTTGAGTCTAATTTTCATAAATACTACAAGTCATAAATTAACTTCAAATCAGGGGACAGTTTTTCAGCCACCAGATTACAAAATCTTCTAGGCCTGCAACGTTTAATTCACTGCCCTGCTATTTTGGAAAGAGTAAAACTGAAGGGATCAAGAGCTGAGATTTATGTATATAATTAGTTTCCACCTTTTAGAATAGAATAGAATAGAATAGAATAGAATTTTTTATTGGCCAAGTGTGATTGGACACACAAGGAATTTGTCTTGGTGCATATGCTCTCAGTGTACATAAAAGAAAAGATAAGTTCGTCAAGAATCACAAGGTACAACACTTAATGATAGTCCGGGTACAAATAAGCAATCAATTTGGGGAATTAAAATTAAGGAGATTTGTTTACAAAACAAATGAAGTCTCTCCCACAAGAGTGCACTTCTGATTATGAAGTCATTTTATCTTGAGGCTTTTTGATGCTTAAGCAAATACTTTTATTTACATAAACACATTATGTACATCACACGACTCGGTTAGCACCGAACTTCCAGCCCTTGTGCATCAGCCTATTAAATTGGGGAAAGGTGGCAACAGCGCTCCTAAGGCCTTTTCGGGAATACCGAAGACGGAGGTTAGTTCCAAGTCGCTTATTATCGAATCAAGTTTATAAAAACTACCGTATCCAATTTTTCTCTTTTTCAAGCGCGTAGGCAATTTTGGAAAATGGCCGTCCCTTCCATTTTTCCAGTTGGGTCCATTTATCTTACTGCGATCCTCCAAGCAAGCGTGATTTTTATTTTTTTTACTCAAGAGAAGTGCACACCTGGATCCTGCTGCGCTTTCCAAAAGAGGCGGATGCAACCCTTTCATGCAGGATTCAGCTTCGGGTCACCCTATCTGGGGTTGCCTTATCCGGACAACCGTTAAAGCGCAGCCAATAATACTATTGCCTAACATGGATTGGCCGGATTTATTATTATTTTTTACAGCCCAGATATTGTAGTTCTATCCCAAATGCCCATGCTTTGAGGTAAGGAAGATTTTTTTTTTTTTTACGTTGCTGGTGTTGCCGCTGCCGCTGCCATCGCCGTGGCTCATTTATCACCGGGAAAACGCGGCGCGGCTGCTGCGCTCCGCCCGCCAGACTGGCGGAGAGACCCGGGCCTCCCGGGAAGGAGCGTGGAAAGCGGCTCGCGCACAAAAGCAGGTGCACGCTCCGCCTTCTCATTGGCAGCAGCTGCTGCAGCCGGCGCCGGAGCCTCGCGGGCCTTTGGCTCTTCGCCCCGCCCACCCCTGCAGCCAGGTAGGATGAGTGCGAGCGGTGGCGCGCGCCGCGAGCGTCTCTCAGTCCTCCTCCGCTAAGCAGCCGAGGGCAGTGCGGCGGAGGCGGGCGGGAGTCGCGGTGCGCCCGGCTGAGGAAACGACGGAGGCTCCATGCAGGCAGGAAGCCCTCAAGGTAAGGACTCTCAAGCCTAAAGGGTCCACCGTAAGAGCCGGCGGGGGCGGGGAGGGAAGCCGAAAAAAAGACAGGCGAATCCTGGGGCTCGTCGCGAAGGAGGGGTTGGGGGCGAAAGAAGGTGCGACGTGAAGGGAAATAACTTTACCGTGTTGCTTCCACCCCCCGCCCCCCATCCCGGGTTTTTTTTTTATAAAATATTTTTTTAAATATTTTTTTTTAAATATTGCCTTAGGAGGAGATACTCGGAGGTGCTCTTTTGCAAATGACCAAGCGTATCTTTGGAAGAACTGGAGGTGGGAGGGGGCGGGGTTCAGTTGGAGAAAAACTGTGTCTTCTTGTCGTCAACCCGAGTGCCAGCCAGGGGGACGTGGAGACAGGTCCGGCGTGTCCATTAGCGCCGGGCTCTTTTTTTTTTTCTTTTCCTTTTCCCTGCGCCGGGAGGAAAAAAAAAAAAGGATTGCGTTTTCTCGAGGTGGATTCGTCACATCTCCGGAGACCCGAAAAGCGGGGGAAGAATTGTTTTAGGAGACCGGTGTTTCCCCCCCCTCTTCTTTTTGTACCGCAGTGCTCCCATCCTGCCAGCAGGGAGCGCAGAAGAGCCGAATGGGGGTAACTGGGCTGGGGGATGGCTTCGGTTCCATTTGCGGGCAAGAAGCCCAAGAAAAGTGTGCCCCCCCCCGTCTAGATCGGAGCAGGGGGGGAGTTGCGCGGAGGAAACCGCCCCCTCCTTCTCCTCCCNNAGATTGCCTGCTCTGTTTGCAGACCGTTTCAATCCGGATGCCCTTTGCGGATGAAAGATGTATCATGGAATGAACCCGAACAGCCGGGATCCGTTCCTAGAGCAGCCGCCGCCGCCGCCTCCACCGCTGTTTCAGCGTTGCCAGTCTAAACTCTCCCTGGTGGTCTTGTGGTTCCAATTGGCGCTGTGCTTTGGCCCTGCACAGATCACAGGCGGTGAGTGAGCGGCTGGTTCGTGTGACAAGCAGTAGCAAAAAAAAAACAAAAAACCCCAAACTCCAAACGCCCAGCTATTGGGGAGGGAGGAAGGATGGGTGAGAGAGCTCAGGCTGTTTCTGACAGGCATGTCCTCCTTCGTGCCGGAGGAGGCAACCTCTGGCTATTGATCTGATGGGCACAAAATGCTGAAACGGGAAAACATCCTCCCACAGCCTTGCCTGCCTTGCTGCTTGCTTCTTGAGTCAGTGGATTGTGAAAAGAGAAAGGCTTGAAGGTAAAAACGGTGTTTTCCTCCCATTCAAATCCATTAGAGGAGCGACCTCTTAAATGGCTACATCCTACCAAGGTAAGTTAAAAGGGGTCCTCCTTAAAATAAATAAAGTCCTGCAGAAGAAGATACTTCATGTAGAAAGCTGTAAAAGAATTCTTACCCTTCAAAGATTCTGAAAATAGGACTAGGAAAGTGCATCTTCATTTTCTTCTCTTATGCTTCTAACTAGAAAATAAGAAACAATACAATTATTCTGTTTCTATTTTAGAGAGAGAGAGAGAGAGAGAGAGAGAGAGAGAGAGAGAGAGAGAGAGAGAGAGAGAGATGTACTAGTCCTCTGGAACAATTCTTTTCTTGCTCTCCTAAGTACATATTAAAAAGCTCCAATATATATGCTGCAGAAAAGTTATCTTCCAATCCACATTAATAAATCCTCTAATGATGATAAAATTCCACTTACAGTTTTAAGATTGTATTTGGGACACCCTCATGTGCAAAGTTTTCTTTAAAATTGGATTTCTTTTAAAACTAAGCTTCAATATTGTGGTACATTGTCCATTTCCAAAGGAAAAGGCTACATAAAGGCACCCATTCATGTCGAGAAAAATTAGGAGCTAGCGGTTGTCTCTTTTATTTGGCCAGACAGAAATAAGTAGCAGCTGTATCTTTTTGGGCAGCCTTTGCATGTTGGGTGACCTGGAGGTTCAATGATGACACTTTATAAAATGAAAAAAGACATCACACTATTACCCTCATTTTGTTTAATCATGCTGTCCTGAGTTCCAAGTATTTCTAAAGGGAAAATATTCATCCAGGAATGTTTTAGTCTCCAAAAATGATGTTGGCAAATGTCCCAGATGTAAGGATGGACCTTACCTTACCTATCCATTTTATAAAGATTGTCCATATAGTACTGCAGTTCAGGCTACATGGGGCCACAATGAAGACCATTGGGAGATTTCAGTTGTTATAAGTATAGCTGTCCAAGTGTTTGTGACACAATCACTATCAAGGACTGCTTTTATTCATGCCAACCAACCTGCTTATTAAGTTCAATAACTCTGGCTGTTGTTACTTGTCCATCTTTGCTTTAGCTGACCAAAAGAGTGTCTTGTCCTCACAAGGGGACAAGCGGTTACTATAAATACTTCATATGTCCAAGGTCCTAAATACTGTATTGGTTCTGGTCTTTTCCTTAAGTGGATTTTATTAAGCTGTTCTGATATTAAGTATACCATTGATTTTTAATATGTGGGTTAAATTGATCAATGCTGGCTTTTCTATGTGTTTTTATTGATAGCCACTTTTGGAGGACTTCTGTCTACAATATTTTTTGAAGATAAATAGAACTATTTATAGTAGTATAAACTGATCGTTGCATTTTAGCTTTTAGATATTATATTTGCAGACTTCTCTTTTTGAAACACCTAAAAATATTTTAACCCTCATTTCTTTGAAAGTTGGGGGTTGCCTGTGTTCTTGTGAGCTACTCAGAGGGGGAATTGTATGTGAACACAGCTCTTCCTATGTTCATTTTAAAACTAAAGTGAAATGCATTCCTTAATTTGAATTAGATTGTAAGGAAAACAAAACCCTTTTTAGTTTCCGTGCAATAAAATGCTTTGAATAATCCTACCATAAACCATTTCCTAATTGGATCGTGTTGAACCTCTCATTTAGTGAGAAGAAAACTGTTAGTTGAAGGAATTGGGTAGCTTTCTCATGTGATGTAAGTTAACACAGATGCAGTTTTTTATGTTAGAATTAAATAGTCTGGCTTTTGTTTAACAGCAGCCTGAAGGTTTGGTAGTCAAAAAGATGACCCCATTGTTCATTTATAATGTTTTTTCAATTAGAGTTTTTGTATGTTTCTTGATGAAATCACAGTGAAATGAGGCTTGAACTTAAAACTGAACTAAGTGAGTTTAAGCTTTGTAAAGTCAGCTGAGCTTTGAACCAAAGTATCCTCAAAAGCTGTTTGGGTATTTCAGCAGCATATCCAAGGAAATAAACAAAAAAAACCCCAAAACCACATGCATTTCAGCCTACAGAAAAGTGAACTTAGGATGCATTAGCAACTGTGAGTTTAGTTACGATATAGTTTGGTTTTGTTTGGACCAGCCAGTTGCACAAAAATGCAGAGGGTGCCATTGTATCCTTACGATTTATATTGATTGTTTCCCAGTATGAATTGATTGCTTATTTGTACCCTATGACTATCATTAAGTGTTGTACCTTATGATTCTTGACGAATGTATCTTGTCTTTTTATGTACACTGAGAGCATATGCACCAAAGACAAATTCCTTGTGTGTCCAATCACACTTGGCCAATAAAGAATTCATTCATTCATTCATTCATTCATTCATTCATTCATTCATTCATT
>QLTV01000548.1:2522054-2542206 GCA_003457575.1 Thermophis baileyi
ACTATGCAGTCTTGATACTTAACACCCCTCACCTCTTGGTTTGGACCAACCTATTTACATACGTAGTCCCGTAAATAGGCGGGGTGATAAGGGACTCTAGTGGACCTGCGCACCTCAGTTGAAGAGTCGGCGTCGAGCAGAGAGGTTGGGTCTTGTTCCCTCTCTAGCTCCGCCTGTGGAAGCTCCAAGAAGCTTTCGGGCGGGGCCTTGGTTTTAACCGGAACCGGTTCGTGACTGGGACGACGCTGGATCTCCGGCTCCCCAAGTAAGTGCTCCGCCTCCCTCGGGTAGTTTTCAACTGTAGTGGGATTGGAGTGGAAATCATTGTTATTAAATTCCCTGTAGTCTGCGTTTGGTAGTTGGCGGCTGCGCAGTTGGTCTATGTGCCTCTGCCATTTTCTCCCGTCTGGTATTAGGACCACATATGATCTTGGTCCTGAAATTTCTACAATTCTACCCGGTAACCATTGTGCTCCTTCAGAGAAGTTTTTAGCGAAGACTAAGTCTCCGATAGCGAAGGACCTTGTGCTTTTGGGGTCAGCTAGCTCTGGTTTTTGTTGTGAGTAGCTAGGATGCAATCTATCTAGTTTTGACCGAAGCCGCCGGCCCATTAATAGCTCTGCCTGTGGCCACACTAGGGGTTATGTGCTGGGCTAGCAAGAAGGTGTCGACTCTGGCTTGCCAGTCCCCAGGGCCAAGCCGGCCTAGTGCCTCCTTAGCCGATCGCACCATGCGTTCCGCCTGTCCATTGCTCGAGGGATGGAACGGGGCGACAAGTGCGTGCCGGACCCCAAGTTCTGCCAGGAAACCTTCAAATGGAGTCGCCGTGAATTGTGGCCCATTATTGGATACCAACACATCGGGTAACCCATGTGTGGTGAATAGCTTCCTGAGTGCCCTGATGGTGGTTTCGGCTGTGGTAGACCCCATGAGAACTATCTCTAACCATTTAGAGTAAGCGTCTATCACAACCAAGAATGCCCATGGAACGAGCCTGCAAAATCGATATGGACCCGGGACCAGGGTGCTCTGGGCTTGTCCCACTCTTGTGCCGGGGCTTTCGGCGGGGCAGCTCTCGACTCTTGGCAGGGAGTGCAACCTGCAACCCACTCCTCAATTTGTCTGTCCATATTTGGCCACCACACGTATCTCCGGGCCAAAGCCTTCATTCTTACCACCCCTGGGTGTCCCTCATGTAGCGCCCTTAGTATTGCCTCTCAAAGCGACAGAGGTGCGAGGACTCTATCTCCCCATAGTAAAACCCTCCCTTGCGCCGATATCTCATGCTGCCTGCTAACGTATGGTTTGAACTCTGGGCTAACAGGCCCTTGTGGCCATCCCCTCCACACCCAGTTCAGAAGCGTGCAGAAAACCGGGTCCTTGGCGGAGTGGGCAGCCACCTCAGCCGAGGTAACTAGGCCCGAGTCCAGGCAGTTAATAAGCAGATCAGGGACGCCCGGAGTGGGGTCATCCACAAGGTCCGGCAAGGGGCAATGGCTGAGGGCATCCGCATGCCCAAGAGATCATCTGGGGCGATGGGTGAGGCGGTAGGAGTATGCCGACAGGAAAATTGTCCACCTGGTGAGGCGTGGCGACAGGTGTGGGGCGGTCCCCCGCGATCAGCCCTAATAAGGGCTTGTGGTCAGTGACCAGCTTGAAGTCTCTGCCAAACAGATATTCGTGAAAACGCTTCACGCCAGCAACCGCAGCCAGGGCTTCGCGATCAAGCTGGCTGTAATTGCGTTCGGCACTGGAAAGCATCCATGAGAAGTAGGCGATTGGAGCCTCCCTTCCATTGAGCAAACGGTGGCTGAGCACAGCCCCGGCCCCAAAAGGAGAGGCATCACACACAAGAACAACAGGCAATGTCTCGTTAAACTGGAAGAGGAAACTGTCCTCTGACAGGAGGTTCTTGACAGCCGCGAAAGCGGCAGCCTCAGCATGCCCCCACACCCAGGTTGCCTTCTTGGGCAAGGGCTCTGCCACAGTCGCCTTGTCTTTCAGGAAAACGCTGTAGAAGTTCAGTAAGCCCAGGAAAGCCTGTAGCTGGGACTTGTTTGTGGCCACGGGGGCTTCCCTGATGGCCCTGACCTTGCTAGTGGTAGGGTGAATGCCTTTGCCATTGATGCAGTACCCCAGGAATTCAACTTCGGGGACCCCTATCATGTTCTTCCTCTTCTACTACATTTGAATCAGAAAGTACAGCTAATTTTTTGCTGGATCATAGATGCACTTTCAAGCCTTTGTTATTTTCCTGTTCTTTTTCAGATGCCTGCCCAAATATGTTGTTCTTTGGCGGGCAGTGGGGGTATGACTTTAAAAGTGTGTGTGTGTGTTCAGGATTCATCTAATCATGTGGGTTTTTTTTAATGCTCTAATGCTTGTAAAGCTGTCAGCACATTGGGATAGAGTTCAATATTTGAAAGAATAAAAACTTCTAATTGGGAGTGAAATCTTTTTCTGTCTGTATATATTATCCCAGTTTTAAAAACAGATCTTTTGCCACTATTCATTCTGTGCATATGGCAGTCCTGCTTAGTGTACCCGGGAATTCTTTTAATATAATGGCATTTGTGTAAGTATGTGTATGTATACGTACACACACACACATATATATATATATATACACATATACATACATTATATATACACACATACACATACACATACACACAAGGGCATGCATGTTTTTTCTTATTCCAAAATTTTTCAGAAATTATGCTGGAAGACTACTGAACAGGTAGTCTTCAATTTGCAACCATTCATTTAGCAACTGTTCAAAGTTGCAAAGGCACTGAAAAAAGTGATTACAACTGGACCTTGCACTTAAAGACTATTGCAGCGTCCCCACAGTAACGTGATCAAAATTTGTGCACTTGGCAACCATCCATGTATTTATGATAGTTGCAATGTCCCATGGTCATGTAATCACCATTTACTTTCCAGCCGGCTTCCAACAAACAAAGTTAATGTGTGGAAGCCAGATTTGCTTAAGAACAGATTCAATTAACTGCAATGATTTGCTTAACCATTGCAAAAAAAAAGGTGGTAAAATCAGGCGTGACTCACTTAATAACTGCCTTGCTTAGCAGTTATTGCTGGTCCCATTTATCATAACTGGAGGACTACCTGTATACCGTTAATAGGAAAGAGCCTAAATAAGAACCAGTATCATGTAGTGATTAAATATGGAGACCTGGGTTCTAGTTCTCCATTAGGCACAGAAGCCAGCTGGGTGACCTTCATCCAGTCATCTCATCTTGGCCCTAACCAGAGTCAGGGTCTGTGCTAAAGCTGACTGAAAAACAAAACCCTCATTGCATCATGGATTGCTAAATTTTGCTGTAAGAACTAGGCAAGTACAGTGTACCATAAAAGCAAACTTGCAACTAAAGAGAAATACTAAAACAAGTACAACAAAAAAGTACTGGATGTTTTAACAATGGAATTTGGAATTTATTAATGTTTGAATTCTTTGCTGTAGGAAAAAGTGATTTTTCTTAAATATTCTACATAGTTTATAGAATACAAAATGAGTATCAAGAATACAGGATGGAAATAACTTTCTGTAATATACTATTTTGCATCAGAGCAATTTTATTCTTCAGGTTACCCCATAGATTGTTTTGACCTATTAGTACTGCATTGATACTGTGTTAAAAAAGCTGTAGTTGCCCAGGTCTTTCATAAATCCTAAACACATAAACTGATTTATTAACAAAACCAAACATGTTCTCAGGGAGTGATGTTCCATAACAAATAAAACATTTTTGCAGTAATATGTACATACTGTACACTATGCTCAGAATGTTCTAGAAAATTTCAGAACTATTTTAAAATGTAGAAAAACATACTTTCAGAATGTAAGTTCTGTAATGCACATTAGTTTTTTTCTTTACATATATATATGTATATAGGGTTCACTGCAAGTCTATGCATGTGGAAAATATTCTCACAGACCTTTTTATAGCTCTTCTTCATCACTTTCTTTGTACCAGTTCTTAGTTTTACTGCTAATACAGAAGTAAATGTGTTCCACAACATTGCTGGCTGTTGTGAATAATGTGCTTTGCATTTAGTTATCCAGTAACCTACTTTCTTTAGAGACATAGCAGTGTGACAGTCTTTGAAATGAGTAGCTTAATGTTGGGATTTCTAAGGAGGGAAATGGCATTTGAGAAGTGTGAGAGACTATTATTACTGTGGATTTTTGGATCTATTTTAGAAAAAGTCACTGTGTGGTAACATTCCTGGCCTTCAGATTTGATAAAAGAAGTGCAATAGACTGTAAAGAAATCCTTTTTGAATATTTTGTAGAAAATATACATAAGTTGTGTATCAAATAGCAGTTGCTTATTGGTTTTGCCATTTGTTTTTCAAATAAAATTTCATTATGAAAGGAGCCACTTAGTTTTGTATCCTGGTCACATCTATACAGCTAGCTTATACTGTATGCTCCCCTCCCTTTCTGGAGTCAGCAAGAAATTGTATCACCCTAAATCTTGCTTTCCCAAAGGGTACCCATACTTTGTCTTCTGAATGGGTTCGTGCTGTACTGCTGTCCATGTAACTTTAATGTGTAACATTTTGAGGGCTGGTTGATGTGGAAGATGGTTCTCTCAACTGAAATTCCAACCATGCCCTACATCAGTGATGGCGAACCTTTTTTCCATCGTGTGCCGAAAGCACGCGCCCACCCATAATTTAATGCCCCCCATGTGCCCCTCCCCCTTGCGCATGCCAGCATGCCACCCACCCCGCATGCACGCACGACCCCTCCCCCATTTCCTGACTTCTGGTGGGCCCAGTAGGCTGGTTTTTCGCCCTCCCCAGGCTCCAGGGGCAAAAATGCCCTCCGCCACCCTCCTGGAGGCCAAAAACGCCCTCCCAGAGCTTCCGCGCAAGCTAAAAATCAGCTAGCCACCGCGCACATGCACGCTGGAGCTGAGCTAGGGCAACGGCTCGCGTGCTGGCAGATATGGCTCTGCGTGCCACAGATTCGCCATCACGGCCCTACATCATTCAGCATGTGAAAGACCTCCTCCAGTGGCAATGCACAATTCCCTGGTCATTGTATGCACTGTGTTTTTTTTCTTTCCCATTGCACTGCTGAAATGATTTCTTTGTTGCTATTCCTTGAAACTTTGGCTTATCTCTTTGCTGGTATCTAGTGGTCCTCCAGATTTGTGCAGACAAGATGCAGCCAGTGGATAAGTGCTACTGAAGTGTTAGAATTGAGAAAAGGGGTTTACTGTGGGGATTGGTGGAGAAGCTGTACATTATCCTAACAACATAATGAGAGGAGAGGAAGCAAGGAGGGAAGGGAATTCCCTGCCAGGCAGGCTGCAGAAGTACAAGAGCTGAATTTTTCAATTTACACTTTCAATTACAATCCATTGCAGACACAGACTGGTCGGTTTCTAGGCTTTGTGTCTAGATTTCACAAATCCACTTTTTTTAAAACACTGGCTGCAGAAGCAAGAGATCCTGTTTTTCTTACAGCCAAAAGAAAACTGAGGGACAGGAACCAGACTGAAGAGGGTGATCCCACAGGAAACTAGCAGAACTACTTGGAGCCACAAGATTGCTGGCATGGAATGCATCATTTCCAGCTACCTCCCTGGCGTGTATCAACACATCCTATGTTCCCTGCTCTGCACATGTTGAAAAGTAGAGAGAACTTCACATCCATACTGGAGCACCTTAAGCTATTCTTGGGTTATTTCAGCTTCAGACAGACATGGTAACACAGGGCTTCCAGAGGAAGAAATTGTGGACTGAAGACAGCTTTGTGAAAAGCAGAGCCGATGACTGTGTGAAGAATGAAGAGCTGGTGAGTAGACTGGCTCTTCATACCTCTCTGACAAAGAGAGGATGGGATTGATTTATTTATTTAGCATATGATGGTGTTACATTAACCAGGAGACTACAATGCTAACGCAGAATAATAGTTGGCTGCCTGTTTACCAGCTCTGTTAGGTATATGCTTACACCGTGTACCACAAGAGGCAAGCTAACTTCGCACCAGAGAGAAAGGCAAGTGGCTTTTTCTGCAGCATCATCCAAGGTCCTTCTCCTTCCACAAAAGCTGCCTCACAAGTGGGCATCACAACCGGGAAGGTTCAGTGACAGCAGGATTCTAACTGCCACACGAAGTGCTGGCTTGTCTCCCCACAAAAGTGGTACCTATTTATCTACTTGTACAGAACATGCTTTCAAACTGCTAGGTGAGCAGAAGCTGAGGCGAGTGATGGGACACGCTACATAGTGATAGGATTCGAACTGCTGGAGCAGAGACCATCTTCAGCATCATTAAGCCACTGAGCCACCACACCTCTTAAGAGGATGAGAGATCGCCCACAAGTGCTATAGCTCATTGCTACTCACGAGGAGACCTCAAGACAGCAATCTCCAACCAGTTTTGAGCACTGGGAGTTGTTGGAATAGCCATCCTGTTCAAACCACAATTGGTGCCTTTAAAAGGACACTACATTTCCATACTTCATTTTCTAATCTCATTTGGAAATTGCTTACTAACTTCTTTTCAGCTATTAGAAACCTTTGGATTGATAGGGCTGAAAATACCAGGTAAGTGCTTTCAAACTTTAATGAAACAAATTTTAACTAAAAGCTTAAGAATTAATTTTTTTTAAATAAATAGAAAAAAGGCAATTAAGATCTTGATTTTATCCAGTTATAAATGGATTGGGCATGCAGATAAATTTTAAATAAGATCTTGGAGTTAATTATAAAGAATTCTTTCCATTGGAAAGTTGATTTGCATGTTTTTCTATAACAGAAAAAGATGTAAACAATTTTAAAAACTTGAACCCTAGAGGGAACTAAAGGTTTTAATTAAAGGAGAAGAATACATAAACCTGATTACATATCATAACACTGGAAATACTGACGGATATTTTGGAAACATGTAATCAGAAGTTAATATCAAGTGTCACTTGCAATGTTTGCTTCTGTGAATAGTTTGTGTGAAAGAAATGGCAGAAGAGGAATACGTTTTATCTGACAAGACAGAAACTGAGTGGAATGAAGCACCAGCACTGAAAGTGGATCTATAAATCACAAACTGCAAGAATGATATGGAAAAACATGTTTCATGGGCATACAAAAGAAATCAGATGATACTTTAAAAATAAAAAAGAAATTACAAATAATAAATAAAAAAAGTGACCTGGTTAGTACTTTTATATTGGATTTGCAAAAGAGGTTTGTTAAAGCTTGGGTGAATCTTATGAGAAGGGATAAAAAAAGAAATGAAAAGAAATCAAGTTCTAATCTATGACATTACTTGAATGGGCTAGAGCAGTGATGGCTAACCTTTTTGTCGTCGTATGCCGAAAGCGCGCGCGAGAGAGAGAGAGCGTGTGTGCCGGCACCCATAATGCAATGCGGGGCCTCCTGCGCATGCATGCATGACCCCCATGCTCCTGCCCCCCACGCATGTGCGCGCGACCCCCCCATGCCCCATTTTGGGCCTAGTAAGCCTCCCTGCAGCCTCCTGGGACCAAAAATGGGCCATGGGGGAGGGCGCGCTGCATCCCCCACACCCCATTTTGGGCCTAGTAGGCCTCCCTGCAGCCTCATGGGACCAAAAATGGGCCACGGGGTGTGTGTGCCCCCTGTGCGGCCCGTGCCCACATACATGCGCGACTCCCCACGAATGCGCGTGCATCTCCCGCATGCACCCCGCCCATCCCAAAACCTGGCTGGCGGAAGGCGCGTGCGCGCATGCGCGGTGGAGCTGAGCTGGGCGACGGCTTGCGTGCCCGCAAAGAGGGCTCTGTATGCCAGGTGTGGAACGCGTGCCATAAGTTCGCCATCACGGGGCTAGATTGCTAGTAAAAGAAAGGAATATAAAATTGGTCTATTTGATCAAAGTTAAAATATGTGTTATTATTGGCAACTCTTAATGAACTTTCTGGCACCAGGTCTGAAATGATGATGCTTTATGAATATATTTATACATAAGAGATGGGATGTGGGATGAAGAGTTCATTGGTTACAAATTAAGAAGAGGTGAAAAATTGCCAAAATTGTTTATACTTTTTGTGATGTAGGTTGCAAATCCCTTCCTTCCTTCCTTCCTTCCTTCCTTCCTTCCTTCCTTCCTTCCTTCCTTCCTTCCTTCCTTCCTTCCTTCCTTCCTTCCTTCCTTCCTTCCTTCCTTCCTTCCTTCCTTCCTTCCTCCCTCCCTCCCTCCCTCCCTCCCTTTTCTCCTTTTTAATTTATATTTTTATTATTGCAATTATAATCTTTAATAATTTTTTTTTAAAAAAAGACACTAAAATGCAGATGAAGGCATATTATAAGTAGTCCTCAATCTACGACAATGCGTTTATAGTAGCACTGAAAAAAAGTTACAAGACGTCCTCAAATTTATGACAGTCACAACATCACCATGAGCATATGATCATGATCTGGGTGCTTGGCAACTGTCTCACACTTACAGGTAGTTCTCAACTTGCGGCTGGTCACTTAGCAATGGTTCATTAGGAATGGTTCAAAATTATGAAAAGCCCCCCCAAAGGTATTTATTACCCAGTCCCAAAGTTTTGTCTATTGCAGCACCCCTGTGGTTGCCCTTATGACTGACTGCAGCATGCCCCCCGTCTGTTTTCTCCCCATCCTGCCCATAGGCACTGGGCCGACTTTGCCAGCCCACTAGGTTCCACATGCTTCTCCCCACCCCCTTTCACCATAGATGGTCTAGTAGAGGTAGATGGACTTGTGCCTGCACAAGCCCCCCCCCCAGGATCTCCTGAGGCAATACATGCATTTGGGAGAGCAAGGATGGGGACTCATTAAGAGAGGCAGGTCACTTAACAGCCCTCCTGACTTTCAACTGTAATGGGTAGGCTCTATTGTGGTTGTAACTCAAGGATTACCTGTACTGCATTTGCAGAGTCCTGCAGTCATGTGATCGTCATTTGTGACCTTCACAGCTGGATTCCAAAGTTGCAAAGTTGATGTGGCAGGAGATCACAAGTCACAGTCATGCAGTGTCTTGCTTAACAGCTGAGGTGATTGCTTTAATGACCTTGGCAAAAAGGTCATAAAATTGGATGTGGTCTTGGATGTGGTCACATGATGCCTCATTTAATGACCATACCATCTAATGATGAATTTTCTGGTCCCTGTTGTGGTTGTAAGTCTAGGACTATCTGTAATATATATTGTCTGTTTTTATATATTTTATTATAAGCTGCACAGAGTCACATACATGTTCAGTAAATAATGGGCCATCCTTGCAATAAAAGAAGGCTATGTGGATTTGATGTTCCTACAAGTGAAATAATGAAAGCAGAGAAAATGTTATAAAGTAATATAACTATGATGTTACTTAAGAGAAATCTGTTGGCCCTTTTAAATTATTATGCTAATAGCATATTTTTACGTCTTACGCTGTCACATAAGGGATAAGACTTTTCTAGCTGATCTAAGAATGTTTAACTTGGAATGAATGTCATTCATACCTTAGTTCTGTGAATCTTGTCAAAAGGGAATTATTTACTATGCTACGAGCCATTTACCCAATGCCTATAAATTATTCACAGATGCACCAATATTTATGATAAACAGTACATTTTATTAAAGAAGTGTAATGGCAGTGCATGACTAAGTTACATCTAAATTTAGACTTTGCTACAAACCCATACAGCTGTTAAAATACTGCATTTTCATATTTAGATTTAGACTTCCTTGATTTTGCTTAATTAAGAGCATTATGAAACTTCCTAATAATCATACATGTATTGGCTCCCAGTATGTGTCTGAGCTTATCGGCAGGCAGCTTTAAAGCCATACCTGATTTAAAACCCAATTACTTGCTTCTTTATCTAGGTCTTTTTCTTTAATGCCATGCCTTCAAATATATTATTGAAAAAGTCATCTTTTCAATGATGACACAGCATCATGTGAATGCACTTCCTAATTGCTTATGTTTGTCTGAATTTAGTGTCTTTTTTAAAAAAAGGAAGGAATACAAGTATCTCTGTTCAGACTAGAGTATGAGAAATAATTAAAATTTAAGAGATTAAATATTGAAGACCCAGATTATTGGGGGCAATAGGTTGACTCTGTAAACCACTTAGAGAGGGCTGTAAAGCACTGTGAAGCGGTATATAAGTCTAAGTGCTATTGCTATTAGCACAACTTTGATTTAAACTATTTTTATAATATTTCAAAGCTTTCATGTCCTATTTGTCTTCTAAACATCACCTAAGAGTCAATCTGCAGCTGTTTGTTTTTTGCTCTACTGGTCAAATAAATGGGATTTATAAGGAAATTCCTTTAGTACATGCCTACAAATTTTGGGAAAGGAGAAAAAAGTTTAAGGTCCTCAATTTTCAATTAATTCTTCACTAAATGTTTTAAAAACCATTCCTGTTTTTAGATATGTAATGTTTGTATTGTGAGGGGTCCTTGGTGCTCTCTGAACTTGATTGTTTTCTTGCAAACATTTAGGTAATATCAGTGCTAGTGTTTGTATTGCAGATATTATATTGGGCTGAGTGGGAGATACATTAAATCTATATTAAAATTAATTGCAAATGGGTTCATGTTTATGATTATGGCATATGAATGGTCAGGAAGTTGCTGAATATATGCTTATTTGAAATATACATAGCAAATCTGTTCTGAGTTTTTAACTCTGAATCATATGAGGGATGAATAAAAAGTAATACCTCCAATGTTATAAATTGCAGATGTCTGATGTGCTAGAAATCCTGATATGGTATTTAGCATCTATTCCTTCAGTGATGTGAGAAAAGGTTGTATTGCTATTGTTCACAAAGTCATGTGATAACTGTACTGACATAAAAATGGTATGTTGCTAGACCAAAAAATATGTAAATAGTTTGTGCGATTAAAAATAAGGTGGACAATCTGTGATAGCAAAATATGAGTTTCACATGAAAAAGTTGATGGACAATTAGCAGAGCACTGAAAGGGAAATTTCTGCCAAGCTTAGTACCTCACTGAAGTGTATGGATCACATTATTGAGGTTCTTCAATATCAGGTTTCTACAAGATGAGGTCCGTACAAGCTGATGGGAGATGAAAACTTCATGAGTTGAAATTTGCCGGTAATTGTGTCAAACTCGATTTCATTGAGGGCCGCATCAGGGTTGTGTTTGACCTTGGGGGGCTGGGTGGGCATGGCAGGGGTGGGCATGGCCAGCTCGATGTCACTCATGTTGGGGGCACCTGTGGTGGCCCGGGCGGGGCTGGGGGCGTCCTCCTGCAGCCCTCTGTCAGCGAAAAGGGAGCTCGGGAGGGCCCTCCTGAGCTCCCTTTTCGCTGGCAGAGGCACCACAGGCTGGTCCTTCACTATTTCCAGGGCAGCCCCGTGGGCCAGATCTAAGCACCCCGCAGGCTGATCCATTCCATGGGCCTTGAATTTGACACCCCTGCAATAGACAATTTCAAAGCTGGATTTTACCATCTTTACCCCCCTCATTGTACAGACTAGACTTGGCACCATGCAACTTCTACCTTTTCCCAATCAGTTCATTGGAAAAGATCAATAATGTAGTAGTTTTTTGTAATATAAATTAAAAGTATGAGTACCCTTTACGAATAATATTGTTGGATAAATTAAACCAAAGTACTATAATTTAGGGATAGAAGCACAAGTGAGATAAGATAATTCTAGTAGTTGTAACATACCGGTATGTTGTTAATAGTCATCTGAAGTTGGAGTGTACACAAAAGAGTTGGTTGTCTCTTGATGAGAAAATTTTGTGGTCAGTGTTATACTGCTGAGCTGGAAATAATTCCTTCAGTGAAAGCAATTATTTATATAATGAATTGGACTAGTCAGGTTTGAATTTCTTTGTAGGGCAAAGTTTGACTGAAAATAACAACTGGGCAACATGAAGTTCCCAAGAGAGCAATGTGAAAGCTCTCTGTGGGAATTATTTCCAGTATAAAACAAAGGGAAAATCACTTGCACAAATACTTAGTTGAAACTGAAAATCTGGTTTGCATTACACTATTAAATTCCACAATAAAAAAATAACAGAATAACAGAATAATGGAGTTGGAAGGGATCTTGGAAGTCTTCTAGTCCAACCCCCTGCTCAGGTAGGAAGCCCTATACCATTTCAGACAAATGGTTGTCCAATCTTTTCTTAAAAACTTCCAGTGTTGGAGCATTCAAAACTTCTGGAGGCAAGTTGTTCCACTGATTAATTGTTCTAACTTGTCAGGAAATTTCTAATTTTCAGGAAATTTAGTATTTTGTTGTTTATTACTAAATTTATACCTTGCCTTTCTGTTAGAAGAGGGTATGGAAATTAATAAGATAGATCTGAAAATAAAGCAAAGCAAGAAATAATGAAGCCTATTGTTGCATAACCAGTAAGGACTGATTGTTCTCCTCTGTTCTATTTCCTATATTTACACACTGGCTTATATATTGTGCTAAGTGTGTGTAAGCTAAGCCTGGATTCTCGTGTGATTTTGCTTCATGTTTTAAGCACAAAATAAAATAAAGATAAGTAATCTACTCAAGTGGTAAACAGCATATACTGTAGATAATAGCATCCAATTACTCTTCTCCAAAGAGGAAAGAAGTTGATCATGCATTTGCAGCAGGATGTAAAGACTTTTTCACCACTATACTGACCTGAGCACTCAAGAACAATGCAGGTTCAAAGAGTACCATTGAGTTTTGTATTTGTTCCTTTGGGGACAATGTGACCACACTGATTGTTGATACAGTCTTTGCCATAGGGAAAGAGTTACCCATATTGCCATGCCCTTCTGTTGTCTGGATTTAGTTTTAGATGATAGTCTACAATCTGATCCAAACAGAATCCCAACACACTTGAAGTTAAAAAACATGGGAGATATAATGGAATCTTGGGATACCAGAATAGAACAGTAATCCCCTTCCCCAGTTTCTTGAGATAGGGCCAAACTACAATAAAGCTGTGCCTCCTCTTCCCCAAGTAAGTTCAGCAAGATATCATGGTTAATGATATCAAAAACTACCAAGATACCTAAGAGCACAAACAAGATCACAACTTCCTCATCACACTTTTTCAGCAGATCATCCAAGTGACCAATGTTCTCTCTCTGATGCTCCAGCCCAAAACTGGATTTAAATGAATGTAGTAAATCAGTTTCATTCAGAAGCTATAATCCACTATCACCTTGACCAGGAATGGTAAATTCTAAACTAACCTATACTACTAAAAAGAGAAGAATCTTTGAGTGATTCCTTCATACAATTTTAAATAATAACTATTACTGTAACATTATTAATATGGTTGGTCACACTGCCAACCAGATATTTAAACTGGATTTGGCATTTCTGTCTACATATCGAGTTCCCTTCCCAAGTTGTGAAATTACAACTGCCAGTTCTTTAGCTTGGCTTTCATACATAACAAGTTCATCCCAAGAACCTAGAATATCATCGTATGGGCATAGAAAACACGTGGATCCAAGCAATGTGTTCCTTTATAATTGACAGATGGAAATTTTGTCAACAAGCATATTTTCTAAGTTTTCTAAAAATTGAAGATTTTTTTGCTATGGCACTCAGTGTGCCATAACCACTGGGATGATCATGCCCAGTTTATGCCATAATCTTTCAACTTCATTTTTCAGATACTTTGTGATCTCCAATTCTTTGTCTTCTCTTCTATATCTCTTGATATTGCTACAACAATTATCCGCATTTTCTACTTTTCAACCATAGTCAAATTTAGTATGTTTATCAGTTTGTACATACAATATCACTATAGGGATGCAATGTATAGTGAATAGTCATGTGTTTTCTTGGTTTTTTAGTCCAAACTGTCCAGTTCATCTTGTGTCCAGTTAATAATTCCAATAGTGCATTGTATTATACATGTCTCAGGTATTGATAGATTTGATGATGTTTGCACTATTCAATTTTACATTTAGCTTTTTTCTCACTCTTTGCATATATTCACTAGTAATCACATTTTTAACTTGCCCATGCTTGATATTATCCAATTTAAAATACCCAGATACTTGTAGTCTTCATCCTGACAGCTCATAATTATTATTATGGTTGGTTGCACTCTCGGTTGTTTAGACTGGATTTGATTTTTAATTGATCTGGGAAAGGCAGATATTTTATTTGATAGTATTAAAGGTATTGTCACAGGATGTAAGCTGTTCCAAGTAAAGCTGACTTTTGCAATTGACTGGTAAAGATTTTGTCAATGCCAGTTGTTTGATTTTGTCAATGCTAGAATTTTATCTCTTCACTAATATGTTTTTTTTTTATGGAAAAGTAAAATATGTGAAACAGTGACCTTATAGAAAAGATTAACAGATTTGGGTAGATGTTTAAAGAGCTTAAAATGTAATAATATTTTTATATACATATAGATAACATTTATCTAATTATTATCTCTCCACCTTGTAAAACTGTCTGTCCAGTAAGTCTTGAAAATATCACTAGACAGTCGCATGTAAATCAAGTAATTCATTGACAACTAAACCAAACTATAAAATACTATTTATTCCCTTGATAGGCTAAGATATAAATAGGAGGAAAAAAATTGTTTTCCTTCCATCACTGCTATCTCTGTAGTGCTTAGAGGCAATAAATAAATGTATGGCCCAAGCTGAAAATGAATGTAGTTTTTGGTGCTTAAAAATACTGAACCTTTTCCATCCCCCCCCCCCATTATTGATTAGACGGTATCTGTAAAAGTCAACTTTTACATGAACAAAAAAAAAAAAGTTTCATGTGCATCGACCCTAGCAGAAAGTTGAAGAGGTTTAACTATAACTATGCTATTTTTAAAGCTTCCTCTGCAGTGAAGAAGCCTGACTATTATGAAAGAATATAGTGAATCAGCAGCTAAATGTGCCATCTGTAGGTGTTCTTTGCTGTCTCACTTCATGTTTTTATTGTTCTCACCTCTTTAGAATTATGTATAAACACTACTGTAGGAGTAGAAGTAGAGTCATTTCTCTGTAGGTGGATCAGAACATTCTCTGACTGCAAAACAGTTCCGTTTCATGTTGTGACCATAATTGCACCATATACTAATGACAACTATGGATTAGTTTGTATATGGAACAATGAGTACTGTTAGGAAAGCATCCATTCTGGTTCTTGTATCACCAGAATTAACATTCACTTTCACAGCTTTGTATATAATGTAGAAAACATGGAGGATACAAGATTTGATACAGTTGCAGTATGCATATATGTCAATTTGACAATCTGTTTTTTTAATTCTCACAAAGCAAGACTAACCTGGTTTGTTCTTCGTTATTTCTCTTTTAATAGGTTTATTTTCTGAACTTTTGAAGAACACTGTCATTAAAGCGAATCCTATGCAATTGCAACTAGAATTGTAGGATGCCTTCCAGTTGTGTTTGGCGTCAGTTTAGGAAACTGAATTTGAAATACATTTAAGTGCTTCCTATTGGAGAAACCCTCAAATATATAATCTTTAACCATATTAATTTGCACTATATATATTTTAGCTTGTTAAAGAAACTGCTCAAAATAAAAACATGTGGGTACTTCTCAGATTCCTCTCCTTAACAAGACTGACTGGGACATAGGAAATGCCTTGCACTAGTTCAGGCTATTTTGTCCGTTTACTTCGCATTATCAGTTCTGACCAAAAATTTCCAAGTTCTGCATGACTTTGATTCTAAGCAGGAATCAGTATTTTGGTATACAGGAGAAAGAACCAGTTGGATTTTAATAATTAACAATATAGGACCGTGATGGCGAACCTATGGCACACGTGCCACAAGTGGCACGCAGAGCCATATCGGTGGGCACGTGAGCACGCATGCGCACGCTGGCCAGCTGATTTTCGGGCCTTCTGGGCCCACTGGGAGTCGGGAAACTGGCTGTTTCCAGTCTCCGGAGTGGGTGGGGAAGGCCTGTTTTTGCTCTCCAGAGCCTTTCTAGGAGCCTGGGGAGGCGAAAACGGCCTTCCACACCCCCCCGGAGCAATGTTCCCTCTGACATTGAAAATTGCTGCGCGGCAGTTGGAAACTGCCGCGCGGCGATTTCCTGTCAGGTGCGCGGCTGCGCGCAATGTTCCCTCTGACATTGAAAATCGCTGCGCGGCAGTTGGAAACTGCCGCATGGCGATTCCCTGTCACGTGTGCAGCCGTGCAGCTTAGAGGGAACATTGCCCCGGAGGTCCTCCGGAAACGTTCCGTTTGCCGACTTCCAGTTGGACCGGAAGTCCCGTTTTTTTGCTCTCTCCAGGCTTCAGAGCCTTTCTTTCCCAACTTGAAACAGGCCATTTCTGGCCTCCGGAAGGCCTCCGAGGGGGGGTGGGGAAGTCTGTTTTCACCCTCCCCAGGCTCCTAGAAAGGCTCTGAAGCCTGGGGAGAGCGAAAAACGGGCGTGCCATCGCGTGCCAGGAGCGGGGGGGAAGTCATGCATGCATGCGTGGGGCCCCCGCATGGAATTATGGGTGTGGGCACACGAGCATGTGACCCCCCGCGCTCCCCCCCTTTTGGCACGCGAACCAAAAAAGGTTCACCATCACTGATATAGGATATGAAAGTGCTGAATCCAGGCCATAGCACTAAGCTGGAATCTACCCATTATCAGCTGCCTGTTCTTTAAAGAGCATAAAGGCTCTTCCTGACAGCTGCTTTTAATGCCTTTTTTCCAGTCCATGAGGCATAGTTACAGGCCTTGTTCTGCATCAGTAGCAAGGTCAACAAGCAGTGTGGTCTCACATATTTATTTATTTCCCAGTATTTATAGCTCATCCCAATTCTGACAGATTAGGGATGTGGAACAATAGGCTAAAACAGACATAAAACTAGATAGCTAAAATAGAAATGCATACATTGTGAGGAATCCAATTATTTCTCTGTATATGACAGTCATCTTCATACTCCAGAAAGAAAGAACTTGGTGCAATACAACAGTCCTCGATTTATGACAAGTCATTTAATAATCATTTGAAGTTACAACAGACTTAAAAAGCTACTTATGACCTGTCTTCAAAGTTACAACTGCTGACATCCCTACAGGTCTTATTATTACATTTTGGGCACTTGGTAATGTCAACTGGATGCAGCATCCTGCAGTCTTGTGATCATAATTTGCAATGTTTTTTGTCAGTATCTGACATTTTTTCAGGTTTCCGATAAAAATTTCCCATTCGGAAGAATAAATTCATTTAACAACCACATGATTTGTCTTACAGCTGTGGTGATTTGCTTCACAACTATCGTAAAAACTATTGTAAAATAGATTCTGGTCATGTGGTGCATCACCTTATGATTGCAATGACTTTCAACCACAATTCCAGGTTCCATCGTAATCTGAGGACTACCTTATCTTTATGCTATATTCCATTTTTTTCAGAAGCATCAACTGTACATTAGCTTTTAAAAGTCACACGTGACATAGATTCATTTGAAATATGTTATTGCTTGAGTTTTTCTTCTACGATATATGTGCTTTTACTCTGGTCATCCTTGCATTCAAATCACATTTGATGTTCTGACCCAATGGTAAGTAGACATCCAACAATTCTTTGAACATAAGTGGCTACTGCTGCAATAGTGACAGAGCGTGTTTTCATATCTCCTCCAAGTGTGAAAGTTTGATTTCTAGATCCAAATTTATCAGTATAATGAATGAGTAAATCCAGCCATATTAGGATTGATACACCATTCATTCTTATTATGGCCAGGGGCAGTAGACACACCTTAGGATCCTTGGGGGTTTTCTTCCCTCCCTTCCATCTATCTATGCAGATAACTCCAACTACTGTTCTGCGCTTCAATTTCAGATCAGTTGATTTCTTTTGTTGTTGTTTTATTTTACTATTGCTGCATTACATTTTAAATACAATTATTATACAGCGAGGGTGCACAAGAAGCGCCAATTGGGATGAGAATTCCAAAGACTAGTTGTAACCACCATTCAATGCCATCATAACTTCAAATGGTTGTTGAATGCATGTTGTAAGTCGAGGACTACCTATATTCCTTTTTAATTTATACCATGTGTTAGCAACACTAAAGGGCAAGATATTAAAATAAAGTAGTAATCCTTAATTGATACTTTGTTGTTGTTACTACTGCTGCTATTTAAATATACATGTATTCCTTTTGATTTGTTTGTGTCAATACTAGATTAGCATAATAGGAAGGCTGGAAGGATAGTATTTATTAGTAACCATTAGGAGTTGCCCTTCAGGTTTATCTCTGTAGAACAGTGGTTCTCAACCTTCCTAATGCCGTGACCCCCGCCCCGCCACCGCGACCCCCTCCCCGCACGTGATGAGGTGACAAAGGGGACATGGCACCAAGATGGCGGGCTAGCGCGCGCTTAGGCGACCCCTGTGAAAGGGTTGTTCGACCCCCAAAGGGGTCACGACCCACAGGTTGAGAACCGCTGCTGTAGAAGATATGCCATGGACCAGGTAGGAAGGCAGACTGTGAAAGCTCAGATAAGGCTGGTTTCAGGAAAACAAGGTTCATCAAACTTCATATAGACATTGTTTCCAAATTTAATCAGATAATGCATATAATATGCAAACTGGCATATATTTATGTAGATCATGTGGAGCTTGGGAAAGAATGACAAAAAAGCCTCACTCCCAGCCCCCACTCTGATTTCCTATTTTAAATTGCTCTTTTCTTAAATGAGCTATTGATCCTTGCATCTATGTACAAGTCTTAATGAAAAGAGCATAGCAGTGTTACTTCCCTAGCAATGTTGGAACGTTTAGCTTTTAACCAGACTGTTTATATGCAACAACTTATAGGACTTGACTCCTCATTCTAGTAGTTGGTATTACTGATTTCAGGATCTGAGAAGTTGCTTTCTTGATTTGTTTGCTACTTCTTCAGTGGGATTATCCATTTCCCTTGAGATGTGAACTCACTCTGCTTTTGAATTTGAACTAACTCTATTAGAAACAAGCATAAAGGAGAAAAAACAGGGAAATAATATGTGATTAAGGGGAGGCGTGGCCAACGCCGTGGCAACACGACGGATTCTTTGGGGGCTCCCGAAGAAACGTCGAATCCCAGCTGATTTGGGGTCTTTATTGACCTAAACTGTTCTGGAGGAACAGTAGATAAAGAGACATGAGCCGACGCGAACAGGGAAAAGGCAATTTCCCTGGAGGGTTGACTGAAGCCTCTGAAATCGGCAGCTGAGGAAAGCAGCCATTGCGAGCTGTTACGAAGCCAGGGCGGCCACATCGAAAGAAGCAGAAGGAAGAAAATGTAGATTGTCGGGGTGTGAAGATTGCTTTGATCTAAGTACTGTGCAGTGGAGAGTGAACAAGGTGATGACACTGGGTGAGTGATTGACCAATTTACAGATAAAAGGAAACTTTAAAATGAGACTGTAAAAGAGCCAGAGCGGAAATTAGCAGCTAATTGGCAACCGGGAGTATTACAAAGGAAGGGGGGAAAATGGAGATTATAACACCTAAAGCCCAAAAGGATTGTGATTGTTACAATTGGATTTGGTGAAAATAAAGAGAATAATTAAAAAAGAGAATAAAGAGTAAGAAGAAAACATTTTACATTTGGAATTAAAGTATTTTGGGAAATTTTAACAGAAAGCTGATCTATGTCTATGGGGAATTTGAGGATGCCATCTGCTGGTGGAAAGAGAATATTATAACAATTTGGTGGAAGACAAAGGAGAAAAAAAAAGGAAAAAGGAGGGCAGCTGTGGATTGACCTTGCTTAAAGAAAAATATTTTGGAAACTCTGAAAACCTTCAAGGAGTGATTGCTTTGAACTATAGAATTTGGTCCTGACTTTAGCATTAGTGGAAGATAATTAAAGCTTTGACTTGGAAAGGAGCAGAATAAAACTGGACATTTGGATACTAGAAAATGAAAATTTAAAGAGACTATATGGACATTAAGTTTGAATCAAGAAAGTTACAATAGTAAAACCCTAAAGACAGTAAGATGGATAAAATGGAACTATGGATATATGAAGAATTGATGGAGATATCAAAAACTATACATGAACTATTAAAACTTTTAAAAGGTGATGAGAAACTAGAAGTGGTGTTGGATGATATAAAACATGTAGAAATTACAGCGTTGGAGGAGCAAGAAAATAACATAGAAGGACAAAGAATTGAAAGCAAGAAACAGATAAAATATTTTGC
>QLTV01000548.1:2561548-2598237 GCA_003457575.1 Thermophis baileyi
CGTGCTGTGGTGGTTTCCTCCTCTCTCTCCGGTCGTTCACAGTCGGTGTTAGCAGGAGGACAGAGGTTGATCCCTAGACCCCTTGTTTGTGGGTTTCCTCGGGGTTCGGTCCTCTCTCCCCTCCTATTTAATATCTACATGAAACCACTGGGTGAGGGCATCCGACGATTCGGGGTGAGGTATCAGCAATATGCTGATGATACCCAGCTATATATCTCCACACCGCGTCAATTCAGTGAAGCAGTGGATGTGATGTGCCGGTGCCTTGAGGCTGTGAGTGTCTGGATGGGAGTAAACAGGCTCAGACTTAACACAGACAAGACCGAGTGGCTATGGGTCTTACCCCCTAAAGACTATGTCAACTGTCCATTCTTGACTCTTGGGGGGGGGGAGAAATTGTCCCCCTCAGAACGGGTTCGCAATTTGGGTGTCCTCCTAGACTCACAGCTGAGATTAGATCAACATTTGATAGCTGTGGCTAGGGGGACCTTTGCACAGGTTCGCCTGGTGCACCAATTGCGACCCTACTTGGATCAAGAGGCTCTCCTCACAGTCACTCATGCCCTTGTCACCTCAAGATTAGATTATTGCAATGCGCTCTACATGGAGCTACCCTTGAAGAAGAGTGTTCTGAGACTACAATTGGTCCAGAATGCAGCTGCGCGAGCCATCGTGGGTGCACCTAGGTACACCCACATTACACCAATCCTCTGCGAGCTGCACTGGCTTCCTATTGGTCTCCGGGCACAATTCAAGGTGTTGGTTATTACCTTTAAAGCCCTACATGGCTCAGGGCCAGGTTATCTTCGAGACCGCCTTCTACCACATAGCTCCCAGCGACCGGTGAGATCCCACAGAGTTGGTCTCCTCCAGGTCCAGTCAGCTAAACAGTGTCGGCTGGTGGGCCCGCAGGAGAGGGCCTTCTCTGTGGCTGCCCTGGCTCTCTGGAACCAGTTACCGCCTGAGATCCGGACCACCCCCACCCTATTGGCCTTCCGAAAAGCAGTAAAGGCCTTGCTTTTCTGGCAGGCCTGAGGCCTGAGGCCATGATCTCGCAGTTGTAATCTGCGAGATCCGGCCATGATGGGATATGCATGAATTTTAAATTGTTTTAATGTCTAATGTTTTAATGTTTTATTATTGATTAGGATGTTTTATAATGTTTTTTATGATGTTTTTAATGTTTTTTTGTTTGTTGTTAAGCCGCCCAGAGTCCTTTGGGAGTTGAGTGGCATACAAATATAATAAATCTAAATCTAAATCTAAAATAAGAATAAGCATTATCTGTTTATCACATAAGCAAATTATATATTTTACATATTTTAATAAAATTAAGCATATTTTTATATGTGAAATTTTCACAAAAATTCTGCAAGATTATTTCTAAAATGGGTGCCATAAGCTTCTTCATTTTTATGCATTTCCATTTTGAATTCTCTCTCCTCAAGAGTCTGTCACAATTTTATCTGTAATATATGTATGGTCATCAGTCCATATAGCTCAGCCTTGCCAGGAAATGGACCATCATTTAACCATAATGATAATGTACTGGGTCATCCTTTAGCAAACAGTTGTTTAAAAGCAGGCTGAACTACACACGTCTTTTTAGCAAAGGAGAAAGTAAGAGTAAATAATTTGTTGGAGATGTAGAATAAAACTAGATTCTTTTCTGCTCTGGATTTAACAGAAAAATTGCCTTGAAGCTTATCATGTATAACTTGTCTTTGGAAATAGCTGAAAGAGTGGGATCCTACTGATTTTGCTAAATATTTCAGTTGTATTCTGTACATTCAGCAGTTCTGTATTGCTGGAGGGATGGGTGGTGGCATTGTGTAAGTTATTTCTTTCATTCTTGACAGACAAGGTTACTTGGGTGGGAAGTGGGGGAGGGACTATATTCTCTTAATCAATAAAATGTTCCACAGTTCCCTATATTTATCATCTGCATGAAATTGCTGGGTGAAGTTTTGGGGAATTCAGGCTCATATTAATAACGTACAGATGATATTAATAACGTACAGATGATACAAGCTCTTTCATTCACTTTATCTGATCTCAGAGACAGAAGTATATACTGTAAGCATAAAGTGAAAATACCATTTGTAAGTGAGTTGTCTAAGTCAATTTATTTTGAGGAGTCACATTTCTAAAACAGCAGATTTGTACAGTAGTTCAGGTTGCTCTGTTCTGGTATTCTTTCTCTTTGCCACCTTCACCTGGTTTCCTATTTGCTGCCATTCTGACAAAGGCACACCTTGCACAGTTACTCAATTTTAAATAGCTCCTTCCAGATTTGATGCATCTCACTTTATATGAGATTTCTCTTGAAAAGAATCTGATATTTGATGCAAAAGACTGGATGACCACATTATATCTATTTTAGTTTACCTACACTAAATCTGTTTCCAGCTCAATACAAATTGCTGCTATTTGGTTTTGAAAGGATCACATGGCTTGGGGCCTGAATACTTTAAAAATCGACCTCTTAAATAGCAATTTCCCCACTTGTTCTCGTCATCATTAAGAGCATTGCTTTAGGTCTTCTATTTGAAGCAGCATATGGTTATAGTTACAGGTTTTAATCCCAGTTATATATATATATGTATCAATTTGGTGTGATCTAGATATAATTCATTCTTAAATGGTATGAAAAGTTGCTCTTTCAGGAAGCATTTAGTTAAGTTTATTGTTTTTTATTATATTTTAGCTTTTATAATCAATTGCTGTTTCTATCAAATCAAATTTACTATTGCAATCATTGATCAAAGCAAACATTGATTTTTAAGAAAAACATGAGGTATGAATCCTTATTTTTACCAACGTAAGTATTGTCTGGTGAATTCTGCTGACCCATGGACAGAATTTGGCAATGGCCAATATCCTTTCTGGAAAGTGGCCAGAGAGATCACATAACTATTTTCAGGCCTGTCTGGTATAGCAGCTAAATATAGCTGGGTTTTTTGAAAAGAATCTCTACAGCACAGAGACTTGTATATGAGCCACTGTTTCTGTCTTTCCTACACCATGTGGATACAAATGCTGTAAAAAGAGGATCTAAAGCAGTGGTTCTCAACCTTTCTAATGCCGCGACCCCCTCGTGACCCCCCGCTGCCGCCGCGACCCCCCCGCCGCCGCGACCCCCTCCCCGCGCGGGATGAGGTGACAAAGGGGGCGTGGCACCAGGGGCGAAATGCTCCCGGTTCGGGCTTGCCTGTGGGTCGCCGGACAGCTGATAGCGTCGGAAGCAGGAGACTTCGCCCAGACGCCGCCATTTGGGTTCTTTTACCCTCTGCGCATGCGCAAAGTGTTCTGCGCATGTGCAGAGGGTAAAAGAACCCAAATGGCGGCGTCTGGGCGGGTGGGCGAAGTCTCCCACTTCTGTCGCTACCGGCTATCCGGCGACCCGCAGGCACGGCTGAACCGGGAGCATTTCACCCCTGCAGTGACAGTGGCACCAAGATGGCGGGCTAACGCATGCGGCGACCCCTGTGAAATGGTCATTCGACCCCCAAAGGGGTCGCGACCCACAGGTTGAGAACCGCTGATCTAAAGGCTCTTTCAGCAAGGCAGAAAGGAGGGAGTTTAGTGAATGCTTTTTTTCTGACAAGGATAAAGAGGTAATGAAGTTCATCAGGCCATCGTTCCTCAATGTTCCAAAGTTGTAACGTGAACATTTGTAATGTGTGAAATACTTTTTGCAAATCATTATTCTAGATACATTGCATAATCTCTAACTACATCATGGCACAAATTCTGGGCAAACCTATAAACTAAAAGTTTGCTTTCTGGTTTCTTCAAGCAGGAGGCCTAGAAATGGTAATGTACAATTATGAATACAAATCTGACTGGGGCAAAATAGTATCTTTAGCTAGAGTTTAAAAACACACTCTCCCATACTTGCAGACTGAATTAGTTCTTTAAATGTATTATTTCCTGGGTTTTAAAAATGACTCACCTATCATTTTGTTTGCTGTTACTACCTCACATTCATCAGTCTTGAGATTATGAATGTTCTGTTTACAATACAACATGCCTGGCAGATGTACACAAATATACATATTTATTTATTTATTCATTCATTCATTCATTCATTCATTAATTCATTCATTCATTCTTATCCTTTTAATGATACCATAGATGCCTAGAGGAGAGGGAGGGGAAGGAAAGGGAAAAGAGAAGGAGAGAGAGACTTTCCTCATGCAAAACCTGAATAATACTGGCTTATACCCTGTTTCCCCCAAAATAAGACATCCCCTGATAATAAGCCCAATCGGGCTTTTGAGTGCATGGCAATAAGGCCAAGCACTTATTTCAGGGTTCAAAAAAATATAAGACAGGATCTTATTTTCGGGGAAACACGGTAATTGCCAATCAACTGAGAAGAATACTGAATTCTTTGGGCAAAATTATTACTTCTTGGCTTAAATAATTTTCCTAGATTTTTGGACACTACTCCAAAAAGATCTACTATTTACTCATTGGAAAAAGGTAATAAGGAGAAATATGAAACTAAAACTAATAATTGATAAATCAGAGATCGTTCAGCAGGGAGTAAAATCTATTTGAATCCTTTTTAACGAAAACATACTACTAATTTCTTTTTAATAGTTGACGTTTTATGAAGAGAGAGAGAATAAATTATCCATTGATCCCTTAAAATGCAAGCTTACTCTTTTTTAAACATTTAACTATAATTTGATTTTTTACATTACTTTCAGTCTGTCTATCTATCCAAATGGCTATAATGATCAAGCATTAATTATTTTTATTATTTAATTGTCTGTATATGTATCAGAGTAACTGTCAACATTGATAAATGAAAAAATAATCAAGTTACTGATTGATTGGGACCTCTTTGTTTTATCTCATAAAAATATCAAACATACAACTTGTATAGAAAAATATGAATGTTTCTGTAAAAACATATGAATAAAACAATACTATTAAAGAATACCACAGGAGCCAATGATCTTAGAGCTGGTTACAACTGAAGCAGCCAACCAATCTGCCAAATAAATAAATGAAAACAAGCATGGATTGGCTTTTCCTAGCATGTATCTTTTTCATAAATTCTCACTACTGTGGTATCTTTTGTATATCCTAGCAACTGCAATAAATTGACCTCCTGTAAGATTATTATAGCGTCAAGCTACTTAAAAGAAACACGGGGCATAAATTCAGTAAATAAATAATGTTATTTCCCACACAGATTGCTGTAAATGGTCTAATTGGTGCTGCCCTTGATAACTACCAGGAAATTTCAACTAGTGCAGAATTCTGCTGTCTTTTTGACTGGGGTGACTGGGGTATATTGTATATGATTTCATTATTATAGATAATTTACTGGCTACCACGCTGGCTGGCTGTATGCATAGTTTAATTTAATGTACTGGTTACTAGTTTAAAACTCTGAATTAATTTAGCAGTAATTTCCTCTCATTTGAACTTCACTGCTGTTTAAGAACAACTGTGTCTTCTGGCAGAATCCTACAAGTGGAGATGGGTCAGCTTCCTCTTTATTTGTATCTTTTTGCCAGCAATTAAATAAGCTGATCTTTACAGTAATTGATTGTCAGTTTCACATATGGCTCAATTTCATTTATTTATTAATGCTTTGTGTTTTTTGTTTGCTGCTTTTACATTGTTATAAGCATGTATATATGTCAAGTTTTGTTTCTTTTTTCTTTTCTTTTTTGTACAATGCTTTAACCAATTCTTTATGGGGGGGGGAAGAAATGGACAATAATAATAAATGTATACTGGCATAGTTGTATACTGATCCTGATACAGTATTGATGGCCAAATAATAAATCACTTTTTTAAAAATTGCAAATTTCCTAACAATGTAGGAAATGTAGCATAGTGTGGAAAATTGCAGGTAGTCCTCAACTTATGACCACAATTGAGACCAAAATTTATGTTGTTAAGTGACACATTTGTTAAGTGAGTTTTGCCTCATTTTATGACCTTTCTAGGCACAGTTGATAAGTGAATCACCACAGTTGTTAAGTTGGTAACATGGTTATTAAGTGAATCTGCCTTCCCCATTGGCTATGCTTGTCAGAAGGTTGCAAAAACTGTTCACATGACCCCGAGACACTGCAACCGTCATAAATATGAATCAAGTTACCAAGAGTCTGAATTTTGATCATGGGACCATGGGTAGTGGTCATAAGTCACTTTTAGTGCTGTTGTAACTTTGAATGGTCACTAAACGAACTGTTGTAAGTCGAGGACTACCTGTATAAATATAAAACTTTTTGCATTACATTAACCAACATTTTCAAATTTAAGATGATAATACAACATTTTTTTATGAAGCTACAGATTGCCTTGTTCCAGCTGTTGAAGATGCAGAGATTCAGAACAAGACATACAGAACTGGAGATAAATTAATAATCAGCTGTCACGAAGGATTCCAGATCAATTTCTCTGATTTAGACAACCTGGTATCAGTATGTCAAGATGATGGAACATGGGATAATCTGCCCATTTGCCAAGGTTTAGTACACTAGAGCATCTTATCTTATAGATCTAACAGTTTGAGTAGTGACAGATTGGGAGGGTGGCACAAGGCTTGCATCTTAAGGACATAACTATTAACTATAGTTTCTAGTACAGCATTACCTTTATTAGAGATATTTTGCAATTAAAATGGCCAAAATGCATTTTAATATGATTAATCTATTGTTTGCTTCATTTGAGAGATAAAATTAAATGTTTTGTATTTTTAATTTCTTTTTAAACTTGTCGATATAAATAATTAGGTTGTCAAGTTAATTGAATCCTTCAATTAAAGAACTAATTCATTACTTAATTCAAAAGTAATTAAAATCAGCATCAAGAGGGATTTTACCTTATCTATTTTCTTTGGTTCTGGTGTCAAATAGAAACTTCCTGACATTAAGAAAAGGTTACAAATTGTTCTTGCATCTGTAATCCTAAATAAAACTTCATTGAAGGTGCTATCCTACATCTTCCAGATAATGAGCACTAAAAGAAATATATAGCACCATGTTCATGGAGTCATCATGTTCAAAATTTCTCTGCCTTTGATCCAGTTCATTCATTTGCAGAAATAAGGAAATCCTGAATAAGACACAGCCAGGGGTGGGCTGCTTCGGGTTTGCCTGGGTTCGGGCAATCCTCTAGCGAAGATTCTGCGTGGTTCGGTGAACCCCCAAATCCCACTCCTGACTGGCCTCGTCCACCACGCCCCTCCCACCCCACCACGCCTCTCCCAGGAGTCTCCACATGGCCCGTTTTGGATGCCAGGTACGTGCAGGGCCTGCGCGGAGGCTCAGGGAGGGCGAAAAACAGGCCTCCCAGAGGCTCCGGAAGGCCAGAAACGGGCACATTTCCAGCTTCCAGAGGGCCTCCGGAGCCTGGGGGAGGCCGTTTTCACCCTCCCGGAGGCTCAAGGAGAGCCTCCGGAGCCCAGGGAGGGCGAAAAACGGGCCTCCCGGAAAGCCGGAAATGGCCCGTTTCTGGCCTCCAGAGAGCCTCCGGAGCCCGGGGAGGGTGAAAATGACCCCCCCTGCCATGGTACAGGAGGCCGACTAGGCCATGCCCACCATGGCCACGCCCACCCAGCAACCAGGCAGAGAACCCGTTGCTAAAAATTTTGAAGCCCACCCCTGGACACAGCTATATATTACATGAAAAAAGTCCATCAAACACATAGATATACAAACTATTTTTTTCAGGGGAAAGAAGCTCTTTTTTATTGAATTCCATCTCTTACTTTTGTCACTTTTAATCAATAAACATCCATAATAATAACAACATCTTTTTATTTAATTTTGTTTCGGTGGCACCATTTCCATATCAGCAAAGGACAGCTCACAATATAAATAACAAAACACAAATGCAATAAAATAAATAAATAATACAATGAGTGAAATAAACATTAACCTCAAAAGTAATGTTAATAAAATACCAAAATAGCGAAATATACAGAAACTGTGAACCTTTCTTATAAAATAGAATTTTTAAAGTCTGAAAGAAAATGATGGTTCTTCTGGACTATAATAATTTGTCTGTCTCTTGTTAGCTTGGCAAGCACCATAGCATCCACTTACTCTGTGTTTTGGAATAAGTTGTATATTTAGATGGGTGGGTTTGGTTTTATTCCAGCTTTTGTATAATAATTCTTTATCCTGTGAGTTGCTGTTAATGAATGGATAGGACGAATACATTTGATATGAAGATCAGAAAACAATGGGCTTTAGGTCTTAAATTCTTCAGGTGGGGAATAATAAGGAAGTTCTTAATTTTCTTTTCTCGTGAATCATGGGTATATAAGTTGCAGTTTGACTTGCAACTATTTCAGATGTTATATTTACTTTAGGTGTATACTTCAGACAGTTGCGCATAAGGATAACTCTTATTGTCTCTACCACAAAATGCATACCTTGTTACAAAATTATAACATCCCTATAACGTTTCCCCATAATTTTAAATATCTCAATACTTAAATATCTCAAGTGCCTTACCTGAGAGGGAGAAAATTGATCAGGTTTTCCAGTTTTTGTGTTAATGTTTAACTCTTTTGTAGTTTGTCTATAATTTTTAAAAATTTTAAATTGTGATAATTTATTGGTAATTTTTGTTTACAATGATGCAACAGCAACTGTGAAATACAGTCACATCATACATTATATAAAAATATAATAGCTGTTTAATCATAACAGAATAATAGAGTTGGAAGGGACCTTGGAGATCTTCTAGTCCAGTGATGGCGAACCTATGGCACGCGTGCCACAGGTGGCACGTGGAGCCATATCTGAGGGCACGCGAGGTGTTGCCCTATGTCAGCTCCAGTGCACATGTGTGCGCTGACCAGCTGATTTTTGGCCTTCCGGAGGGTGGGGGAAGGTCATTTTCACCTTCCCCAGGCTTCAGGAAAGCCTCCGGAGCCTGTGGATGGCGAAAAATGGACCCAACGGCCCAACCAGAAGTTCATTTCCGAACTTCCGGTTGGGCCGTTTTCACCCTCCCCAGGCTTGGGCTCTTGGGCCATTTTCACCCTCCCCAGGCTTCAGGAAAGGGTGAAAATGGCCCAACGGCCCAACCGGAAGTTCGGAAACGAACTTCCAGTTGGCCCGTTGGGTCCGTTTTTGGCCATCCACAGGCTCCAGAGGCTTTCCTGAAGCCTGGGGAAGGCGAAAATGACCTCCCCCCACCCTCCGGAAGGCCAAAAATCCGCTGGAATCTGTTTTTCGCCATCCACAGGCTCCAGAGGCTTCAGTGAGTCCTGTGCGCATGCACGTGGGGGGCAGCGTGGGGGGTTGTGCGGGCATGCGTGGGGTTGTGCGGGCATTGCATTATGGGTGTGGGCATGCGCACATGCGCTATTGCGCACGCCCTTTTGGCACCCAAGTAAAAAAAGGTTCGCCATCACTGTTCTAGTCGAACCCCCTGCTCAAGCAGGAGACTCTATACCAGTGATGGCAAACCTTTTTTTGCTCGGGTGCCAAAAGAGCGCACGCGCGTGTGATAACGCATGCGTGCGTGCCTACACCCATAATGCAATGCCCTCCCCTGTGCATGCACGCACAACCCCCCCCGCGCTGCCCCCCCCCGCACATGAGGAGGCTTTCCTGAAGCCTGGGGAGGGCAAAAAACGGCCCAACAGGCCTACCGGAAGTTCGTTTCCAAACTTCCGGTAGGCCCGTTGGGTCCGTTTTTCGCCATCCACAGGCTCCGGAGGCTTTCCTGAAGCCTGGGTAGGGCGAAAACAGCCTCCCACCCGTCCTCCGGAAGGCTGAAAATCAGGAGCTGACATAGGGCAATGCCTCGCGTGCCCTCAGATATGGCTCCGCGTGCCACCTGTGGCACGCGTGCCATAGGTTTGCCATCACAGCCCTATACCATTTCAGACAAATGGTTGTCCAATGTTTTAAAAACCTCCAGTCATGGAACACCCACTACTTCTGAAGGCAAGCCATTCCACTGATTAATTGTGCTAACTATAAGGAAATTTCTCCTTAATACTATCTTGCTTTTCTCCTTGATTAGTATCCATCCATTCCTTCTTGTTCTGCCTTCAACTCTGTTTAATTTTCAGATTCTTTTCTATTATTATTATTTTATTATCTGTTAAATTTGTCTGCTACCCATCTCACCACAAGGCTTACAACATTAAAAGCAATAAAACTATACAAACATATATCTAGAAGCAATAAAATTATAAATTATGGTAAAAAGAGGGGGAGGGAGGAAAGAGGGTATGCAGGGGGTGAGGTGAGATCTGCTATTAGTCCATCAACCATCTTCAGCGTAACACTCCCCCATTAGGACCAAAGCCAACTAGCACAGCAAGGTCTTCAGACCCTTATGGAAGGTCAGGAAGGTGGGTAAGATGTCACCCCAGGAGGTAAGATGTTCCAAATGGCAAGAGCCATGGCAGAGAAGGATCTTCTGGACCCCACCAGCCCAAATTCCTTAATTTACAGGATTCACAGCATGTCCCACCTGCCATCATGGGGGGAGCGGGCCCATCCCATTGGAATTAGATGGTTCCTCAGGTATCCTGGACCCATGCCATTTAGGGCTTTCTAATAATCCCTAACAAAATCTAAGTATTTATCAATTCCTGCTAAATGTGCATTTCATTATTTCATTGAACTATCTATCATCAAGAACTACTTTCTTAAATAGTTGAAGCTAATCTTCAACACTTTGAAGGAGTTAAGATGTTTTGCCTAGTATGTATCGCTCTGTACTTATCCTGACTTCATTGGGAGATTAGCAAAGATTCAGATCTCTTTCTGGTTTTTATGTAGGGAACGCTAAAGTGAAGTGTGTTCAAATGCTGGGGGGAATCAGAAAGTTGGGATGCTGCCCCATTTAACCAATTTTACTTCCAAATCCCTCACAAGTTTATTTTTTCTCTAGATTTTTTCTGGTTTCGGGGGGGGGGGGGAACCTACTTATTGCAGAAATGCTTTTAGCTGAATCAGTGGATAGGTAGGTTAATCTTTCTAGTCCACTAACACTTTCTACAGTTGAGTCTCCTCTTCTCTCATATTAGTAGCATAATGGTGAAAATGTGAAGTTGATAAACTCTGGTTTCTTTTAAAATGTGTTGTAACACAGAGGTGGTTAATGCATTATTTGACTATGACTAAATCTTGTGGCATAGATTTAGCAAGATTTAGCATTGGCCATAGCTTCCTTCCACAATTTTGCTGAATGAATGTGTAGTTTTAAAAGATAGGTGGATAGATGATACTGTATATAACGTGGGCATGTAAAATAGCCATTTGCTAGAGTACAATTTATGAAGCAGGTGCGATTTTAATAGACCTGCTGGTCCTCAAACTTTCAGTTGTTGCAACATCCCCTGGTCTCATGATTGTGCTTTGGTACTTGTCAGTTATGACGATTATAGTATCTCATGGTCACATGATTGCCATTTGTCATTTCACAGCTGGCTTATGATAAGCAAAGTCAGTGGGGATGGAGAAGCTGTCAGGATATTGTAAATTACAGTCACATGACATTGTGATTAACAACCACAAGTGATTTGCTTCATGACTGCAGCCTGAATTGATGTCTTAAGTTAGACATGGTCACATGAAATTTCATTTTCTAACTGCATTGCTTAGTGATGGAATAGTTGATTTCAACTGTGGTTGGTAAGTGAGGAAATACCATAGAAATAAGCCAAGCCTATCCTGATGCCAAGAAAAATTCATGGTTATGTCCATAGGAGTCAAGATTGATTCAAAAAATCTTTATCATTTAGGAGGAGCAAATTGTGCATTTGTAAGTCAGTCAGTTAGAATGCTTTTGTCTAATTTTCCAACTAAATACAAAGCTTCTGCTCAACTAGAATTGTGGTAAGCTTCTACTTTTGTATGGCCTTAAAGAATTTTATGTGGCATTAAGAGAGAACTATTTCTACAGCAACTTTTAACATTTTAAAGATACAACTATGTAGCTTGACATTCCCATGAGGAAGAGATTGAAAGACAACACTGATTTATTTTGTTATTTGATTTGTTAAAATACTATGTCTTATAGTATATTCATTATATAAGTTAAAACACAATCCACACAACATGATTGCCCAGATTAAAATAACATTCCTGATTTAAAAAAAAAAAAGGTTCCAGAGGCACCCTAACCCCTGGCTTAAGCCAAATCTTAAGGAAATTTATTTTATTTATTTTAGAGAATTTAAATAGCCACCTACTCTCTCACAGTGACTCTAGGCTTACAGACAATAAAAACACAACAACTAATAATAATAATAATAATAATAATAATAATAATAATAATAATGATTTTTTGGATATTCTAACACTATCAGTCTTGGGGGTTGATATTGACCAGCTTAGGGAACCTTGTTCTAAAGCAACTCAACATATTGGTACCCAGAATATTATACACTACTCTATTTTAGTACATCTGTCACCCCCCGGCGACAACACACACTCAAATCAGCCATTTAATGGGCTCCATCCCACTCTCAGTTCCCTAGTCTTGCTGGCAAAACCACATCTTTAGGGCCTTATAAAAAAGTGTCAGAGTGGGGGCCAGTCTAATTTCCGGAGGGATAATGTTCCAGAGGAAGGGAGCCACTATGGAGAAGGTCCTTCTTCTGGGTCCCGCCAGATGCACCTCCTTAGGGGACGGTACCCGCAACATTCCTTGCCTTCTCACGCTAGTGGGACGGGTGGATGTGACCGACAAGAGACAGTCCCTCAGGTAACCTGTTCCCAAGCCAGAATCCTTGGAGATTGGTACTCAGGGGGAAGCTGTTCCAGAGAGCAGAAATTGCCAAAGATAAGGTACGCTTCTTCAATCCCACAAAATGACAACATTTAAATGGGAGGACCTCAATAAAGGCTGTAGCATAATAGGCTTCTATTAATCTCATCTATGACAAATGGCCAGCCAGGGTGTTCTGCAATAACTGGAATGCTTGAAAAGTTAAGAGAAGTTACATGAGAATGACAGACTTCCCCCCCACTACTATTAGAGGTTAACATGGTAGATAGAGAACTGTTATTAATTCCTTTATTTTGAAAAATAAAGAACACTTATAAAAACAATAGCAGGAAAAGGCATAATTGACAACCTGGCATATTAAATGTTTTTCATAAACTCCTCTTTGAAATATCCTCAGTGAGAATTCCTATTAAGAAAAAGTTTGACGTTTGAGCTAAGCATCCTGTTGGTGTCACCATGGAAGTATTTGTTCTATAAGTAAGCTTTTATTAAATTATTTTAATATTAAAATATATTGATAAAAACAATTATAATGAAACTTGATGCAGAAATATGCTTTCATGCATTTTTTAAATATTTTATTGTAGTTTTATTTAGCATCTAAAAGGAAGGTAAGAATAAATTCAGTCTGCCAGGAAAGTCTTCTGTTCACATAAGTTCCATTTTCATAGCACTGGAGATTTCCTGTAAGAGCAATGAGGCCACATATAAATATCTTGCTTTTAATAAATTAAAGTAAAGATCAATGTAAATCTGATTCATTTTGCTCACTGCTGTGCAAATCTGATTTCTGCTCTAGATGATTTTTGTTTATATTTTTAATAAAATATCCAAACACATTAAACAAACACTGTGTTTTTTAGTGACAGGGAAGATTTTACTTAGATCTCAATATGTATAAAGTAACCTGGGATTTGGATTATTTTTTCCTAGAACAAAAGCCCATCTGTTCATTAATAGTAATATGTGGCTATCATAATTTCTGTAGTATTTCCTGGAATAATCATGTATTCTCCTAGAAACACCCGTTATGCAATTTTGTAAGTAATGAGTAACTGGAAAACTTCTATATTGACTATCAGAACCATTGCAACTGGTTAAAATAGATTAAAAATCAATTTATTTATGTCTATATTTTAATAATACTAATAACAGTAAATAAAACATTAGCATAACAGTTTCAAAGGAAAGGAACAATTGTTTCAAATAGGTTCTGTTTTTTTTAAAAAATTAGCAATAGCAATAGCACTTAGACTTATATACCACTTCACAGTGCTTTACAGCCCTCTCTAAGCGGTTTACAGAGTCAGCATATTGCCCCCAACAATCTGGGTCCTCATTTTACCCACCTCGGAAGGATGGAAGGCTGAGTCAACCTTGAGCCTGGTGAGATTCGATCTGCCAAACTGCTGGCAGCCGGTGATCAGCAGAAGTAGCCTGCAGTGCCACCACTGTGCCACCGCGGCTCTTTTAGATTTAGATTAAAAAATTTAGATTTCTAAGGCCACCAACCTCAGTGATGATTGGGAGACCTCAGAAATCTAAATGAAAAACAAAGGCCAGAACAAAGAATGTAGAAAATCTTATATTAAAATAATCCTGTGCTGAATTTAGTACTTTTGTTTCAAAGTGTATGCTGAACAATTAGAAGTTGTGATCTAGCATATATGGGAGTGAGGGAATTCAAGAATGAGTCAGCTGAAGTATTAATTTGCTGTTCAGATGAAGGAATATCTGTATTAAGTTTATTGCTAAATAGCTCTTTAAAAAAATAAATACCTCATAATAAGACACCTCCTTCTTCTTAATTTGCAGGTTGCCTGAGACCACTGCTGCTTCCTCATAGTTTCACTAATATATCTCAGTTCGAGTCTTCCTTCCCAGTAGGATCAATGATATATTTTCAGTGTTTTCCTGGATATAAACTAGAAGGTGCAGAGTTCCTTGAGTGCATGTATAACCTTATCTGGTCAGATAGTCCACCTAGGTGCCTTGATGTGGAAGGTAAAACATCTTCTATCTTCAGACAAATACTGGTAAAGTCTCAGTATAGTTGTACTTGGTCTAGTAACTTTTTACTTGATCTTAGTCTTTTTTTCAGTACTTAAACAATGTGTTTTACAGATAAATTATATACAGTACATGTCTGCTTAGAATTAAGTACTGCCTTCAGTTCAATAAATATAAAATTTCAGGCATACTTATTGTATGTACATATATATTCATTATTAAAAATAATTATAGGTTTAATATTGTGTAAAACTATTTGCTTACAATATGCATTAATTAAATGCATATTGCATGAATTAATTGATTAATGAAAGGAAAATAGAGATGTTGTATGTCTGTGAAACTAAAAGAAAGCAGAAGGACATGATATATCTGAATGAACGTGGTCTGATTTTGTGGAGTAGAGTTGATAAATAGGTGCAGGAAAGATAAGGTTTAGGTTTGATTAGGAATGAAAAGATAAACTCATTGTCAGAAAGTATGAATTGATGTAATCCCAATTATCGTGGGGCACATATCGAAGTAAAAATTCATAGATTGATTATAGTAACCAACCTGTGGATATAGAAGAATCACAGGTGAATTTTGGGAAACACTGCAAAATTCTGAATGAGTGTCATTTAGGGGGGGAAATTATTCTGCTGGATGATATGAATGGATGGGCAGGATCAAAACAAGAAAGTAGGGGAAAATGATGATTGGGGCATTCAGAGATCCAAGAACAAACAAGAATGGTGATTCTTTGGGTAAGTATTTGCTTACAAAAAACAATGTTAGTTTCAAATATGAGTCTATTCATATGTATTCATGGGGAATAAGAATATGAATGTAAAAGCACAATTTATTGAATTATTTATGATAAAAGCCTGAGAGAATTAGTAAAGGATACAAGAATGATTAATTCTTCTGAATATGGGTAGACCATTATATGCTAGCGTCAGGAATGGATATTGGGAAAAATAGATGAAAAAGGCAAATAACTCAAACAATGTAGAGAGAAACTAGGAAGTCACAGTATATATTAGAAAAAAGTATTAGAAAATAGGTTAATGGAAAGGGAACATGAGGAAAGAAGATGTGGAAATTTTTTGGAACAGAGTTAAAAGAAATGTGTTACAGAATTCCGTAGAAATAGGTGGACAAAAATGTTTGTTCCTAATCACAACAGTACCAAAATTATAAAACATGCATTATGACTCCACAACTCCAGTTTTATCCTTTCATCATTGTGTTATGTCATCACAAGAAAACTAGGAAATTGTGTTAGAACACATGTTTCATCATTTACCCTCTTCCTACAGAATAGGTTGCTAGGCACCCTTGCATAAGTTGATAAACACCCATGAGAGTAGGGGTAGTGATAATATTTGTGATGATATAATCATGTGAATTCTGTGACATATGTTCTTGGGTCAGATGTTCAGATGCAAGTTTATAATAGCATCATTTGTATGAGTATGTCATTGAATGTGTATCATTTTGGCATCATCTTGATTTGCCGAAAACATCATTCTTCTTTCCCTTTCCTTCAAAATAATTCTTAGTATAAATAAAAAGTAATACAGCCCTCTTTCCATTCTGGTCTTTAAGTTGTGTAATAGTCCCTTTTTAGAGGATCATACAGATAATTCACTTCTGGCTTGAAAAAGCTTTAAATTTTAATCAGGCTTTTAAATGAAATTTACATATACATCTATCCATCATGCTATTCATTTTCAGGGTAAGCAGTGTTATGCAAGGGGGCAGAAAAGAATAAGAAATAGTAAACTGAAGTATTTGAAGGCACAAGATAAGAAAAGGTAATATAACTAATTAGTTTATACCTACACTGCTCTTTATGCCTTTTGTATCTTCTGTCACCTGCAAACCATCATTGCTTCCACCACATTCATAGATCACTTCCATACGCTGCTTTTTGTTCTTTAAATTTTTCCTCTCTGTCTTTTTGAAGATCTTACCAACTCTATTCATTCACAGCTTTCTCATTCTTCTTCTTCCTCCTCTTATTTATTTAATGATACCCTCATTAGTAAAATGGTGCATATGGACTAGAAGATGCAACTGTTAAATGGATTCATAATTGAATGACTACACCCAGAGAATATTCATAAATGGCTTTACATCAGCTTCAAGAGTAGTACTGTGGAGTGCCATGTCCTGGTTTCTGTACTAGTCAACATTTTTAATAACATGCATTACAAAAAGATTAACCAGTTTAATCAATTGTGGTCAAGCCCCATTGGACATACTGTTTCTACTTCTAGGCATAGCAGTCTAAAAAGGACATTGACAAACTGGAGCAAGTTCAAAGAAAGGGTAACAAGGTGAACCAAGAATTAAAAATCTTTTTCCTGTGAGGAATGGTTCAGCAAACCTGATATGTTTATCTGCAGAAGCAAATGTTGAAGGGAAATATAATAGCAGTCTTCAGATATCCACAGGATTATCGTATAGCGGAGGGAGGGAGTATTTTGCTCAGAAGGCAGGACCTGAAACGATGAGTTGAAACAGCATGGAACTTGATCCAGTTCAGATGTTAGCATTTCCTGATTGTAAGAGCTATCAACCAGTGGGATAGTTTGCTTGGTGTTGCATTTTATTGCAGATCTTTAAATAGAGATGAGATAACCATCTCTGCAAAATATTTTAGCAGATTCTGCACTGAGAAGGTTACCCTATTTGACCTCTCCATTTTGTTCCGATTTTTATAATTTTTGGATTACATAAATACATCAGTGTAAAATAGCAGATATCAGGCTCCATTTGAAGTTGACTTTACTAATTGATTGATTGATTTGATTTGTAAAGCCACCCATCTAAAACGAGTGACTTTGGGTGGCAAACAATCATAAAAACAATTAAAATAGTTAAAACACAGTACAAAAACGCTTAAACACAAATAGCTACCAAGAGATACTAAAATCTGTCAGCTTCAACATAGCCAGAAAACTGTCCTTCCCACACTCGGAACCCCAGGCCTGGGCACATAGCTAGGTCTTCAAGGCCTTCTGAAAGATCATCAGGGATGGGGCATCCTAATCCCAGGAGGGAGAATATTCTAGAAGGCATGCGCTATGCAGAAAAGCCACATCTTCTGGTCTCCACAGCCATCATTCCTTGGCCTAAGGGAGCCGTAGCATGGCCATCCTGCCTGTCATGGAGGCTTTGGAATCTGAGTCTGATGATGACAGGGAACCAGCCCTGCCTTCCTAAATGAGAAACACCAGGATGTTTTTACTTAAGAGGAGCTTTGACTTAAGACTGATAGTGGAAACAACCGTCTATTACTCCGCTTCTCTGTGCCTTGCCTTGCTTGCCAGCCTTGCCTTAACAAGTGATCGATAACCCTTTCTGTGCATTGGATTCTGGAACCGTTTGACCACTCTTGTGCCTGACTCCCTGGAATTGGAACTCTTTATTAATACAAATTGCTAGACTGATGGAAACTTGGTTACTTCAAGTGTGTTGGCACCTGGCTTTTTGTTGATTGTTATAAGAAAGTTTGCAGTTGCCTCTTGGGGGTGTGTGTGTGTCTGTGCTTGGCTTGAGACAGGACATTGCCAGACTGGATTGGATAGGAGAAATAACTGGAAAAGATGGTCCCTCAGGTAAGCCGGTCCCAAGCCATGAAGGGCTTTAAAGGTAACAACCAGCATATTGAATTGCGCTCAGAAACACACTGCCAACCAATTCAGCCCCCAAAGCAGCAGTTATATGTGCCAAATAACCGGAACCATTTATAACCCATGTAGCTGCATTCTGTATCAGCTGAAGCTTCCGAATGCTTCCAGAGAAATTCCAGCTGGTGGGATCCAAAACAGACCATTTTCTGCCATGGCACCCATCCTCTGGAATATCGTGAACCCCAAGGGGCGATCCACACCTTCCCCTTTTGATCTTCTGAAAGGGTTTGAAGACATGGCTCTGCCAACTGGCCTGGGTCCCCTATGGGCGTGTGACATTCTGGAGGTTGCTAATGGATTAGATAACACCCAACTTCCTCCACCTGCGCATTTGCTGAGAGAGAGAGAGAGAGAGAGAGAGAGAGAGAGAGAGAGAGAGAGAGAGATTTAAAGGAAGAAATAACAATTTGGACTCTATTGATTAACTGCAAGTGAGATCTGAAAAAAACACATGGCTTAATAAAATGTTCCTATTTAGAACTACATTCTTCCTTCTGCATTGTTAAGAAATAAAGCTTCTTTTTCCTTTAGATGTTTTTTTCTTAAGGATTTTCTGTACATTTGTATTTGAAAAATGAAATAGATTGGCACCATAAACTGGCAAATGAGAATGAAAAGTCAAATTGTTGCAGAAAATGCTGTTTGTCCTTTGTACAATTCAGTATACAAGAGTTGTACTAAAAGGTATCCTGTAATTTCCAGAGTATATGCGAATAGAAATTTTATAGTGCTTTGTAATGACGTTTCTAATGTGAATCTGAGGAGAATGTAACATATTTTATTTGTAGTTTTTATACTCATTTAAAGTTTGTAATCTTCAAGAAAGGAAAAGGCACATAAATTCAAAGTCTTCTGTGTTGTTCTGACATTCATAAAATAAAGAGATTATCTTCTGCCTTTCAAACAATGCAAAGTGTCATTTTACAAAACTGTTGGGGGGATGTCATTGCCATCTGCTTAGTTTAAATTCCAGGTAGAGAATGTTTGTGTAATATCTCCTAGAATGCTTCTCTAGGAAAAAAAATGGAGACTAAATTATTATATTTGCTAACAAGTGAATTAAGGATAAGAATACAACCAAATAGGACTAGCAAAAAGGAGAAGGATTATTCTTTTTGTGTTACCCTGAAATTTACGAAAGACAATTCTTCGTTGCATGCAGTTAAACTTTTGAGGTTCTGGGACTGTCTTTTGAATTTAGTTTTTTCAATATCTCCACTGAAGTAATAGAGGTCAACAAGGTGGACTTTATCATTGTCCTGACAACAGTTTCACTGCCTTGTTTCACTTTGACAGTGGATACAAAAAAAAAAAACCCCAAACCCTCGTGAAAGTCCTCAGTTCTGGATCAAAGATAAAAGCATCAAGTGGCTGCAACAGTCAGTATCCTTGCCCAGCTTTGACAAATCTACTTTTGAAGCTGTCTGTAAACCCATTGATGCAAACTTGGAGTCTAGCTATTTTTAAGATTGTTATTTATCCTTAAATTAGAAATCTGGGGCTGTGTAATTAGTCTTAAGTTATAGAAAGGTCCCCTAAAACCTACTAAAGTTTGCTTGGGAGCAGGGTGTCATGCTTCTAATTTATTTGAAATGTTACCTTTAGAAACAATGATGGCATACATCCTAAGACCCCTCAAAACTTGTTTTCACCTCATTTTTTTCTATACTGTCCATTTTTCAATTTCCTTTTTATTCATGATACTTAAGTGATTTGTCTTAGTTTATTTTTTTTAAGTGTAAGAGATTCCTGATGCAGCAGAAATAATAAGAATGATGACCAGTATTTTATTGTATTGCTGTGTAGAACTCCTATTTTGCACTTATCCTGAAATTCATTTTCAGGGCAATAAGTTGTTACAAGGTTTTTGCTGTTTTTTTTTTAAAGGTTTATTATTATTTATTTTTTTGTTTATTCATGACCACAATGTAAGACATGCAAAATGGATGTGAAATGATTATAGAAACATAAATGGCTTGTTGCATTTTGGATCAACTGTAGTTTCTGAGTGATTTTCTAAGGCAGATCAAGTAAACGTTATTGCAGAAGTCTAACTGCATTGTGATAAGTGCAAGACTCATTGACAAGCTGCAGTCCCCTAATTCTGCTTTGATGATCTCTATATATCACTGGTATCAAAAATAGTTGATGCTGTTTCTGCTATTTTGTGGCAGGGAACTAACCCTCCCCCATCTTGTATGCTATGAAATATATTTAACACAGTTAAAGAAAGGTTTGGAGAGGGGGAACTAAAATTCTGGTTATTCCTTTATGTGTGACAATCCTCTCCTCACTGATAATTCTTTCTTTGAACACCTCTTCCCTCCCCAATATTATTAAAGGGCACCAAAATTTTGCCTATCCCTCTTTTTATTTTAATTTTACCTTGAGATAAATAGCTCCATCTCATTCAGGAAACGCATCATTTCTTAAAAATACAATTTTTCTTTGCACAAAATCCTTCAACCTACCTGTATGAAATGTAGTATGTTTCTTCCCACAAAAAGTTCTACTGCCGCTGGGAACTTCACTGTCATGTTTCACTACACTGTAAATTAAATTACACTACACTACACATTTAACCATGTATAGGGACCTCTAATTCTTTATTCCACTGATTTTTTTTTAACATCGGTATGTCTAATTGATTTATCGAAAACAAATATCTATAAAAACTAATAGGTTGTTTTTTAGTTTTAAAGGATTTAACAAATTGTTCTAGTATCTCAGTTGTCTCTGAATCTGAAAATGCTGCTGGTCTAAACAGATTGCTAATAAATATTATAATTGTAAATATTACCATTGAGTTATATCTGATAGATGATATTTATCTTTTAGCACAGAGTCTGTTAAAAAAAATCATCTTATCTATCAGTTGGTTCTAATTCAGTATCCCCAATCTGTCCAATTTTTCTATATCATCATGTTTCTCCCAATTTTTAAAGTTAGATTTTCCAATAAAGTCAATTCGGCGTGGGAAAAATGCCAGATCTTTTTTTAAAGTAGATACTCCATTCCATAACTTTCTAACTGATGTAACTGTTTCCAGAGATACCGGAGTTTTAATATATTTATCCTAATACTGTCCATCCAACCAAAGGTGCTATATATGTATATTCCAAAGTTGCCCAAATCAGAAAATTGTACAAACAGCAATTGTTGGCTTTAATATTTGTATTTAATATTTTGAATAGTAAAATATGTAATATTAAATTAATATTTAATATTTGGCAATAGTCAAGCATGATGCTATACCTATACCTCCAGTTTTGGAAAACCAGTTGCTCCATCATTAATTGGTACTTGCATTTTCTGTAAATATATTCTCAGAATCAAACAACCTCATAGAAATTTTCTAAACAAAGAATTTATTTTCTGAAAATATTATCCAGATATATAAACTGTAATTCCTATCAGAGTATAAATTAATCTGAGAATAATATTCATATTGAAAGCATTCAACTTTCCCCAAAGAGTAAAGTTTAATGACTCCCATATTGATATCTGAAGAGATCTCTATATTTTGTTTATATTACATGTTACTGAGTTATATCTTTTGTTATATACAGTACATACCTAAATATTTAATGGATTTGGTATAAATATGGAATTAATATTGTTTTAATGGCTCGGTAAACCAATTTTCAATTTGGTATCAATTTTCAATTTGGCATCAATTCCAATTTGGAGCAATTAATACAATAACCTGCTATATTGCTAAAGGCATTTATCTTTTGTATCAACTGTGGAATAACAGTATGAGGTTTAGAAATAAACAAAATGCCATCTGCAAATGAAACCAATTCACGTTCAACTGAGTTATGTACTATGTAGATCTCCCTATATTGTCTAATAATACAAGCCAAGGATTCCATGAAAATATTAAAAACAAGGATGAAAGTGGAGATCCTTGCGTAATTCCTCTGAATAATGGGAAAGTAGGAGAAAATAACTACTTTACTTTAGATATGGGGGGATTCATATAATGTCTTAATCCATTTTATGAATCTATTTTATGAATTCCAAAGGAAATCTAAATATACTTGATACAGCAAACATATACTGTTTATTTATTTTGTCAAAGGTGTTTTCAGCATCTAATGACATAATTACAAATTAATCTTTGTTTTTATTCAAATCTATCTACAACTAATCTAATGATTTTTGCTGCTTGCCTAGTTTTTATAAACCCTGCTTGATTATTCTGGCTAACAAACAATATGCTGTAATTATTTGCTGACACTGCTGTTAACATCTTTGTATTAACATCAATCTATGAGATTTGATTATAATTAGCACATTAGGTATGATCTTTACCTAATTTTGTTATAACTGTAATATAAACCTGGTTAAATACCCCAATAAAATTCCCTTATCTTCACTTGACAAAATTTTGGTACCAAAAGATATGTAAATATTTTAACCCATAAACATGGGTTAACAAAACATAATTGCTACGTTCATACAACTTGCTATTATAAATTCAAACGAAGAAATTTCTATTCTGTAATGTAATGAATTGGTTTTATGTAATGAACTAGTTCATACAACATGATAAAATAATGTCTGGGCTTCCAACAACATGCTGAAACATCAATTATCTAATCATAGTCTAATATGATTTGTAAATCCAGCTATTCTGTCCAAAAGCAACATAGCATTTTTTTAAAAAAAATAGATTTTAAAGCTAACTTGTAATCTCCAAAGGGTGTAATACAAAAACTTGTGGGGGGGGGGTTGCATTATGATAATGACTTTACATTGTCTTATTTTGTTTCTTTTACAGTTTCCATTATTCACAGTGGATCACAACCTTATTCCAGATGTTAATTATTTTTATGCTTTAGGGCATATTTCTATTTCCTATGATAGATTGAATATAATTCCTTGGCCAGAAAACACTATATTTAATTTCTTCGTTAAAGCATTGTACAATGTACGGTACTATATGTTCTGGGTATTTTTATATTTGATACTGAATGCTTACAATATGACATGGTATCACCTTAATTTTTTTTAAACTTCCAGTAAATTTCCAATGTATCTATCATATTTAGGCCTATATTGCTAAGGCAAAACTTTTCCCTTGCCTGTCTGATTTGTTTTTCTTCTATTCTGTTTAAGTACAGATCCAAGTTAACTGTGTAGAATTGTTTCTCTTCCTTTCTTAATATTGCTTTTGGGGGCCTAATAATCATGGCCCCTAATGTTTTGGATATTTATGGATGTCTAGAGATGGCATTACTTTGGCTTAAACTTTTCTTTTTATAGCAATTAATCTCTGTGATAGAAAATCTTTTCATTTTGCTTGCTGTTAAATCAAAGCACTGGGAAGACTTAACAATTACAATTATGTTAGATTTCGGCAACCAGCAGAAAAAATATGTAAAAATAACAGAGGAGAAATGGCTGGAGACCATTGCTAGAGTGATAAAATGTCCATTAATCAGCTATAGTTAATTTCTGTGGTTTGCTTATTGAAAAAGATCTGTTTGACCAATACCAACAATTATTTCCTATTTAACAGAGTTATTTTAAGCCAAACAAGGAAAGTGTTTAAGACCTTCTGCTGACTTCCTGATGAAACTTCTAGTATTCCCTTAGGCTGATTCCTGCTGGAAAAGCTTGCTGTGTGAATTATATGCTCTAATTTTACAGTATATACAGTATTATAATTTATAAAGCCTTAACCAGTAAAAATGCAAAGAAAGCCATGCTTTAAAGTATGTGGGAGAGTGTTGTACATTACAATCAACTCTTTTTGAAGATTCCTTTAGTGTCTGATTGTACTCTTTCAGGGGGAGGGGTGGAATTACTTTTGAAATGCATTATTTATGTGAGTAGGTGGAAGGAGAGAAATTACTGAATTGTGATTTCTATGAAAAATATACTGTTGTGAATTGGTGCATGCGTTATTTATATTGATGCAGTAGGCCTTTACTGTGTAACAGAGCCATGAAATAAGCATAGCAGCCTACGGGGAGAACAAGGGACAAGATTGCTCCTTCCTTAGAAGGGAAGGAACCTGGAGTTTTAACAAACTTAAAACTGGAGATTTTACATCTGGCAGTTGAATAATTGATTTTTGCAAGCTAGCCTATGGAAATAGATTCTAGTAACAGAAATTCAGTATAGAAGATTTGTTACGTTTCCATTCATTTTCTTTAAATGACAGCCATTTGAATTTGCTTTAATCATACGATGGAAGTGGCAGGTATAATAGGCAACAGAACTTGCTTAATTTCTAAGCGGACGAGTGGTAGAGATCAATTTGATCTTCATGTCTAAAATGTATGATTATTTTTCTTCTCCATTATATAATTCAGTCAAAGTGTTATTTCCAGTGTTGTAGTACCTTGGCTAGCATTTTAGCCACTCACCCTGGCACATTACTGATGCCTATGCTAGGTCAGCTCTGCTTGCCTGACAACGCTTTCAAGATTGAGAGGAGTGTTCTGACCCAGTCTTCGCAAGCAATGAGAACCCGCTTACTCACGAGTAAAACAACCCCCCCCCTTTTTAAAAAACAACAACAACCAAGCAGGAACAGTCTTTGTTCAAGTCGGATAAACAAAACCAAAAGTAACTAGTCACAAATGAAAGTCTTTTCCCCTTCTGAAACCGGCAAGAACTGTCTCTGTTCACATGAGAACTCAAGATAAAAAAGTCCTTTCACTGATTAAGCAAAGCAGAAACAGTCCCTGTTCACACCAGCTGAGGCAACTTCACTCCCTGTTATTTCCTAGCAGGGAGACTCGGTACCTCAAATACAGAGCAATTAGTCCCGACAAACCTGGTTCTGGCAAAGGAATCTGACTTGATCGATGTACACTGGAAAACAAGCGGTTGTCTGCAACAACAGGCCCCTACTATTTATTTCCTAGCCAGGAAGGGGCTGGCTAGCATCGAGGTCTTCTTTTCTCTGAGAGCCGGCTTATTGCCTTCCGTTGCTCTCCTCTCCTCTCTACACATACACGCATCTAGGATGGGCCCCATCTGTTCCTCCCCCTCACTCAGCTCAGGCCCTGAAGACAGCCGCCTCTCCACCTGGGGGTGGACAGAAGGTCCCGGCTCTGCATCTGCCTCTGATTCTGCTTCCTCATCAGAGCCTTCCAAAGGCTCCAAAGCCTGCCCAGGCTTCCTCTAAACCTCCTTGTCTGACTCTGCTGCTAGCTCTGCTGGCAGCCTTCAGGCCACAACAAGGAATGACGTTTGGTCACTGTACCCATTCGTTGTCTCAACCTCTGCAGCTATCCCCTCTCAAAAGGTCTTCTTCTCAGCTTCTTGAGCAATTGTTTTGTCAGCATGTTTGCAACGGTTAGATTTGCAAGCTTGGCCATTATCTCTTGTATCAATGGATAATTTGCTATCCATTTTTCTAGATCTTTTCTGTGTGCAAGGGCAGATAATTCTTATTGCCACGTTGATGGTGTTTCCAACTTCAAATCACTGCTTCTCTACACAGACACAATGCTCATTTGGTTGCAGAGTGTCAGGTCTGTGGCTTCTTGACATTATTCAGATCAGTAAGTTCAACTGAAACTGAGTGGCACATCAGAGGGTAGCACAGATTTCAAATTGATCTTGCATTGAACCAGGTAATGGTTAGACATTGCTATACTTCAGCACCTCTCAATACCCTGACATCATTAACAGCAGACTTAAAGTACCTTCCTATTAGGAAATAATTGATCATAGAAGCAACATTTAGTGCTCATGACTACCAAATTAATTGATGATCAGGCCTGTCCCCAAATATGTTGTTGCAAATGAATAGTGAGTTTAATTGTACCAATTATCATTCATACTTCCAGACATCTTCCCAGCCAAGCTGCAATTTACCAATCTGTGCATTTAGATCACCTGCCAACATGAAGAGTCCTCTTTATGGCCTTCATTTATAATGCTGTATGATTCAATGTAAAAAGGATATATATATTTTGTCATCACTATTCACCACTGTTGATGCATAGGCCACAAAGATAGTAATCAGCACAATTCTACTGAGAATGAATGTGACATCACAATTTGAAACTGCTTCAAACCTGATGTTACCAATTTGTTGTACCTATTGTTGACTATGAATTCTACTCTCCAAGCAGACGTTCACCACAGAATAATAACCAGTGCAGGTACTGAGAAGTATTTATGCTGCAAAGAACCTTTTCGCCAGATCCAGACATAATTTAGTAAAAAAAACAGCTAAGAGTTACTGTATATATGAGCAATGGTGGTGCAGATGTTAGAATGCAGCATTGCAGGCTAATTCTGGTGACTGCCGATTGCCAGCAGTTTGATTCTCACTGGCTCAAGGTTGACTCAGCCTTCCATTCTTCTGAGATCGGTAAAATGAGGACCCAGATTGTTGGGAGCAATATGCTGACTTTGTAAACTGCTTAGAGAGGGTTGCAAAGCACTGTGAAGCGGTATATAAGTGCTATTGCTATTTCAACAATTTTTACAGTCTTGCATACACTTTGTGTGAATAACTCCTGGTTTCATTCTAAAGGTAGTGTAGCAGGTCTCTGAAGTTTCAATGTAGATCCACAAAAAACTAATATAAGGTTTTGCCAGTTACTGCTGGCAATTTGTGATTGTGCTAGCTGGAAATATTGAATATAGCAGAACATTGGGCTGGAGAAACTGGAATGGAGTTGTGTTAATATGTAAATATTGATTATTTCCTTCATGTTATACTGGTAACAAAGCCACTAATACAAATCAATACTCCTGCCTTTTCACCAAAGTGTATTTTGTATCTTAGATTTGAGCAATACACCAGGCACTACAATTTCATTGACTTCAGAGAAATTTGGATATTTGGGTAGATCACATTCATTATGCAGTTCTCTAAATAGAAATTTAGGGGTTGTTTAAGAATTTTTATTAATTATTTTGATACATCTTGTATTAAGAATTTTTAAATTAAATTAAATTAAGTTGCTTGTTTTAATAGGTGCAGGAATGTTTATTGCAATAAAAGTGATGTTTTTTTCCAATCTTTATGCTCCTGTTGAAATGTTACACTGTCAGTTAGTTGTAGATTCTAGCATATATTTCATCGACTAAATATGAAGCAAGTTTAAAGTACTTTATAAAATTATAAGAATGAAATAGAGGCATAATACTGGGAATATAATTTGTGTAAAGTTTATTTTTGTTATTTTTAATAGAACCTGACATTAATGTTTGCACAACATGTTTTCAGCAACAGTAATTGTTTCATTCTTTTTTATTCATAGCATTGCACCTGCCATTGTGCAGAAACTAATCTGTTGATGTGTAATATATTGATACCTGTGGCATAAAATTATGGATATATTTATGTTTTGACTGAGGTAGCATTATATAGAAATATTGTTACATTCTTATTTCTGTTGATGCTGGGTGTTACTATAATTAACTCACATTTTTAAAAATATTTTATTTATGTCCAAGTTTGTCCGCTACCTCCTATGGTGACTCATGGAGATTATATCTGCCATCCGCGGCCTTGTGAACATTACAATCATGGAACTGTGGTTGAGTTCTATTGTGATCCTGGCTACACTCTCAGTAATGATTACAAATATATCACCTGCCAGTATGGAAAATGGTTTCCATCATATCAAGTATACTGTATCAAAACAGGTATGAAAAAAGGAATTTGGATATTAAATGTTTAAACATTAATTTTTCAAATAAAAGTATGTTTTAAATTGAAACTGCCTCCACAATACTTTATTACTTTTAGCATTTTTTTTGCTTTCAAAACAGAAGTATCCACAGGAGGTGTCCCAATCCAAACCCTGCTCCTTTTGTATCTGCACAATGTCAATAGATATATCAACAATGTGTGGTTTAACTCCCACGACCATGGCCATCAACTTTCTGTTTTGATCTGTAGATATCACTGCTTTCATATGTGATAATTTATTAGATTGGAAATAATTTTGTAAAAGCATAAATAAATGTGAACAATCATATTTGTTGTGTTTGTAGCTCTGTAGCTTAGCTTGTAGTTTGGGTTCTGACAGCGGTCGGTTGCTCCCGTTTCATCCCGTTTCGGCAAACCGGTAGCGGTGGCGGCGAGAGGCTCCACCCACCCGCCTGGGACAGAAGCATTACGCGAGTGCGAACTGGTAGCGACGGGATTTAGAATCCACTATTGGGTTCTGATTCTTCTTGTGTACAATAAAAGGCCATTATTATCTAGTGTTTCCTATTACTCTTTGTTTCACAGAACAAGCCTGGCCAAATAACCAGGAAACTCTTTTGCGAACATGGAAGATTGTGGCATTCACTGCTACTAGTGTTCTTCTAATGCTTCTGTTAGTTATTCTTGCCAGAATGTTCCAAACCAAATTTAAGGCACATTTCCTTCCAAGGTTAGTATTGGTTTAATTTTTGCTGGTGTACAAAGCAGTTGATGATTCTTAGGAATATTATTTGCAACTGATTTGTACTACAATTAACTTATATAACTGTAATAACCTGCTTTGTTTTCTGAAAACAGTATGATCAATGTATCCTATTAAAGTAGGAGTATTGCGCTTTTCAGAGTCAGGCAAAATGTTCTCATCAATTGCATCCATTTTTTTTTTTGCCTTCCCACTTCCTCTCAGCCCTTTCACTCTTTCTTCATATATTTGTTTTATAATTAAAACTTCATTCTATATTCTCAAATCATCTAAATATATTTATTTCAATCTGTACTAATCATTCACTTTTGTATCCAGTACATATTTACTTTTGACCGTACCTCATTTTATACAATTTTAAGTAATGTCTTCCTCCTTTTATTAGTTTGCTTTTTCATTTCTCTTGACCTAGAAAACATTTATTTTCATATAACAAAAGTGGACCGAAGCAAATTCTTTATACACAGACATTTTCATTTCTTTAAGCAAACACCTATTCTGTGTGATAGACACCATATTAACCTCTATTTTAATACCAGATTTTGTATGTTTAAAATTATTATATTCATCTTCCCATCTTTAATAAACATTCCAGCAAGATACAAAACTCATCTACCTGTTTTAACTTTTCACTCTTTAATGTACATCTTGTATTTCAATACAGCTTGTATTTCATCAAGCCCACCTACCTTGATCAGTTACTTAGCCATTCATTTAGTTCTCTTTGATGGGGGGGGGAGCATGTGAAACAGACACTGCAAGAATTTTCTACAATGGAAAACAGACTGCTTTCATTGACTGCAAAAGCAAAGCTGTACACTTCCTATATAGTAAGTGAATTGGAATCACCTTGTTCATTTCTAGGTACCCACAAACCCTTTCAAAGGTAAACATAGCTTTTCCTTGTTCAACAAGGAGGGAGACCTATACAAGCATGACATGTTTTAGTGGGTAAAGCATTCTGCTGGCAAATGCAAACAGATGTCTGGGAAGCTTCAGTGTCTAGTTTAAAAAAGCTTCACTGACTACATCATTTCATTTTTTAGGCCAAATCTGTTTTGGTTTTTCAAATGTATAGCATATTCCCTAAGCATTCCCTAAGCAGGACTTCTCTAGTGGCATTGGGGTTGCAACTCCCAGAATGGATCCAGGAAATTATAGGCCAATCAGCTTGACATCATGGAAAAGATAATCAATAATCAAGCGGAGGGTTTGTGGGTACCTAGAAATGAACAAGGTGATTACAGGAAAGGAGCATAAGTTTGTTAAAACAGTTCATGCAAGGCAACACACATCTTTGATAAAGTGACTAAATTAGTGGACCAGCGCAATGTTGTGGACATAGTATTCTTGCGCTTCCTTAAAGCATTTGACAAGCAGATGACAGCCTACTACTTTTTATATTTTTCTATCTTGATAAGATGTGTGATAAACAGTACCACCACCAGATGGATTTGCAATTGGCTGACCAACCATACCCAGTGTATAGTCCTTAATGGAACTACATCTACATGAAGGGAAGCTTGCAGTGGGGTACCTCAAGGTTCTGTTTTGGGCCCAATACTGTTCAATATCTTCATAAATGATCTAGACAAGGTGATAAAAGTATAACTTATCAGATTTGCAGATGACACCAAGCTTGGGGGGGGGGATTACTAACACTTTGGAAGATAGATAGACTCAAGAATCAGAAGGACCTTTACAGACTTAAGCATTGGGCCCTATCCAATAATAACTGCATTTCAAATGACTTAAAAATTTGTTCTTCAAGAACTCTGTTTCTGGCAAAGGATGTTTAGCCATTCTCAACATCATTTTTATACACATATGTTCTCTTTTTCCCCTGATCTAGAGATACTCAAGAGAATTGCAGCAATGGCCCAGACTTTGTGGTGGTGGATGGTGTTCCTGTCATGCTTCCTTCTTATGATGAAGCTGTGAGTAGTGGCATAAATGAGTTGGCATCAGGATGTGCGCCCCCTGCAGGCCAGGGATATGTTTTTCAAGCCGATGATCAGAATCCTCCTGCTTATCCTGGACCAGATGATTTGAACAGGTTGCCAGCTGAATTTGACACCTGTGACAGCATTTCAGGCTCTTCAGAACTTCTCCAGAGTTTATACACATCTTCTGCATGTCAGATGGGAGCTCATCCTGTCTCAGACAGAACTGATGTTATCAACAGCACCACTGAAGAAGTAGCATCAACCAGCCCAAGCATTGATATTGCTGATGGTAATTTTGAATGTTGAACCTTATGTAGGATTATTTTAGCGTCAGTTTTTTCCATATGGAAAAAACAATCTTCCATATGAGATTGTGCTTGGGAGAAACAAATTATCCTCAGATCCGTGGTCTGTCTCTTTGTTCTAGCTTCTCTCTCTCTCTTCCCCACCCCCATTTTTTTTTCTAGTAGAGCTTCTTTACAAGCCAAATTTTCACTGCTGATCCAGCAAGCATGTATCTGCCCTTTATTGGCAGGAAATGAACTGGTGGATGGTGGGTATGCTTCATCATCAATGTTAATTGGAGGACACCAGTTAATTATGCCATTCAGAGTCTGAATGTCTGATTGTGTTCCTGAAATACTTTTATTAATATTGATTTCTGTCTGTTATAAGGTGCAGTTCTGATTCATCTCAAAAAATTAGGACAAGCAAAGCGAGTATTATTGTTCATAATCAATACTATGCGTCAACCAAATTTATTGTTGTTGATGTTTTTGTTGTGACAGAGAATATTTGTTGGAGACTCTGTTTAGCTAGTTTTCATAGACAGTTATTTATTCATAGAATCAGTAAATAATTATGGAACTTAAATAGTTATCTAGGTGTAGAATATGAAGATGAGACCATATTCCAAAACTTCCAATCTTTTTTGATCAGGTGCATATTTGAAGTTTTGAGGGTATCCTGTGAGTGCCCCAAATTTTTGAAAAATTCCAAACCCAGAATAAAAAAATCTATATTTTGACAGAATAAAAAAAGTAACATTTTTAATGTTGAGTTCTTGAAAATTCAAGAAACTCCAAAACCCCGTATTGAAGCTAAATATTTATTACATTTATATGCCACCTGTCTCACATGGCTGAATAGAATAGAATACTTAGCCTTACTGTATATTTTGTGTTTGTATTTGCTGGGTTTTCTTTTCAAGTAGGTTGCCAGTTAATTTTTGTTACAGTCCATAATCTTTAATTTTCATGTAACAAGGAATTTAAAACAATGATAATTTTAACTCTCTGGAATGTAGCAATCTATTTTCTCTGTGCACAAAGGGCCCTCAGTGAAGGGGGCTATAAACTATAAAGCCCATGTTTAGTCTCTCCCCACTGTGTCTGCCCCTCAATTATCTCCAGCCAATGCCAATAGAGATGGAACCAATTGATTGATGATTAATTACATGCTATCAATAACAAGAGTTGGAAGGGACCTTGGAGGTGTTCAAGTCCAAATCCCTATTGTACAATACTATACTTATTGTACAGTCATTCTGACTTTTTAAAGAACTTGATCAAGTTGTGGTTGATTCTTAACAATCACATAGATTTTCTCCATGATGAGATGGAGTCTATATTAATATTGTCTTTAAGACTCCATTTCTTGGAGGAGTGTTTTTAAATCCCATCAAGGGATGTTGGAACACTCAGAACAAAATGGAATGTCCAATTTTGTCCCAACTCAGGATAGAATTTCAGGAGAAAGAGATTTAAAACCCACTTGAATTCAAAATGTTTCAAACTTTAAAACTTTTCAGATTCTTGGTAAACAGTCAGATAGATTATTTTCCAGAAAAGGGCTGCATTTTTATAAAAATGGATGCAATAGGAGGTGTAGTGGGTGAGCTTTTTACCCTCCTAAGATACTCAGGGTCATTTTGGGATTACATGAGCAAATTTACAGGGAAAGCCAGGGCTGCAGTCACCTATATCACTTCCCCCTTGAGGATGTCTATGGAATTTAGGTGAGGTCCTTGGTGCTCTCTGAACTTGGTTGTTTTCTTGCAGACGTTTCATTACCCAACTAGTAATATCACTACTAGGGTACAAAATAGCCCAAGAAAGTGGGTAAAAAACAATGTGGCTACTGATCATGGAAGCATACCTCAGATTAAACAACAGAATAACAGAGTTGGAAGGGACCTTGGAGGTCTTTTAGACCAACCCCCTGCTCAGGCAGGAAACCTTATACCATTTTAGGCAAATGGTTGTCCAGTCTCTTCTTAAAAACCTCCAGCGTTGGAGCACCCACAACTTCTGGAGGCAAGTTGTTTCACTGATTAACAAATAATAGCACACCACAGAAAACCTCAAGGCAAAAACCTAGCACTGATGATGTTACCTAGTTGGGCAATGAAACATCTGCCAGAAAACAACTAAGCTCAGGGAGCCCCATGCATCTCATTTAAATTCCATAGATATCCTCAAGGGGGAAGTGATCAACCCATAGTTCAACCCTGAGCTACAAATATTCTCTTCTATTGGATTTAGGTGACTAAAGACAATTCTGGTACTTGGTTTTATAACTTAAATTTGTTTAAAGTGGAGCGGGCTGAAAAAAGAAATCATGCTGATATCCTAGTTACACCCAAATTATTCTTTTTTTTATTATAACATTCAAGTTATCCAATTAATATTTCAAGATCCTATAAAAATCATGTTCTTTTGCTGAATATGGATTTTCTTAATACCAGTATGTGCATTTCAGTGGGCTAATATGCTGAATATAATTGTGCTGTAGTCTAACAGCATCTTCTACAATATCAAAGAAAGTACAAAATTAATGTTTGTAATTTATTATAAGTGAAACAGTGAAATTACGCAAAACCTACCATTCCAGGAATTGAGTGTTCTCCAGGATATTCTGTTCTTCTAAATCGAACTTCTCCAGCCATTCCGGGAATAGTCTGGAAGTTTTGGGAAACAAATCTTGCAAATCTTTAGTTAATCATTCACAGTGTGTTCCAGTTGAAACAGGTATATGAAGAGAATAGCACACAACATTCGATTCCTGAAACGGTAGAGTTTATTTGCTTATATTTGTTTATTTGCTTATTTATTTATTTGTATTCAGCCGTTATTATTTTTACAAACAAATCAGGGCAGCGACATATCAAATTTCCCTAAAGACACAGAATTACTCTAAAAGCCCTAACACATTTTAATCTTGAAATCCCTCATGTTCTGGAATAAAGCAGAATGCAGCAAAATTAAGTGGACAGTATAGTGCCATAATGATTCAAATGACCCACATTCATCTGAAATATATAAGTGGTCCATGTTTAGTGACTGCCCTGTGTAATGACCATTCTTATGAAATTTGAAATACTTTCCAATTTGGCAGTATGCATTCTTATGACAGTGTATGACAGTGACAAAAAAGTAGCTTTATAGTCAGTCCTCACATTTATGACCTTTGAAAGTCTGAAACACAAAAGAAAACTGAAATAAGATCATACGCACAGTCAAGCCTTTTTCTTAATGACTGAATTGTGGTCACTAAATGCGGACTATCTGTATGCCAAATTTAAGCTATACAGTAGAACCTCTGGTCACAAACACTTCTGACCACAACCAAATTGGGTTCCGACCAAAAAATTCACAATTTTTTTTTTCACGGCCAATTTCCCCTTCTGCGCCATTTTTTTTTATAGGTGCCAAATTTCCAAAATTAGGTTCGGGTCACGACCAAATCGATTTGCGACCAAAGTTATAGAACGAATTATGGTTGTGACCAGAGGTTCTACTGTATGAGAATTCATCCGCCATAAGACACGTTAGCCAGAAAACTGCTTCATCGCACAACCATTTATAAAGTGCCTTGAATAAATTGAACTGATTTTATGAAGTCACTGATTCTGATTATACAAGTAGCAGAGAATAAATACAAAAGATTGCCTGAATTCCTGCATAACTGAATTATCTTAAGAACTGGCAGGCTCATTGCTGATATGTATAACACAATAAAATTGCAGGACATTCCATATGACAGTTCACAATTAAAGCCCATTAATTCTTTCTTTTATTTTCTAGAAATTCCATTGATGGATGAAGATCCTTAATCTGCACAAATATTTCTCATATCTTGGGGCGGGGGAATAAATCATTTACATATGTATACATACATATCTATATTATCTATATGAATCTCTATATAAAGACTGATTACAGATGGAGGCAAGGATATTTTCTGTTTTTATAAATCTTCCTCATTATAATGTCATCAGATTTTGTGCGCATATTTTAAATCAACTTTGGGGTTGAGAGCATCAGCTATTCAACAGCAGCTTTACAAAATGAATCCTGAGGATTTGATGAGACTAAACATTACAGGAGAATTACACGTTTGTGGAATAGTGACGAGTATATCTGCATTGCAGGAAGTTTTAACAGATGTTTTAAAACACCAATGAAGAGTAGACAAAGGTACAAGTGCAAGTCATAATAGAAGTATTTCAGATAATGTAAATTCTGTTTAATCAAAGCTGCTTCATATTTATGATGGACCATAATTTACAAATTTAATTTATTGAGGGGAAAATAAATGGTTGAAATTAAAATCAAAGAGGGTCACTTCTAAATTTCTTCACGAAATTCAAAGTGGAAACTTTTACTGCAAGCAAATAAAACACTTGGACTCAAGGAAAAGCTTAATCATTGGGGGTAGAAACTCATTGGAAGGAACCTGAAGATTATATTAAAATTAAGTAAAAGTACTTTAGATGATACTGTAAAGAACACGATCTGTCACAGGCAAATGATGAAATATTGATACTTCCTAATTATTGCATTAGGGGACCTAGGTAAAGGAGGCATTAAAATACTTAATTGAACATGGGAACATATAAAAATACAAAATATATTTATTCAAAAAAGCAAATGTTGGGAAATCTTTAGCCTCAGATATGTAGTAAGAGATGTGTTCAGTAGCATCTAAGAGTCATAGAATGGTTATTCTCATGAAAGAAAAAGAAAGCTAAGTTGAGTTTGAGTGCTTTAGGACTGAATATCACAGAAGAAAATGCTATTAGTTGGGTGACACTGATCAGGAAGTGATTGCATATACAGGTAACTTTTGTATATATAAATTTTCATTATATATTTTTCTACTGTATAGTCATTTGGATTGTGTAAAGCATAGCATTGCTATGGGGTAAAGATATAACTGAATTTTTAAAAGAATGAGCTATCAATACAGTAATTATAGCTGAAAGTAACTTCATTTCATTTCATTTAAAGATGTGGGTAAAATAAATAAAATGCTTAAGAAGAATACAGACTTGAAAAGATTGCTTTTTTATATAAGGTTGCCTATAGACATTATATGTTTCAGCCTTACAGTACTGCTGAACAGAGAATCAGAACAAAGAGAAGCTTCTGTTGTGAGAAAGCAGCTATTCATACAGCTGAAATTTAAGCCACATTTAGGATGTGATAGAACAACATTAAGCACACATTTGGGGGTTAAAAAGCAGCTTTAAGTATCCTGGGATCCTCAGAGGGTTGGTCGATTTTTGTGCCATCATCCCGTCAAAAATATATTCCTCCACTACCCACCTGCTTTTGGGCAGAAAGAAAGATAGAGTAATGTTTAGAATAGAATAGAATAGAATAGAATAGAATAGAATAGAATAGAATAGAATAGAATAGAATAGAATAGAATAGAATAGAATAGTAGGGAGGGACCTTGGAGGTCTTCTAGTCCAACCCCCTGCTTAGGCAGGAAACCCTACACCATTTCAGACAAATGGTTATCCAACATCTTCTTAAAAACTTCCAGTGTTGGAGCATTCACAACTTCTGGAGGCAAGCTGTTCCACTGATTAATTGTTCTGTCAGGAAATTTCTCCTTAGTTC